>JBBBDQ010001908.1:0-332500 GCA_037127315.1 Ascarosepion bandense | reverse complement strand
ACAAAGCATCTGAACCAGACGACATTGTAATAAAGATGCTGATAGCCTTAGAAGATTTTGGCATAGAGAAAATTATGAAAATAATAAATGAAATCTATAACAATGGTCTAATACCAGATGACCTAAGCAAATCAATTTTCATAGCTCAAGTGCAATCGAATGCAAACTCCACCGAACAATCAGTTTAATGAGCCGCTCATTGTCTAAATCCTGATAAATAGAGCACGAAGCAGAATCAGACTAGAAATAGGACAAGCATAGTGCGGTTTTGTCAAGGACATTAGAACAAGGAATGCAATATTTATGCTTAGGATGTTACCAGAAAGGGTGATACAAATAAAAAAGGAAGTTTAACTGTGTTTTGTAGACTATGCCAAGGTGTTTGACAAAGTATGCCATTCAGAACTGATAGAAATGCTCAGCAACCTTGACATATTTGGCAAGAGTAATCAAGAACCTCTTCTGGCAGCAAACCACCTGCATACAGACAGGAAACGAATTCAGCAGATATACAAAGATAGAAAGTGGTGTAAGACAAGGAGATGTCTTTTCACCAGATCTTTTCAACTTTTACAGCGAGACTACTCTGAAAACACTGGAAGTTGTGCCAAGATTCATCATTGGTGGTCACAATTTGAACAACATAAGATATGCAGATGATACTTGCTGATAGCCAACACAGAAAGAAAATACAAGACCTTCTAAAAAAGTAACTGAAGAAAGTTAAATGAAAGGACTAAAATAAACTACAAGAAAACTGAATGTATGGTCATCAGCAAATGGAGGAGCCCAAAATGCCAATTACAAGGTTTGGGATACTAAAATCAAGCAAGTACAAAAGTTTAAGTACTTGGGTAGTGTTCTAACAGAAAACAGAAAGTGCAACATTGAAATCCAAAGGCAAATTGGCATGACGATGTACTAAGGACACATTCCAGAAGCTGAGCAGAGTATTAAAAGACAGGAAAATTCCACTAGAAACTAAGAAGAGATTGCTGGATTGCTGTGTGTTCTTCAATATGGCAGTGAATGCTGGACAATATCATCGAAGATGAAGGAAAAACTTGAAGCAACTGAAATGTGGTTCTACAGAAGGAAGCTGCGAATATCATGGATTGAGCATGTGAGCAATGATGAGGGTTCAGAAAAGATGGAAATGAAAACGAAATTAATACTGAGTATCAGGAATAGACAGCTGAAGTTCTTGGGACATGTAATAAGGAAGAAAGGCTTGGAGAATCTGATACTCACAGGTTATATAGAGGGAAAGAGAGATAGGGGAAAGAAGTGGATAACATATTTGAAGTGCCTGAGCAGGTGGATGGCAGAGCGAGGTTTGGATGAGGTAACAGGAAAAAGTGTGCTAAGAGCTACCAGCGATAAGGTGACATGGAATGCTACATCCTGAAGTTATATGGCACATAGAAGAAAAAAAAGAAGGTATATTGTAGTTAGGAAAACCAATTAAGTATTGTGTGGGTCATTTATATTGGTAAAATAATTTTTAATTTTTAAGTTATATCGCAGCATAAATTATAAATGAAACATTGCAATCAATTAAATTTTAAAGATTTTTTTTTGGTAATTAGATGTTGTACTACTTTATGAGTAAAAGGGCTGGAATGTTTTGGTTAGAATTAGAATTAAATAATTATAGTATACTGAGGTATATTGTTGTTAAGAAAAACAAACAAGTATTTTGTGGGTTATTTATTTTAGTAAAATAAATTTTAGTTTTTAAGTTATTTTGGAAATATTATGAAACATTATAATTAATTAAATTTTAATAAAAAACATTTTTAATGTTTACATAAAATGGTCAGTTTATTTCTACTGTTCAGTTGTTTATTTTTAGGGAACCTTAAAATCTGCAGCTTTTACTCTTGCACAGAGAGCAGATATTATAGAACAATTTACAGATTCTTGTCTTTTCCAGAATTTTCCTTTTTACTTTGGGGGTTTTGTTTGTATTCTTTAACTTCCAAAAATATACAGAAACGGATGTTTGGTTTTGATACATATTGTTTTTGAAGGAAGTTAAGTGCATATACCAATGCTGTTTAAAAGTTTTCTTAGATCTAATGTAAACTTTTTTAATAGTTTGGTTTCATTTGATGTTATATTACATTGGTACACAATAAAATTTGTTACACACCTATTTTCCAGTGGGCAATTGTTAGGATTTCAACAATTACATAAGTTTGTATTATTGTTATTTTTATTATTTGGATAGTTATTTGGTTGATATGTTGATTCAAGTTTTTATTATTATGACTTCTAATGATTTTTTCTAGATTATTTGTACAACTATAAATCAATTTAAGTGCATTTTTATTAAAAAAATTTTACTTATAGGGTTAATATTAGAGAGATGTTTCTTAATTTAATTGAGGAACTTCAGCCCTAACTTGGTGCTAACCATTTGATTAAAAGGAACTGTATACCAAATGATTTTTCTATTTCTATTTTTCCTGTTATAGTTATAGTTTTCTATGTATTTCATATCTTGGTTTTTGTCACCATTATTCTTTAAGGCATTATTATAAAAACCTTTATGTTTATAAAATACTTCTTTACTACAAGAGTATTTACTAATTTTATATTCTATGAAGGAGGGTATATGTTTGATTATACTTGGGAGGATGATTAGACTTTGGGTGAATGTTTTTTGTTTTTTTGTTTTTTTTTTTATAAGCGTTTCACCCGGAGCAAGGCATGTCACTACCACTACTGCGCAGGGGGCAGAGAGTGGGTGATAGGCAGGTAAGGATACCGAGAATGAGGGTTGGGTAGATGAGAGTGTTCTGAGAATAATTGGGAGTTAGTGTGATAGGAGGTGTCTATTGACCCTACATTTAAACACCTGGAGATTGTAACTGTCGGGAAAGCAGTGTTGTGGAAGGGAGTTCCACAGGCGGGAAGCGCGAGAAAAGGTTTTATGTATGGTTGATAAGTACCATTTACTAAGTCTACTGTTACATTGAGAAAGTTTACTACTTTTAAATTAATGTTGATTATTACTTTTAGGTTTAGAATTTGAATTCTCTATGAATTAGTTTTCTTATTTTATTGGTTTTAAAATGTGTGGAATTTTGAGCTATCATAAGTCCATGATTCCTATATAACCCTAATAAACAATGTTATCAAGTTATTAGCTATATCTCAAGGTGGATGGGAAATGACACACTTAAGCTCTGACTTTTCCATAGTAGGTATATTATCACTTAAAAGATCAGACACAACTGTTGTCTTTTTCTGCCCTTCTTTTGTGATCAACAATTCATAGAAAATTGATAAAAGCTATCAACTGAACAGAAAAGTGCTGAAAGTGATAATGATATAAGATTGTAAAGTTGGCCTCTTGTCCAATGAATCAGTGCCAACAATACAGTAGTTAGCCATTAGGGAAAGGCTATTAGATTTGAAAAACTATTTGATTTAAGCTTTTAGAAATTTCTTTTTTCAGCTTTTGCACTTCTTTTGCACTTTGATTCAGTCATTGAGAAAATTTGACCTCTCTCCTATTTTACTTGAATTTAATTAAAATACAAAATTATAGATGTAATATTTTGTAGCAAAATATCCTTTATCTTCCTGTAAAATTTGCATAAAATCTCTTTAATGCTTGTTATTTGTCTATTTTATCAGGATATCTTTTCTTTATTCATAATGAATTTGAAATAAATCATTTTTAGATCGATTATATTATTTTTAACATGTCAAGCTTAGAAATATTATATATGAAACACAAGTCAGTTCTCTAATATGGCTTATTCACTTGTGAAAAAACTATATTTTGTACAGTTCCTAGTAATGAGCAAAAAAAAAAACAATTTTTTACAAAATTCACTCGGTACAAGGTTCAAAAGTCAGTCAAAATAGAGGGTTTACTGAATAATGTGTGCCATATAACTGTATGAGGAAGTGATAAAAAGTAAAGATTATATGGGTGGGTAAAGAGGCTAGATAATGCCTGACTCTTGACCTAAAGAGGTTAAAGTTGTAGGGTTCAGGGAAGCATCAACATGGAACTTCCTCCTTGATAATGAAATACAAAGGAAAAGAGGGTGGTGATTTGACTCCATGATTGTAGCATGGCATGTTCTAGCTGTAAAGATTTGAAATGGTAGAACTAAAGAATTGTGCTCATCATAACATTTACCATGGAAATAGTGATAGTGTAGGGAGGAAAGTGTGCTAAGTATAACTGCAAACTAGTGGTTCTCAAACTTTTTTCCCCATGGACTACTTTGACACTAAATTTTTTGGAGGGTGGCCCCATGTAACCATTCGATGAAGAAAAAGCCTATTTTATCATTTACTAATAGATAAATTTAATAGATAAGTATTATAGAAATTGTAAATGTGTATGCTTTATTTTGAAGCAAAACTAATTCAATAAAAATAAACTTGTATTTAATAAATAAATTCTATGAAACATTTATGAACACAATTTTTTGTGCGGACTTAAGTAATGTTACATGGACTCCATGGTATATATGGAATACAATTGAGAACCACTGGTCTAAATGATCTTGAACTATCAAGGCTAAAAAGTAAGAATAGGGCAACTGCAGCCTAGATATGGCATCTATAGTTCATTAAACTCTTGTTAAGATAAAACATGGCAGATGGTTTTAGGTACCTCCTGGACTGATAGAATGATTCACCCATTTTCCTATCAGTTTTAGCAATGGATAATATACTAGGTTGGTGAGAAAGTCCTGACCTACTTAGGAAGTGGAAAGAGAACAACAAATCTCAGTCTTTGTCATGTGGAATTTCCAAGGAGTACTGCATTTCAAGCTTTGTGGTGGAGACTTGCCTCGCCGAGGCGAAGGAGGGCGGTTTGTTTGCGCGTGCGTTCGTAGATGTGGTGGAGCCGTGGGGCGGGCTCGTGCGGGGCAGTTTTTCGAATGACACGGCGCATGCGTCATTGGTGAAAGTGAGGCTCTCGAAAAAAGGAAAAGATTACGAGACGAAAAAGACAGAGAAGAAAGAGCCTACTTCTGCTTCGGAGTCACTTCGTTATTTACGACTCGAGAGGGCTACAAGGGTGGCTGGGAGACAGCATTTTGCTTACGGTGCGCAGGAAACGGAGTCCCTGGTGAAGCAGTGTTCCGGGTTCTACGAGTAGCAGCTGGCAGAGTGGTTATTAATTCGTCTACGAACTACACTCTGAGAAGACACAAATACTCACAAGCTTGTCCCACATGGTTGAGCCATCAGCACTAATCTGTATTGACAATAGCTAGACCACATGTATGACAAACTAAAAAATGAGTATACTACTTTAGATCTGGTTTTGTTTCAGCATGACAATAGTAGATCATACACTGCCAGGTTAACTAAAGATAAATTCAAATAAATGGATGGTAATGAGATTCTTCCATATCCACTATTCATTGCCAATGCTGCTCTGAGTAACTATGGCCTATTCTGTTCAATAACACACTTTCTCCACAACCAGTGATTCAACACTTTTGATGAAGTGAAAGAAGCTAGTTTATAGTTTTTGATTCAAAGCCTGCAAACTGGTATCAGGGACAGATTCGGATGCTGGCTGATTGCTAGGATTGTTGAGAATGATGGAATTTATTTTGAAGAATAAATGTTGGTGTTGCTCCGTAAACTTTTGTTGTTTTCTTTCTGCTTCCTAAGTGAGTCAGAACTTTCTGGCTCACCTAAAATATGAATTCCACTTGAAGACTTGAGTGTACTAGAAACCCTAAAGCAGTTCAAATCATGAAGAAAATTCAGGGTTTAATTAGTGATGATTTTATTTACCTGAGTTCTCCACTAAGATCATTTTATTTGGGGAAATCATATATGTACATATAAGTCAAAGACAAAAATTATCAAATTCTCACAACCTGTGTCATACTGGTTTCAGTAGTACACTGACCTCAAATCTCTCTTAGTTCCATGAGGAAGGTGCTTCCATAGGGTTAGAATCCTCAAGAACTGGTGCCTTCTTACATCAAAAATGCATAGAACAGATACCACACTTTCATCTTGGTTAAAAGACTGAGAAGTGATGACCAATGATGATGAAACATTACTCCCTTCATTTTAGAGGTACTGAAAATTACAAACTAGTATTTTGCCCATTGAGCCTGGTAATAAGTGAGATCAGCTTCAAAGCTTTAATCATCTTAATTTATGCAAGTATGTTCACAAAATGTGGTACCATCTGCAAAGATATTTACTACTGATCTCAGAATTTTCCTCAGTTGATTATTTACAAGAAGCTGAAAGAGGATATAAGTGAAGAGAGAGCTTTGAAAGATGTTTGCATTGATCTCTTGACTTTCAAATGTATGGCCATTCACACAAACTTCTCTGACAGAAGGGACACTGTAAACACAAAAAGTACAAGTCATTAAACTAAATGATTCATATGGATTTTGATATGTCACTTTAAGATTGTCATTTTATTAAATTCTCCAAGGAATGATACTATCAAAACATTGTAATATTATGAAAGAGAATATTTTCTTTATGAAAATCACTAAGAAAAATAATAAATTATTAACATAATCTCTTTGTATCCAGAATTTCTTTGCATAATTTTTCCTGTGAATTTATTAACATCATCAATTTAGCTCCTTGTTAACTGGACAATACTCAAAACTACATTTCCACCTTATCAGATGTCTTTATTAATCTCATAAAAATATTTTCAAATTTTATGTTGACGTTTTCAATCTTTATCAAATAAGAAATATCATGAAATAACATTATTGACAGTTAATGTTCATAATAATATTCTTGCATGATTCAATATCATCTACTAAATAAAAGTTTTTTTACAAGTTTAATTTTTACTTTCTTTTTTTTTAGCATATCAGTCAGTGAAGTGCCATACATGATACACACTTGGGTGATCATGTCTTGAAAGAGACATGACTAACTAGGCAGAATACTTTTCCACAGGAGCTTGTCATTACTTTCTGTGGTAAACTGGTTGCCAACCAAGGCTATAGAACTCAATATGTCCTGATATTTAACCCATAACTTGAGGGAGAAGCAAAGGATTAATACTTTTCCCAAAGGTATTTGTGCAAAAGTGAATACAACAAATTCAGCGCAATCTTGAACTTGGACCCTGATTTCTTGTTCTTTGCTGATATCCACAGCCATAAAATGCACATCTAGCATATAGAAATGTAATATTGTTACACTGAACAAGCCTAAATCTTTCACAAGTAACATTAAATTTTATTAAACTCTGGACATATTGTGTGATTCTTGGCTCTTATCTGAAATGTAGACTTTGCCTCCTCATAAATGATTCCTGAGAGAAACTGTTCATTTTTTTTCTAGGGGAAAAACTGCTTGTAAAGCAGTTTTTCCCCTTCATGCAGCCTAGATGCAGCTGATCTGATCTCATAGGTCAGCATTCAGCAACTAGGAGGTCAACTCAACACCTGGTTTATCAGAAGACCACTGCGTGCAAAGTTTGTTTTCACATGAGGTGAGGTGGGACTAATGCATACAATAGAAAAACACTTTTAATTTTAAAGTTTCTCCAAAAAACTGTTTAAAGTACCACTTTAAATGTGCAAAGAAAAATTTAGAGCAAGACTTTATTTTAATGACTCACAGCAACATAATATATGAAGACAACACTGTGTTGATAGAAAGTACAGAAATGAAACTACAAGAAATCCTATAGAAGATTGTGAAGGAAAGTGAAAAGAAAGGAGACGACATCATTAACAAGAAAACAAAATGGATAGTTTTCAGCAGAAGGAATAGCCCAACATGCAAATTACAAATTGAGGATACCAAAATTTAACAATTCCAATAATTTAAATATCTGGAAATTGTTTTAAGAAAGGGCAGAAAATGTAACACTGAAATTTGAAGTCACATTTAGATAGCGAAATATGCCTTCCAAAAGCTAAGGAAAGAATTAAGAAACAGGAAAATTTTATTAGAAACATAAAAAAAGAGTACTGAAATGTTATGTAATAGCTATCCTTCTATATGGTAGTGAATGCTAGACAATCTCCTCAAAGTTGAGAAAAAGACTTGAGGCAACAGAAATACAGTTCTACAGAAGAATGTTGAGAATACCATGGACTGAACATGTGAACAATATCAAAGTTTTAGAGAAAATGGAAATAAAAAGAACACTTATATTTAATATCAGAAATAGAGAGTTGGAATTTATAGTATACATAATGAAGAAAATGGATTGGAAAATTTAATATGCACCAAAAATATTCACTGCAAGAGGGAGAGAAGAAAAGAGCAAATAACATACCTAACAAGCTTGTGTAAATGGTTGGCAAAACAGGGTTTAAGATAGATAGCAAAAAGACTAGATTTACTGAGAGGATTGAAAATTGTGGTGAGCCATTATCACCAACATCGTGAAGGGGAATGGCACATAAAAGAAAAATATATTACAAACATTAATATATTTGATAATAGAGGTTAGATTTTTCTTTTATCCCTGAATATTTTATTTAAATTTATTCTCTATACTCATTTTCATACAATTGTTGTAAAAGAGTCATCAATTAGTATATATATATATTTGAATAAATAAATAATATAAATATATACCTTTACAAACCTAAATGGATACCTATATCATAAACATAAATGACAAATGTGGGGTGTGACTCCCCGTAGATATTTCATCATGTGACACAGGAAAATAAAATGTGTACTGAGTTCAGAAACTGTTTCTTTCCTTTGTACCTTCACAAAGCAGATATAATATGACAAGTATACTTTATCCCTATTTGCACTGTACACAATTTGAAACATCTGGATATCAGTGATATGAAAACTTGGAGTTAGTTTTTATTCCCTTAGAAATGAATATTAATGTAAATTTATACAATAATTTCAGCACACAACCTAAAGGAGAGTTGGGTGAGGTTGGTCATCACTTTCTATCCTAAACCTAGCTCATCAGATTCATGACTTGATCGCTCATTACTCATTTACCACAAGAACTCGTCTATTTTCTTACAGCCTTACATATACCATGACACCACTTATTTGCAGAGGGACCTAAAAAAGGGGAAAAACCCATGGCATAAAAATTTAGTTTTATATACAATCTTTTTACAAAACTATGTCTAAAAATATACTGATATGAAAATGAGATAGGGAGTAGGTGAATACCCAGAACAAACTTTCAAACTAAAAATAACAAATGTTAGTTAGTCTTGTCCACCCCTCAAAACTAAAAGTGGCTGCCATATTCTGCTAATAGGCAGAATCAAGAAGCACACTCACTAACAGAAAGAGAAAGAATAAAAAATAAATAATAGAATGGGAAAATCAAAGACTAATCCAGTCAAAATAGAAAAAAGATGCCAAAAACAAACTTGGGAAGTTGGGAATCTTAACATAGGCCATAACAAAAGAGAACACAGGGAACAGGCTAGGAACAACAAATCTATTTAGGAATGACTGTAAAATCTTTCTCCTTTCCAAATGTATAGACAAAACATACAGATGCATAATGGGATTTATTCCAAGCCAATAAGATACACAACTTTTTGGTCTCATCCACCATATTTTTGTTTTTTCTTCTTTTGAAGTCAGAATGCTGTGATAACATGTTCATATCTGTTTTGTGTGCTAACAACATTCTTAGTTTGTGAATGTTTTGCCTTATTACTGTTGAACATTTTGGTCTCATTAAGGATGTTTGTTGTGGTGTACAGGGTATTGGTTCAGAATAAGAAATCAAAGAGCCAAGTTTGAATTCCAGTTGAATTTGTTGCATTCATTTATATACAAATACCCTTGTAAAAGTTATAAATCCATCTCTTCTTACTCCATCTACCGGATGAATAACAGAACAGATTGGGTTCTATAGCCTTGGTTGGCAACCAGTCTATCACAGAAAGAAATGGCAACCTTCTGTGGGAAAATCCACCTAGTTAGTCATATCTCAAAGAGACATGATCGCTCAAGCATGGTACTTAACTGACTGTTGCTTTGCCTACTTTTGTTTTGCATATATTTTTCACTTAGAATTATTTTCGCCTCGTTTATTTCTTTTTTTTGTTATTGCTTGTTGCAAACTTTGTCAATTCTGTTTGTTAAACATTTCTGCTAATTACACTTAGCCAATTACTCTATCATTGTTTAATTTGTTTTTATGGCCTTTCATGTATGTTTCAGATTTCCTTTTTTTGTACTTCCTTGTAACATGCTTACAACGTTTCTCACCTGAAATATGTAAGAGTATTTTAGGGGTAATTAAAATTACCCTCAAATTGGAGTAGATAGACTAAACTATCGCCCGGTTCACACTCCACCCACGTCTATTGAACAGGTGAAGAGGCTCATCCCTTGTTTCCTGTTTAGGATGCGGTTTCCAGTTTTCTCTTTTCCAATCTTCTCACTTTTTTTTTCAATTGGAGTAGATAGACTAAACTATCGCCCGGTTCACACTCCGCCCGCATCTATTGAGTGGGTGAGGAGGCTCATCCCTTGTTTCCTGTTTTGGATGTGGTTTCCGGTTTTCTCTTTTCTAATCTTTTCACTCCTATGTAGCCCCCTGCACATCAGTGGCGTTACCGCCTTGCTCGGGGTGATATGATTAAAAAAAAAAGAAATATACACAGAAATTTTATAATGTCATATGTGACTAAAAAAAGTATAACTGTATCAAAGTTTTCACTGCAACTTATAGCTACAAATATCAAACTGATAACCAACATAAACCACCAATCATTGTTTTACTGCAGTATCTAAGCTCGGAACTACAGTTTTTAAGTAAAATTTCTCATATGTTACATAAGAGTTACTTATAAAACAAAGGCAAGTCAAATATTTCTTCATAAAACTTAAAGCAAAGAAGTGTTTTGTATAATGCTAAGTACATGTGTATTTTTTCATCATTATAATGTGCTTTCAAATTAATCAATAAACCATCTAATTTTGCCCTTAAGAAATGTTACTTTCATGGTTTGAACTGAAGAGATTATTACAAAAGATATGAATTTGAATCTATTTTATATATGCAATGTGAACTAAAACAATAATTAAATTAAGAAAATAATCCACATTTTTCTCAAAAGAAGAAATTTGGTTATAAATAACTTACTTAAATGAATATGATTCAGGGAGCAGAAAATTATTATTAAATTTTGTATTTAGTGACAAAAAGGAAGGAAAATGTAATCTCCCCAAAAAATAATGTCCCCGTTTCTTAAAAAAATATAACCAGCTTGAATTTATTTCATATTAAAGTTCTAATTTTGTATTAGGACTTATGTTATGACTTCACTTAGCTTCCATAGAATTTTGAGACCAATGATTATTTTAAAGCAGCATAAAAGATTTTGTGTTTATATGACAGCTGCATGGAATTTTTAAAAGTGTGAGTTTATTAAAAATTGGATCACTTCAATGGCTTTAAGTTTTAAATTAATGTGATCCAATTATGAAGATTGTGAGATTCTAAATGATTTGTGAATGTGGAATAATTTTGTTTGCTTCAGATAAAAATAAGAGACTATATTTTTAGGGGGAAAAAAGATACAAATTTTTGCTTCAGCCAATTAGATATGGTTAAAAATATTTTTTTCATTGCATTCTGAATAGTTTTGCTTCAATTTCAACAGGTTTGTCTTTCTGAAGTAGGTTCTAATGTGATCTGATGACATTTGAATGAACTGGATGATCTGAAGTATCCAGTTATAAATATGACCAGGCTGACAGTTTTACTATATATATATATATATATATATATATATGTGTGTGTGTATGTATGTATGTATGTGTGTGTGTGTGTGTGAACAATTTGTCCTTTTTTCTTTGAATGCAGTTTTAGTTCTGTTCAGTTCCCAAACATTGAGCCCTATTTCACACTGCCATGTTTTTTTTTCTGAAGTTTGGTTTAGTTATTTCAAAATCTGAAGATCAATTCCCTATACAGTCCCATGCAGGAATATTGAATGTTTTTTGCAAGAAAAAAATTCTAATATGGCTACAAATGTAAACATTGAGTTATCATCAGTGCTGTTTTGAAGACACACTGAAAATAATTGAGAGTTCTCATCTTCAGCATGGCTGCCTGTTTCCAAACATACCTATCTGCTCAGGCCTATTTATGTTTCTTCAACACCCCCAGAGCTAGCCCATGGTTTATATTGCAACAATGCTAAAATGGTGTTAAACATTGTAAATATTCAGAATATCCTACATCTAAGCAGAAATAAGCAGTTTTTTGTTTATTGTTTACTGAAGAACTTGAACAATATAGTTTGCAAAATTATCAAAAAAACATTTTCAATAATGTCTAAAAAAATTTGATTTAGGTGGCTAAACAACTGATTTGTAATGCACTATAATTCTTATACAGTCTATAATAAATTATAAATGCAGAGATTATTAACAGCTTTAGTTCTCTTCATGTCTCTTAAGATATAGTAAGAGTTTTTTTTTCTGAACTCTTTTCAGCAAATTACAGTGACAAGCAGTGGATAGTTTGCCAACTGGCAATTGTTTTAGGTGTAGCAACAGAAACAACAACTGTAGTTAAAATGAGGCAAAATATTCAGATTACTTTCTTCATACGTGTATTTAGCAGCCTCCAGATATGACAATCCCATCAAAACAGTGATGAAGGCAGAGGGATTTTTTTCTTCAACAGAGAGGAGAAAAATATCCAACTGCTAAAAAAATGCTCTTCAGAATTGCCGCTGTGAAAATGTTTTTCCTAATCATTTTTAATCTATTTTAAGGAACATAAACCAAAAGGATAAACCAAAATACATATAAGACTTTCTGAATGTGAATGTGTAGTGTTATACATGGATGTATATACATGTACGGAGATACATAGGCACACATATAGGAAAAATTATATTTTCTAAGACACTGTCATTTGTTTACTGTCATTTTGTAATATAGGCATTTTATCATTTCTAAAAAAAATCTCTATTCACAGATTCTAGGGGATGATAAAGGCCATTGGAGCAGTCATAAAACCACTTAGCAGCATCAATATTTAAATCCTCAAAAACAACAAAGTAATGGAAATATTTTTCTGTGCTGTAGAAGAATAAATTTACATAAAAATATCAACATTATTCTTTTTAAAAGGTTGATGTTAAAAATTCCAAATCATAGAATTTCAAAGTTGTGAAGCATAATTTTAACTCATGCTCCAATAGAATTATGATTAATAGTGTTACAATTAAAAACAATAAAAAAAATCATTGATTAAGAAAAAAAGTGCATTTTCTTTTTTATTTTCAGAACTATAAAATGAGAAAATCTGAAGTAAGTGATTTGAACAATGTTCCCATGTATTGATTTATTTTTCACTCAATCAATAACAAAATAATTTTGTTTTAAATTATTATTTAAATTTTAATATAAAACAAACATATCTACAGTGATAGATAGCAACTGTTCTTCTACTTGAATGAATTATACAGAACTGATATATTCTGATGCATTTGTTTTTTTATTAACAGTATAAACTTACAGCATTTTTTTATTTTGTTATAAATGGTAAGAAACAAAGAAAATAGTGCTGGGTTGCTACATGATATCTGTCCTTCTGTATAGAAGTGGATGCTCGATGATCTCATTAAGGATGAAGAAGATGTTTGAGGTATCAGAAATGTGGTTTTAGAGAAGGATGCTGAGGATACCATGGATAGAACAGGTGTGCAACGATGAAGTGTTGGAAAGGATACAAACGAGAAGAAAACTCATACTTAACATCAGGAAGAGACAAATGAGGTTCTGAGACATATAATAAGGAAGGAGGGCCTGGAGAACTTAAGTTCACAGGTTGGATAAAGAGAAGGAGAGACAGGGGAAAGTAGCGTGAGATGTACTTGTTAGGTCTGAGCAAATGGATGGTTGAGTGAGGCTTAGAAGAAATACCAAGAGAAAAAATATTGAGAGCAACAAGAGACAGAGCCAAGTGGAAGTCCATGGTCACCTACATCCTGAAAGGACATTGCAATATGAAGAAGAAATGGAGTGAAAACAGAAATAACCACCAAAACAGCCAAACATCAAACGACAAAAAAATGTTTTCTGAGTCTGAGGATTCACACATCCTTCTGGTTAATAAATTAATCTTTTGAAATTAAATATCTAAAATTTTTCAACTAATGGGTCATGTTTCTATTAACAATAAAATAAATATGCTTTGTGATCCCTTTGAAGTGCATATAAGCACAGTTACCAGGTGAGACAAACCAGTTAGGAGAAGGAGCAGTAACATACTGCAACAGATTCATAATACCATGGCTTAACAGAGATTTCTTTACCCATTCACCCATCTTCTACATCCAGCTATTTGTCATTTGCACTCTTCCTCACCAAGCCAGATGACATTCACTCATCTTCCTCACCAAGTTATGTGATGCTTACACACTTTCTCGCCAAGCTACATGACATTTATACTCTCCTTTTCTCCCTATTTTTACACATACATATGGAGAAATCACATTTCTTTTAATCTTAATAAAAACTATAAACAAGGAACTTCAACATAAGACCTTTAACATTTTTATATGTTGAGAAAAATTTACTTGTAAAAACACAAAAATAAAAATATTCTATATTTTTATATTTAAAAAATTTTCTCCCTTTTTCTTTGTTATGGGTTGATTTAAGACCATAACAATGGTAATATTAAAATTAGCTGTTTCCATATACAAAACACTCAGCATTTATTGACTAGATAGTCAAATGGTACTATCAGTTGAAATTTATAGGTACTTTTTTATTGAAACGATTTTTCAGGAAAGCAAACTTCTCAAGTCTACGGTTATAGCTCTTTTTAATGCTGATGAGAGTTTTTTTTTTTTTTAATCATATCACCCCGAGCAAGGCGGTAACACCACTGATGTGCAGGGGGCTACGTAATAGTGAAAAGAGTGGAAAAGAGAAAGCCGGAAACCACATCCTAAACAGGGACAAGGGATGAGCCTCTTAACCTGTTCAATAAATGTGCGTGGAGCGTGAACCGGGTGATAGATAGATCTATCTACTCCAATTGAAAAAAAAAAAAACAAAGTGAGAAGATTGGAAAAGAGATAGCCAGAAAGCAAATCCTAAACAGGGAACAAGGGATGAGCCTCTTAACCTGTTCAATAGACGTTTTCTTCTGAATTTTTTGTTTTCCTACAGATTATACAGAGGTGTTTGATAAAGTATATCCCAAAGAACTGTGGAAACTGCTTAGTAACTTTGAAAAGAATTTTAGAATAATCCCGAACTTATACCGGAAGCAAACTGTGGTGTACAGATAGGAAATGAATCCAGTAAATATACAAAAATAGAAAGGGATATAAAACAAGGACTTATTTAACCTAAACAGTAAGGCAATTCTTATAAAATTAGAAGTTCTAGCAGGATTCATTATTCTCAGCCACAATCTTAATGACATAACAGATGCTTATTACACAATGTTGATAGAAGGCATAGAAAGGAAACTACAAGAATTCCTTCAGATGGTAGTGAAGGATAGTGAGAAGAAAGAACTAAACATCAATTACAAGAAGATAGAATTAATGGTTGTCAGCCCAACATAAAAATTAGAGATATGAAAAATTAAACAAATACAATGATTTGAATATTTGGGAAGTGTTTTAACATAGAATGGAAAGAGCAGCAGTGAAATTCAAAGGTGCTAAGGAAAGTGAAAGAAACCTTTCAAAATCTAAGTAAAGTATTAGGAAACAGAACATTTTATTAAGAACAAAGTAAAGAGTACTGAACTACTATGCAATATTGGTACTCCTCTATAACAGTGAATGCTGAATAATCTTCTCACTGATGAGAAAAAATTTGAAACAACAGAAATGTGGTTCTACAGAGGATGCTGATAATGTCATGGACAGAACATATGAGCAACGACAAAGTTTTAGAGAAAATGAAAACAAAAAGGACACTTGTATTTAAAAGAAAGTGATAGTTGAAATTTCATGGGCACATAATGAGGAAAGAGGGCTTAAAAATGAGATACTCATGAGGCATATGGAAAGCAAGAGGACAGACCAAAACAGCACATGACCTACATAGTGAGCTAGGGTAAATGGATAGCAGAACAAGTTTTAAAAGAAATAACCAAAAATGAAAATATATTAAGAGCTCCAAAGGACAGAAAATTGTGGAGAGCCATGATTATGTCTATCCTAAATGCACACAGCATACAAAAGAAAAAGGACAAGTGATTTAACAGCTTGCTTATATCATTTTTCTTCTAGTTATATGTTACAATTTCTGTTCCAAGTGTTCAAATGATTGATTTCTCTTATTTGGCAAAGTTGTAATTTTATACCACTAGTCTTCTATACAATTTAAAGGATTTGTTTGAAGCTGTTTACCTTGATCTGAGGAATCATTTGTATGGAGATGATAGCTTAGATATTTTCAAACAAGTTGGATGCATGCATCACATCCTGTTTGCTTACAAAATAACAGATTCCAAGTGTCACTATAAAACTTGTTTAGCAAGAGAAAAATGCTTACAAATGTGATTAGCATGATGCAAGTGATTTAATACCAGATATTATTATTAAACCAAATTTTGCAACTGCCATGACATGACTTCTCTCAATCTTTTCTATAAATATTCTCATGGCCAGTATTATAATGAGCTCTCCTATTTCATCTTTCAGCTTTGTAAATTTAAGCATACTACTATATTGACTATTAGGTCATATCATATTACTGTTGAAATAGCTAGATGTAGCCATAAACTCTATTCTAATAGTTTCTTTTCTACCACTTCTCACTCCTGAAACTTTGCCAAAAAATTATTTATAAATCTACCATTCATCTGTGTACTGAATATTGCTGCCATATCTGGTCTGTTGCTCTTGATATATATCTTGGAATTGTCAACAAAAATAAAAGAGTCTATAATGTTATCAAACCTGACCTGGGATCACAACTTTGGTCAGTTTCCCACCACTATGATATGGCTTCTCTGTGCCTTTTTGATAAATATTTTTATGACAGTTGTTCAATTGATCTCTCCTTTTAGGTACCTTGACTGCGTTAATTTAAGAATACTACTAGATTGGCAACTAGGTTTCATTGTGTTACTGTTAAAATGAGATGAGTCTGTAACTTCTATTTTAATAGTTTATTTTTTTTAACTTCTTACTAATAGAACTAATATTTTTTTTAACTTCTTACTAATAGAACTAATATTTTTTTTAACTTTTTACTAATAGAACTCTCTTTCAATTTCTTGCTTCTCTACCACCCACAATTTTCAAAAATTTAAATGCGATGCCTGTTGATATCTTTTCTCTTCCTGAACCCTGTTTTTTTATTATTCTTTTATCCTCACTAAACTCTTCTCATTCTCTTTCACCCTAAGTAAAAATAATTCACTATTGACAAAATAATGTGAAAAATCTTGTATTAAGGTGTATGACTTAATTAAAATTCTTAATATAATTTCTATCAGATTTGGTTTGGTGTTTAATTCATCTGATTTACAGTTGAAATATCTAAAGTTCTATCTCTAAACCAGATTGATACGGTTATTGTCAACTTACCTAAGCAAATTACAACAAGAGTAAAGACCTATCTAGTTAGCTGTTAACTATATGCCCTAATTAAGAAAGAAACCATATTGTTAATCATATATATATTGACCTCATAGTCTCTAATAACCTACAACCATGCAATTGAATCCTCTACAAAAAACCAATGTAGTGCATCAATTTACATGCCTGTTCAGAGATTGTATCTCTGGTACTCATAATAAACCTACTATGTATATTGGTTTTACTACAACCACACTCTCCCATAGACTTACCTGCCAACTTTCTGATCATAGCTCAATTAAACAACATTTCTTAAAAAAACATAGCCATGTAGGTAATATTAGACAGATTTTAGTCAATAACACAATAATACTCACACATACACACAGTAAAAAGAACCTTCAGATATTGGAGGCCGTCTACATTAAATCAACCCCCATCTAATAAAAAAATGACCCACACTTAATAAAATCACATTTCAATCTGGTCACAACACATTACATTGCATTTAGACATATGGTACTGTTAACATTTTGGTCTCTCATACGCTGTGATATCATAGGACCGCATTACAAATTTACGAACTGCATCTGCTATTCAGTGACTGCTGTCATTGCATAACAATGTTTTATGTCAACACAAAATAAAATCATTTTTGATGGTGGATGTCTTTATGTTAACATCCGTGTAACCTCTCTGAAGATGGCTCATGTGAGCTGGAAGCCTAGAACGAGCATAATAAAAAAATATCCAAATGTTGGACAATTTTTGTTTCTTTTAAAGCCAAAATACAATGTTTAAAACAGCTCATGATTGTCTGTTATATTTAACAGTATATATATATATATATATATTTAACAGTATATATATATATATATTTAACAGTATATATATATATATATATATATATATATATATATATATAAAACAAATTACATTATTGCAAAATTTTGTGCATGTTTAGAAAATTAAAAACAAAATTTTACGTACAAAAAAATATTTGTCAAGTACATATTCTCCATTGTTTTTAACTACCCTTCTACAATCTTTTGACTAAATATACATCAAAGTTTTGTCATTGAAATTGGACTTTTTCTTAAATACAAGTCTCTTCAAATGGTGAAAAGGAATTGTGATATAAATTTTCAAACTCTTAGTAATCTCTTCCATCAAAATGTTCAGTTTATTCTCCATGATAGTAAGCAGAGAATCTTCATTAATATTGGTTGTTTCTCAAAGTGTGATTGATCCTTTAGGTTAAAGTCATGCAGGTAATTACATATAACAAGAGGAAAAGTCCATTTCTTGTAGGAGGGCACAAACTTTTGCAATGATCTGATTATCATCATGGAAAGTTGTGAATGTTCTTGGTAAATCCAAAATGGTCTTGTGAATCATTTCAAAATAGAACTGTTATGCCCTACTATGTTGAAATCAATGGCAGAGTTCATAATATAAGTCATTGTAAGTTCATTGCTAGACACAGTCCCTAATTCCTTCCCAGACAACTGTATCTGTGCTCTTTGCTGCTATGTCTTGCCAGCATCTTCTTTATCTCATATTCCTTTCTGTTTGGTCTTTTACTAAGGCATTTTCTCTATATTGACCGTTCTTATTCTCCATCTATTGTCCTTTGTTCTTGCTATGTATCCCATCTGCCTTTACATTTGTCACTTAATCACTTCTATATCTTGTGTCTTGGTCAGTTCTCTAATCCATGTTGAACACTTTCTAGTCTTGCACTTACAATTATTATAATACAGTAATAGATTGGTGACAAGGTCCCATCATCTTGCTTGAAATTGTTAGATGTAACCATAATTCCTAACAGTTTCTTCCCTCCAATTTCTCACTTGTGAAGCTCTCTTCTGGCTTCTTACTTTCCAGTCAACAAAAGTCTTCAAAAATTTAAATGTAATCTTGATCATTATTTTTTTATATTCTTAATTCCTGTTCTTTTATTGATCTCTTTAATTATGCTTTTTTTCTTCATATTCTCTCAGACTCAGTAGTCCTGAGATCTCAGTTGCTTTATTGCCCTGCTTGGAGTGAAATGATTAAAAAAAAATTATGATTTTATTAATTTCATGGCTTTGCATACAAATTTTATAGCAAGTATCATATATACTATATTTTATACTTTGAACATAGTGGCAACATATTTTCATTATATATATATATACATACATATATATATATATATATATATATATATATATATATATATATATATATGCATATGAATATATATAGGGAGATAGAGAGAAGGAAAGAGATTAGTATAGATTAGTGATTCTGAAAGTGGAATGTCTACATCATAAGTGGGAGATTTTAATCTTTATGAGGGTCTTTAGAATTTTGATTTTGTTGAAATGTGTAAAATGCATTCCATAACTGTGAACTGTTTGTGTTTGGGCTTAATTAAATAATTCTAAAAATTAAAAATAGGTCTCAGTAAAAATACTAATATATACTAATATACTAATAAAAAATACTAATAAAATACTAATGAAAAAATACTAAATTATACAAATGTTTTTATCTCTGTATCCTCTATTGATACTCTATTTTAACAATGAGCACTTTATTTGCGGAAAACCTACTTAACTCAAACCCATTATACTCCAGCACTGTATGAATCTACATATTTTTTAGGTATAAATTGTCTTTGTTATTATTAATTCTAAAAATCTCCATATCTTTTTAAATATGTCTGTATTTCTAAGATAAGGTATTGTAACTACTTAATCATTCAGACTGTTGTTCTCATCTTTATTACCACATTTACAACATTTTAACTGTTCTATGCTCCCCCCCTACTTCAAGTGATATACGTTAAAATTTTAAACTGAAACCTTTATTTAGCCCACATGGGCAGATTGTTCTCATTCCACGTGCCATACCTTTATGGATATCTTAGTTTTAGTTAATTGCCTTTTAGTAACTCAACTCTTCAAGTTTTTGTTTCCTCTGCTGTGGTCAGGTATTGAACTCACAACTCTTTTTGCATTACTCAGCCAATGCCTTCATCCATTAGTCCATGTGTTCTTAGGCGCAATCTACCTCCATGGATGAAATAAAGGGTTTGTAATTAAAACGTATATTACTTAAAGAAAGTCAGAGCATATAACAGTTGAAATGTAAATATGGCAATAAAAATGAGGTCAACAATCCAAACAATGCAAATAGAGTAAATCTATTGAGATGTTTGTATTTTTAGCTGTCTTGGTGTAAAAAATAATCAGATATAACTTTTTACACCTTAACAGAATAAGAGGTAGAAGGCAAAAAATCCATGCTGACATTAATGATTAGATATATCTGATATACACCCTTGTACAAATGAAACAAAACAAAACAAATAATGTCTTTCCAGGATCTATCACACAATCTGCAATCTCTCTGTAAGGCTTGCCAGTGTGTTCATGCAGTGTTACAATTTTTGTATGCTTCCTTGGAGTAGTGTCCATCACAGAAAATGGTTGTAGGGCAACTAATTGAAAGTTGAAAAGATAGTGTCTTGGCTTGATAAAAATCTGATGCAATCATGGATGACAAAATATTTTTCAAGGCCAAACAAAGTTCATCATACACACTGAAAACAGATTCATATTACGGCACACCATTGCAAATAACCTAATCTGAAGAAAAAATAGACCTAACCATATAGTGAAAGAAAGGAAACTAAAACAGTTGTTTCACTCAATTTGCACAAGGGTGTATGTGAAAATCAGTTTGTGTGTATGTATACAGTAGTTAGTTGGGAATTTAATAATACTTTTTCTTTTCTTTTAATATATCTTGAAATAATATATCAGTTTTTTATCAGCTTTTATTCATTGCTACTTTAATCCTATCATGATACATTTATAGTAATTTGCTTGACAATGTACCTAACCCCATCACTCCTGATGGAGCATAGACAACCTTCCTCTATAGACGAAGGAGTCGTTGATGCTTTTGAAATTTGTCTTTTTTATAGGTGGGGGTTTTGATCTTAGGCAAACTCTTTTATCTGCCAGGCAAGGTAGACAGGTTGCTCACCAACACTATAAAACTCAATATCTCTTGCTATTTAGTTGGAGGGAAAAGAGATGGATTAATACCTTTCCCAAGGGTATTTTGTGCATAAATGAATATTCACTGCACCATAATGCCCATCTGTGCTTGATGATATGTATTAATAATATGTACATTTTTCATTTTGATATATTCCCACTTAAAATTAATTCCATAATAATGGGTTGTATTCATAAGTTTTTAAAATTATGCAAATTAAAATCTACCAAGTTTTTGAAAAATCAACTTCTTTTTTCTCACAGTTTGGTCAGTCAGTAATTAAATTTTATTTATTTTTTAGATGAAAATCTAAACTATAACTATAAACTATAACTATAAAAAGTGAAAAATAGTCATTTTAACTAATATAATATCAATATTTAATGTAATCTAAATCTTCTTAGGTAAAAGAATCTGAAAACATATTAATGCCCAAATAAATAATTTCTGGAGGGCATAGCAATTCTTTAGAGTAGCATAGTAAATAATTGCTAATGTAATTTAAAACTCTTATTTCTGGACAAATAATAAGAAAATTAGCAATTTCTATAAAGGAATCATTCAGTATTCATTGACCAAACAATTAGAGTTAGTTTTGGTTGAAATTCATAAAACTTTTCTCTTAAAATGATTTTGAAGGAAATTAAGTTTCTCAAGTCAATTAAACTGGGAGTTTTCTTCTAAACAATTTGCTTAAGGTTGTGCGGAAAATCAACATTTTGATTATATAATGATTTTCCTTTTTCATTACATGTGCTATCCATTTTTGTGATTGTTACTGTTGGAAATTTTCAATTGATATGTTTTTGTTATTTGATCTTTTTGATTATCAAAGAAACATGGTTTACAAATAACAAAGACTTGAATGAGAATAATGATACATGATATAAATTAGTTGGGCATAATATAACCATCTTGCTTCATTTTTATTTTAAATTTAATGAGTTTAACATAATTTTTAAAAATTCTCTGACAGATGACTAACATTTAATGAGATTGCTTATTTTCATAAGCAGCTTCTAAGTTATCAAAAAGCAAAGCTTATATTAAATCTAAACTTATTTATAAGTGGAACTTTGTCTCTGTGTGTGTCTGTGTGTTTCTATGTGTGTGTGTGTGTGTGTGTGAAAATCGATAATATATATATATATATATAAGGCAAGATGTTTGTGTGTTTGTCTGTTTATCTGCCTGTATGTCTATTTTTTCAGCTCTTTTATTTTAGTTTTTGCTTCGGGTTTGGCTCTAAGTAAGTATAATTGTAGTTCTTAGTCATGATACCATTTACTCAGAGGACTTATTTAGCCTTCAAAATTCAGTTTGCGACAAAAAACTTATTTGATATCAATACCAGGAAATGAAAATTTGATTTGCATCCATTCATTTTTCTTTCAGTCTACAGATATGCTTTAACTGGAAACAACTATTGCTTTTTAGTCTTTCATGACAACGTCCAAAGAGTCTGAGCTCCAGAACCATGGATTAGATTTATAGCTTTCATTACACCTGAGCAACGCCTGGCTATACTGCTAGTCTAATATAATATCAAAATATTTTGTGTTTATACTTGTGGTAGAAGGTTTGAAGTTAAATCTAGATAAAATTAACCAAAATTCAGATTCTCACTATTTTAAAATAAAACTGTAAAAATATTTTTTATACAAGTTATAAGACAAATTGATTCTCTAATTGCATTCAGATAGAAAAACAATCATCATCTCAACACTTTTTAAAGTAGTATATGACCATGAAAGTCAATAAATTACTTTCTTTAAATTGGTACTATTTTTGACATTGGCATTTAAAAATATCAAAGCAAACCAATAATTAAATAACTAGAAATCATTCTGTGTTGACAACCCAAGATAGACAAGAAGCATCAAGAAAAGACAGGTTGATAGCTAACCACAAACAAAATGTAAATAATGCTGAACAAATTCAGAATTATTTTTATAATGACAGTTGACATTGCATTTAAACTCTTGGAGATTGTAGCTCTCAGAAAACAAGAATATGGAGGGGAATTCAAAGACTACTGATGACTCTGCAAAACTGTGCTAAACAGCAGCAAACCTTACATCCCTCCTTTAATCAATAAATATGGGTCCTCACAACTACAATAGACAAGGCTGATTGCTTTGCTTGCAGATCCTTCTCCAACTTCTCACTTAATTCATCTGGGATATCCACACCACACTACTGAGGCTCAACTGAGTGACATTTACATTACTCCCTTGTTGGTCTCCAAAATTATTTCAAAACTTGACCTCTATAAGGCAAGTGAAGGTGACAGAATCCCAGTCATCGGGAAATGTGCCCTGAGCTCTCCTTTGTCCTCTCCAAATTCTACAACTACTGTCTCTCTGCTTCTTGCTTTCCTGCTTGCTAGAAATCTTCATCTGTGGTTCCTGTTTTTAAGAACTCAGGAGAACCCTCAGACTCCTCTATTTATTGCCCTATTGGCCTCCTACAGATTTTTGGCAAAGTGTTTTGGGGCCATCATCAATGCTGAAGTGGTTCACCATCTCATAGCCCAGTACCCATTCTCCTACAGACAGTATGGCTTCCACTTTGCCAGGTTTACTGCTGACATCACTGAGTACATATATCAGGCTCTTGATAAGAATGGTAAAGCTTCAGCTGTTGCCCTGGATATCTCCAAAACATTTGACAGAGTGTAGCATGCTGGTCTTCTGTGCAAACTACAGGGCTATGGTATATCTGGACACTTGTTTGACTTAATCTATCGAATCGCATAATGAATGTCATATTGAACAGGCATGCTTCCAGATCCTATCATATGAATGCGGGTGTCCCTCAAGTTTCTATCTTAGGTTTTACGCTTTTTCTAATTTTCATCAATGATCTCCATGACAACACCACCATTTACTCCCACCTTGCTAAGAAATCTGTTGATGCAGACAAAACAAACCTTGCTGCTGCTCTTGAAAAGAACCTCCAGTCAGTGGTGGACTGGGGTAAGAAATGGCTCATAAATTTTAATGCTTTCAAAATGAAAATGCTATCCTTTAAGCACCATAGACAATCTTTTCTACCCACCATTTGTGAAAGAATTGTGATTACATGACAGACTGCAAAGGAATGTGAAGTAATTTCTACCACTTAAAATAATATGGTTTCATGATCTAAATTATTATAGAGGAAAATACATATAAGGAACGAGACTTGCAACTAGAAAATTCAATTCTTGCTTAATCATTTCATTCTTTATGTAAATTTAGTAGCTAATGCACCAACATCTAAAAGCACAAAAGAATAAATATATAGATTTTGCAACACACTAAATAATGCCAAAAGCCAATTTAAATTGCCAAATTGAACATCTCCATGAGGGACCTAATGCAAAAGTAGGAAATGAGCAAGACAATAAATTAGTTGAGAAATATGGACTTAGAATGTGAAATGCAAAATAGATTCATTGATGTGGAACAAATAAAAACCAACATTTAGTTTTAAAAACACCCAAGATCCAAGATTGTTATCATAGAAAGCCTATGACAGGACAAAGAATCAAATAGGCTACTTAACAATCAAAAATATTTAGAAATACAGTCGTATACTCTAGAACATACTCAAGTCCCAAAATGTGAGAGTATCCATCTAACCATATGCAAACTGATAAAATAAATGGAAATTAAAGAAATCTAAATTAACACATTAATTACAATAGAGCAAACTAAAATGAATTCATTTGTAGACAAATATATGATGATATTGGTAAGGAAAAATGTAAAAATTTACAAGAGGCAAATAACTTCAAATAGAACATATTCCATAAAACACTAGTGACATCAGCAAATGCAAGAATCCATAAAGAAACAAGATGGGAAAAAAGATTTGGCTGAAAAACAAAATTTTTAAGCTAAATGAAAAAGAGAGAATATATAAGGAATATAGACACTATAGAATGTTCAGGAAAGACATTAGAAATAGATGCAGATAAGCAAAGATGTGAATGCTGCAATAAGAAGTGTGAAAAGAGAGAAAGACTAGAAACTATAAAACCTAGATGTAGAAGGCATGTATAAAAAGAAATAGCAGAACAGAAAACATGCTCATCAACAGAATGCATAAAATCTAAAAAGGGAAGACTTATAACAGATGAAGTATAGATACTTCAAAGATGGAATGAACAGGTTAAAGAAATCTTTCATGTCAAGAGAAGAGCAAAATCTACAGTATATAAAATATGGAAGAACCTGTTGTATTAAAATCTGAAGTAAGACAATCTCTGGCCAAAATGAGCAGAAACATAGCAGAGTCAGATAGGATTATAACAGAAATAATGTCAACTTTAGATGATTTCAAGATTGATAAGATTAGAAAATTAATAAATTATATATATGACAGTGGTAGAAGACATCAGTACATGTAGTTTTATAGGTATGCCAAATAAGTTAAGAGTAAATGAATGTGAATCAGCTACATAACCAAAACTCACAATTAGGATTTGAATGAATAGTGATCATTGCAGAATTAGACTGGGTATAGATAAAAAAATGTGACTTTGTTCAAGACACTTAAACAAGAAATGTTATCTTTATGATCAGAATACTATCAGTGCAAGCAATGAAAATACAGAAAGATCTATATCTCTGCTTTATAGAATATATGAAATAATTGGATTAGTTACAACATGAAGATTTACATGATATTTGAGAAAAGCTTGGTTAACATGGGAAAATTATATTTCAAGTCTGTACGTTGAACAAACAACCTGCATGTGACTAGAGAATGAGTTTAGTGAATACACAAATATTAGAGAAATCAAACAAGGATGCATCTATTTAACCACTATAGAGAGATAATCATAAATAGAAGTTCTATCAGGAATTATTGATAGACATAAGCTAAACTGTGGAGAAGTGCCAGAGTGTTCTTAGTATCATTTATCAGAAACTTGATAAAAGTCTATTCAACTTAATAGGTCATAGTTTACAAATAGGACCTTGAGTATGTATTTACTCTGTAAACATATTGCAGACATCAATCTACTGTGTTTTCTCAACCCTCAGAAGGGGCAGAAAAATTTCTTAAAAAGATGATTGCTTAATTTATCCATGTAACACACTGAGCTGGTTTCACTGGCAGTCTGATCATTCTTTATCTTCCTTTATGCCTCTTAACTGTCCATTTATGTCATTTTAGACAGAGCTTCATAATACTGGTGTGAACCTTGATTTCATCTAACATAAAAAATATGTTTGTTTTTTAATTTTAAAAAAATATGTTTGTTTTTAATTCTTTTATTAACGAATGTTTCTTTTTTATAATATAATTTAAGCCTCTCATATTTTGTTAGATTTCTTGTCACAATGGCTAGACTTTGGTCCAGCAAATACCTGCCACTTTTCAACTATATTCAGTCTTTCTTTCTTTATTCTCTTTTTATTTCAGTTTTGTTTTCACATTAGTTGGAAGAGAGGGATAGAGAGAGAAGTATAGAGAGAAAAAACAGAGAGAAAAAACAGAGAATGCATAGTTGGCAAAAGAAGATATGGTTCAAGATTTGAGCTGCATAGAAAGGTTGCCAAAATCAAGCATGTAGAGAAACTCAACCATTTAAGTAGTGTCATATCAAAAAACTTGAAAATGCATCAGAATATCAAATGATGCTTTTCAGAAACTAAGCAAAATACTAAGATTTAGGAAAATATTTAAAATAAAACAAATATTAATATGTGATGTAATACTCAATCTCCTGTATGGCAGTGAGCTGCATTTTCTTACAGATGAAGAAGAGTCTCAATGTAGTTCTACGAGTCCTAAGAATACCATGCACAGGTCATGTGAGTAATAAGGAACTTTAAAAGAAAATATGAACTACTTCCAATCATAAAAAGAAAACTGAATTTTAGGGGTACCATAATGAGGAATGATACCAAGAAACACTGAGAATACCATGGATAGAACCTGTGAGCAATGAGGAAATACTGAGGAAAATATGAACAACAGGTAAACTTAGATTTACAATCATAAAGGAACAAATGAAATTTCTGGAAAACATTATGAGAAAGAGAGAATTCATTGGATAGTGAAAACAAATAAAGCAGGTTTAAACAATGAATAGACTACATAGTGAGCTTATATAAAGGGTTAACAAAACAAGGATACATAGTGTGGGTTAAGGGGAAATAATTACTTAGAGTAACAAAAAACAAGAAATTGTGGAGACTTTGTATATAAAAGAATATAAATTTGATATCTGATAAAATTAAAAATCAAAAGAAAATTAGTTTTCTAAAAAAAGCTTTAAAATCAACATTAATTTTCACAACAGGTAAATTTATTAGTAATAAAATATCCTCTATTATTATAAAGTCAGTTGTGTATTTATTTATGTATATATATATATATTTCCCAACTATCATAAGAAAGACACTAACGAGACAGCGTTGGCTCAGTTAATTTTCTTTACTACCAGTTATGAAAATTCTTGTTGCATGTTTGCTTTTTAACAGTGCCTTATCATTTTATTTTATACAATAATTATGTTGCCAAGTAGTAAAGCAGTCATTTTATTATGATAAAAATCATTGTGCATTCATTTGTATATCTATATGCATATAATAATGGCTAGCCACTCCTATTCAAGGATATCCGTCTACCAGGGTGGCTTGCTAATCCCCATTGCAAATGCTTACCCAGCTACATTTGTGTTTATTTAACACCCACAGAGATCACCTGTGTTTTATACTGCAACTATGCTCAGCAGACCTTAATCACAGCTTTTGGGATAGCACACATTATACAGTCTGAACAAGGCAAGGATGCTCAAATTCTTGGTCACAATGACTTTGAACTAGCACAACCATTGATGGCTCCTCAAAGAGAGCCATATACACAAATTGATTCACATGGATTTGGTCAATCCGTGGTATGGTTTTCAAGCAGTTTCCAAAGAAGCAGCATGATGAGATCACCTCATCTAGGCTGATAACTTCAACAAATCACCTTCCTAACAAATTGACCATCATGAGATTCAAACCTGAGCTTATGTGAACATTCTAAGTACCCAGACATGTGCATATATATATATAAAACCTCCTGTCATTTTCAGGGGAGATAACTTGTGAGAAAACAGTGAAATAATTTGCAGTCATTTTTGATGCCAGAGGTACACTTGTACATCAACATTCATATAATATCTGAAATTAGTATATCAACCTTTTTGTTTTAACTAAAAATATCTGTATATATATATATATATATATATATATATAATGATTATAGCTTTGCTATCACCCATGAGGAACAGTGACAAAACATACTTATATATAATTTTTATCTACTAATGATTTATACAAACTTACCTGATCATATCACTTTAATACCATAAAAATCTATATGAAGGAACTTTATATAAAACTTATGGTCTTATTTATTGATTCGAGTGTCTGACTGAATGGTTATGAAGTTAGCATTCTGACCATGAGACCCGAATTTAAATGTTACCCTACTCAGTTTGTCAAGGAAGTTACTTCTTCATAATCTCAGCTTGGGAAGATAATCCCAGCATGTAAAATAAAGTCATACCATAGGTTGATCCAAGCCTGGTTAGTGAAATTCAGAGGACAACACTTTTTAGAAGCTGGCTGATTGTGTGAGTATGAAGTCACAAGTCATCAGAGTTTGAGTGTACTGTTTTTGTTTAACTAGTAATTACACCAGAATATACATTCTTTTTGAGAAGCTGGAACTAAGGCTTGCACAACACAGTTGCAATATAAATCACAAGTTAGCTCTGTGAGTGTGCAAAGTACAAAATATGCCTGTGAGGGTATCTGCAACAGGGATTAGCTAGCCACACAAGAAGACTCCATAATTTTTCAAGACTGCTGAGTATTAACTTATTAAGAATTTACAATATTTTTTTAAAGGAAAATGAAAATAAAAAGTTCTCATTTTTTTCAAATTCACAATTCATTACACAGAAACTGGTCAGTAAAACCCAGAAGAACAAAAATTATAAAGAAAATTTTTAAATTAAACATAGAAATATCTTATTTTATGTGTTGTGTTCCTTCAGGACATAGGTGATCATGGACCTCCACATCTCCCTGTCCCTTGTAGCTCTTATTAACTTTGTTTTGTTATTTCTCCTAAACACTGATCTGCCAGCCATTTATTTAAGTACATAATATTTTTCTTCGTCTTGTTTCCCATTTTATCTGCTCTGTGAGTATAAAATTTTCCAAGCCCTCTGTTATGGTGCCTTCCTACGAGGAATGAACTCTTCCTCTTGCTACATATGAATTACTTGCCTGACTTCCAGAGAGCAGTTAATGACAGCTACTATTCAGGCAATACGTAGCGTAATAATACTTCTCAGACTTACTTATTTCTATATTACTTATTATTAACACTTCCTTTGAATATCTTGTTTCTTGTTATACTAATCCACTGTTTTGAACCTACCTTATTGTTCTGTGTTTTACTTTCTGACCAAACCGGTCACTACAGCTTTTGGGTGAAACTTTGCCACAACTCCACAGCAAATTGGTGACAAAGATCCACAACAATTTTTCAACAAAGATTTGCTACAAATATTGCACAAATATTTGTGAGGACCACTGGGATTTAAAAGAAACCCCCTGAAAACATAGGTTTTTGTAAAATACGTGAAAAGGAAAAAGACACAAAATAGATGACTTCAAGAACATCTTATTACAGCTGGTAAAATTTCAGACTGCACAACAAGAAAAAATGAAAAATTATTCCTTCAAGCAAAGAAGGAAAATCAAAAAAGGCAGATCAAATTTCAGAAGAAAGTGTTAGAACTAGTAAGTCGAATGAAAACCAGTGAAAATGAAAATTCTTCTATTCCACAAACACAATTTGGAGTGTCATAGAAAATTTTATGTAAGCTTCTAAAGAAGACATAACCTTTGCGTCTTACTTTAAGAGGTATGAGGATATTTATGATACAGATTGTAAAAGCTGGAGCGATGACAAAAAAATTACATCTCCTTCTAAGAAAACGGGGTACAAACGAGCATATGAAATTCATTAATTACATTTTGTCGTGGAAGACTAGTGAACTGACATTCACCGAATCAGTGAATTTATTCACTGAGCTTTTCAGTCTGAAGACATCTCTTTTTCATAAAAGGTGGAGATGACTAAATCTAAATAAGAATGAATCAGATGACCATACCACTTTCATGTCAATAGTTAACAAACACTGCAATGATTTTAGGCTGGCGGAGCTAAGTGCAAACAACTTTAAATGTAAGTGAATATAACAATCCCGAATTTCTGATTTCCAATTCTGAGGCGTTATACATTACACTCCTACCATGCATCCAAACTTACAGCATCTGGTATTTTCAAGTGATCACTCATCTCAGTACTGAACAGGCTTGACATAACTTAACTAAGGTGATTGTATGTTAACAGGTGTCATTCTGTAAATAACTAAGTTATACAACAATACATAAATCAAAAAGATTTATGACATTTATACACATGGAATATCTACCTTGTATTTTACTTACTCTTTTTGGTTTAATTATAATCAACATTGCCACTTTGAAATATAATGATAATGTTGAAAATTTTCTAAAGAAAATATAAAAATAACAGTTCAAATGACTGTTGTCAAATATCTGCAAACAACGCCAAACCTTTCAAAGTGAATTATGACTGTCAAAAAATTGAAACTGAATAATTCTTGTAGGACCAATAGTTCCAAAGATCTTCAAGAACTCCACACATTCAAAAGAAACAGGAAAAAAACACAAAGAAAAATAAGTGACAAGCAAATGTACAGATAACCAGAACTAAAAATAAAAGTAATTTTTTGGCTTTCTTTTAAGTTGCATCATAAATCATAGATCTAGTGTTTGCTGCTTTATTTGGCAAATGTAAAAATCATTTTCACGTAGGTTTTCTTTAGTCATCCAAAAAGCCATGAATAAAAAGAAAAAAATCAAGACTTTTAAATCAAAAAGGAAACCAACTTCACTCATCTTGAGAGTCAGAGAATAGATTAAATTAATACTGTTTTCAATGCAACACAAAAATAGATAGATTATCATAGTCTCACAGACAAACCAGTCAAACTTGTGGCAAAATTTTGACTGATTTGGTCAAGGCCAGAGTTATTTAAGTAGAAGAAAAGTGTATGTTATATTCTATTGATATTTCATGTTTCTGCTTTTTCTTAAGATACATTTTGTTTTATGTGCCATGTTCCTTCATGGTGTAGGCAATCAGGGTATTCCATATTCTCTTGTCCCTTGTAGCTCTTAATAAACTTTGTCTTTTTGTTATTTTTCCTAAACCCTTTTCTACTATCCATTTGCTCAAGCTCACCGAGAATGTTATGCACTGCTTTCCTCTGTCTCTCAATATGTCCTGTGAGTATCAAATTTTCCAAGCCCTCCTTTCTCATTACATGCTTTAGAAATTTCAATGGTTTCTTCCTGATTTTAAGTATAAGTTTCCTTTTTACTTCCATTCTCTCCATAACTTCATCATTGCTCACATATTTGAAATATGATATTCATTTGTTTTTGTTTTTTGATTTTTGGCAGTTTTATATTTTAGAATTAATAATTAATTTGAAGAATGGAAACTTGTTTATACTAGTTATATGATTTTCTATAAACATTCCCTGGTGTATTTGCACTATTTAAATGTAGACTAATATACTAGATAGGGTAGTATTTATACTATTTATATTATTCAGAATGTTGTTCTCATCTTTGCTATGACATTTCAGCCGTTGTATACTTTGACCCTCTTCAGGTGCTATGAATTTTAAACCAACCCTCATGATATATGCCAGTAATTTTAATAAAGGGTTCAGTTTGAAATTCCTTGGACCTGAAGAAGGCAGAAGCATACAATGGCTAAAATGTTGTAAACATGAAAGCAATGATGAGGACAATATTTCAAATAATGTAAATAGTGTAACATACTTATCTTTGTTATTACAACATTTTGGCCACTGTATTCTCTGCTCATCTTTAGGTGTCTGTTGGTCTGGATAATCTTCAGAGGATTTGAAATTGAACTTTTATTTAATCAATTGGGATAGACTATTCTTGTTCTGCTTTCCATGTTTAGGGATGTCTCATTATTTAATACTGCTCATTTATTGTTTCCCCTGTTTCAACAGGCATCTGAAGAAATCCAGAAAAGACAATAGCCAAAGTCTTGTGATAATGACAACAAAATTGAAGATATTAATCTGAATGTAAGTAATATAAATAATGAGAAATTCTCATGCCAGAAAGTCAGGCAGAAATTTCCAGACTTAATTTTCAGTATTCATTGGCATGATTATTTTAAAGTGAAATATTTAATTTTTCTTCATTTTGGTAGCACGACCATAGGCAATCATGAATCTCCACAACTTCTTATCCCTTGTGGGTCTTAGTAAATTTCCTCCCTTTGCTCAGGTCTCTGCTTCATGTTCCTCAATCTATTCGTAGAAGCTTGTCCGGAAAGTGGCTCACTGCCTTCTGTTATCTCTCTTGCCATCAATATTTGCAGTGAGGGTTAAGTCTTCAAAGACCTCCTTCTTCATTATGTGTTGAAGAAATTTCACCTTATCTTTCCCTGATTTTGAGTATAATTCTTTTTTCTGTTGGCATTCTCTTTAAGATTTTCTTCTTGTTTACTCACACCATTTATGGGAACTTTCAGTATTCTTCTACAAAAACCACATTTCTGCTGCATCTTGTTTTTCCTCATCTTTTTGGAAATTGCCATATTTTTTTTTTTTTTTTTTTTAATCATCTCACCCCAAGCAAGGCATTCCACTGCCACTATTGCTCATGGGGCTACATAGGGGAAGGTAAAGAGAAGGAGTGGTTAGACATAGGGAATGTCAGGAGGAAGGTGACAGATGAGTAAGGATACTGAGGATGAGGGTTGGGCAGATGGGAAGAGTGTTTGATAGAATGGGAGCAGGTTAGTGTGTTAGGAGGTGTCTATTGACCTTACATTTAAACTCCTGGAGATTGTAGCCGTCGGGGAAGCAATCGTTTGGAAGAGAATTCCACAGTCGGGAAGTGCGAGGAAAGAAACTGTTGGAGTAGAAGTTACGGCTGCATTTTATCGGTTTCACTGTAAAAGGGTGGGATCTAGTTGCTAATCTAGTATCTCATGCAAATTCGTATTTAGGGGGCACCAGTGATCTAAGTTCATCGGAGCAGAAGCCGTGAAAGTATTTATAGAAGAGACACAGGGAAGCCACATCTCGCCGGTGGGAGAGAGACTGCAGGCGGTCTGCCAAGTCGGTATCTATCACATTACAGACCCTCCTGTGAACCTTATTGAGAAGCCCGAGGAGAACAGCAGGGGCACCCGACCAGATATGGCAGCAGTATTCAATGCACGGGCGGATGGTAGATTTGTAAATGTGCAGGATAGATTTAGACGGAAAAAACTTCCGGGCCCTACACAGAGAACCGACTTTCATAGCAGCGGATTTAGCAATGGATTCTATATAGTCATTCCATTTGAGGTCCGCTGATAGTGTGAGACCAAGGAGGCGTAGTGTTTTACTCTCTGGGAGGCAAGCCTGGTCCATGAGATTGTCGATGATGGTTAATTGACAGTAGCTTCGTTTTAGAAGCATTAAAATAATATAATAATATAAGAGTTGATCTTCTAAGCACCACTTAGATGTGACACAAGGCCAAAAGTATGAGTTTCCCAGTGAGGATTGAACTCACTACTCTGTTGTAATAGGTACTAGCAAGATAAGCTTGTTAACCATTACACCACACCCAGGTGCCCAAATTGCCATATAAGAGGATGGATAAGAATCCAGCACTTTTTTCGTTTTTTTCTAATGAAATTTTCTGTTAGCTTTTGGAATGTCTAATGCATGTTTGGATCTTGGTGTTGAATTTCTTACCCTCAATTAAAATGCTTCCCAGATATTTTCTTCTTCTATGTGCCATGTCCCTTCAGAACATAGGCAATCATGACCTTTCAGGTCTCTCTATCTTTTGTAACTCTTAACACCCCTTTTCTTGTTATCCCTCCCAAACCTTCAGTACATTTGCTCAAACCCATCAAATATGCTATGCATTACTTTAACCTGTCTCTCTTTCCTTCTATATGTCCTGTGAGTATTTGATTCTCCAAACCCTCCTTCCTCTTATTACCATCCCCTCCATAACCTCATCATTGCCAACTTGTTCAGTGCATGGTATCCTCAGCATTATTCTGCAGAACCACACTTCAGTTGCTTCAAGTCTTTCCTTCATCTTTGATGAGATTATCTAGCATTTGCTGCCATATTGAAGGTCAGATATCATATAACAATCCAGTGCTCTTTTTTTGTTTCCAATGAAATTTTTCTGTCTCTCAGTACACTACTCAGTTTCTAGAATGCATCTTTGGTGATGCTAATACACTTTCAGCTCTCAGTGTCACACTTTCCATCCTCTGTTAGAAGACTTCCCAGGTTTTTAAATTTCTCTACAAGGTTGATTTCAGTATCCCCAACTTGTTGTTGGCATTTTGTGCTCCTTCTTTTTGCTGATGACCATGTATTCAGTTTTCTTGTAGTTTATGCTTAGTCCATTCTTTTTCCTTTCTTTAACTACATTCTGAAGGAGGTCTTGTAGTTTCTTCACGGTGTCTACTATCAGCAATCTATCATCTGCATATCTTATATTGATCAGATTGTGCCCACCAATGACAAATCCTGGCAGAACATTTAGTTCTCTCAGAATTTCCTCACTGTATGGGTTGAATAGATCTGTTAAGAAGAGACATCCTTGTCTTACACCCCTTTCTATTTTTGTATATCTGCTGAACTTATTTAATGTCTGCATGCAAGTGGTCTGCTGCCAGTACAGAGTGATAACAAATTAGAAGTTTTGAATCACTGTGACAAATATTATTCTTAACATTTAATATTTGTCTTTTATATTGAGAAATCAAAATCAGCATGAACATATTTTAGAGGCATTTTTGAAAAACAGTAGCTACTCTAGCATCTATGCATCATTCATTCAGCAATGAATTAGAACACTCTCAGTTATTGGGCGTGTGTATAATGATAATGTACATGCTAAAAAGTCTGTCTTCTTCTACCGAGTACCCATAGCTCAGAGGTAGAATCACCGACTGACACCAATTCGGTCGGGTTTCAATCCTGGGTAAAAAGCAATTGGATGTCTAACCATACTGATGAGCTGCGATACAGCAAAACAGATCTGTGTGTGTGTGTGTGTGTATATAAAATTATGTGTATATCTATGTATCATATAATTGTGCTTCTTACTTCATTAGTTACCACTTGGGAATACCAGATGTTGAAAACTCAGATGTGCAGGTAGTGCAATGGATAATGGCCCAGAATTGGAAATCTGAGAGCTGAGTTCTAATTCCAATTGGGCTTGTTATATTCACTTATGCACAAATAATCTTTGGAAAAGTATGTATCCATCTCTTCTCTCCTCCAGTTATGGTTTAATTATTTTATCAATAAACATTCAGTAAGTTAAGTGCCATACGTGAAACATGCTTGGGCATCATATCTCGAAAGAGACATGACTGACTGGGCAGAAGATTATCCCGCAGTAGATTGCCATTGCTTTCTGTGGTAGACTGTTTTTAGATTGTAAGAAATTTTGGATGCGTTGTGGTGCAGTGGATATCAGCTCAGAACGAGAAATCGGGGAGCCGAGTTCGAATTCCAGTTGAATTCATTGCATTCACTTATGCGCAAATACCCTTGGGAAAGGCATTAATCCGTCTCTTCCTTCCAGTTATGGGTTAAATAACAGGACAAATTGGGTTCTATAGCCTTGGCTTGCAACCAATCTACTGCAGAAAATACTGGCAATCTACTGCAGAAAAATATTCTGCCTAATCAGTCATGTCTCTTTTGAGACATGATTGCCCAAACATGTATCAGATATGGCACTTAACTGACAGACTGATACTTGATCCACAGTGAAAGTCACCATTTACAACTGATGCGAAAATTTAAAAATGATGATAATCATAATCATGATGGTGTTAATGATGATAAGAAAACGACATCTCAAAAATTTAACATAATAATGATGTAGGAACATATAATTATCTTAAATCACAAGAACATAATATTCTCATATTCAAATACAGTTTATCTATAAAGTAGACATTATGATGGTAAATGCAAATAAACATTTAATTAAATTTCACGATAATTTGTGTCAAAATTTTGAGACGAGAAATTATCTTTAATTTATACTTTGCCATTAGGACAAGTATTCTCATCTTGGTTGTTATACTCACAACATCTTGATATTGTATCTTTCAGTTTTTTTTTTCAAATGTCTGTTCTCATACTTGGTAAACATTCATTCCAGTAGGGTATGACAAAGTTTTAGAAAAAATGGAAACTAAAAGGACAGTAACACTAGAGAAAATGGCTTACCTCCAGGATGAAAACAGATTTGGATGTGTCTCACATGTAAAATGTTCCCAAAAAGAAAATGGCGGCTTTACGAGTCATATATTTAAAAAAGATAGATCTTGGATTTGGACAGACATTTGCAAAAATCCCTTTTAACATATGTAAATTTGAACTGTCACTCAATCTATAAAAACTGCTTAAAGAGGTGACAGGGAGAAGTATTATTATTGTAGCAAACAGAATACATGTTTTGTTACGTTGTTTGACTACTCTGTTTAATGAAGGAAACAGTTAGGGAACTTTATTACATGCCAGAAGAAATTGACTACAAGAACATTAACACTTAACAACAGAAAGAGGCAGTTGAAAATCTCGTACACATAGTGAGTGCTAAGAAAATTTAACACTTGCAGAATATTGAAGGCAAAAGGGACAGAGGAAAGCAGTGCATAACCTACTTAGTGAGCTTGTATAAATGGTTAGCATTTATTGACAAAGCAAACTGGCAAGCACCTGCTGATAACTCCTAATGAGTGGACTGAACAATTATACAAAGTTTTGTCTACAAAACTCCAGAGTAGAGGGGCTGAACATAACATCAATCAGCTGAGTGACAAATTCTATATTTGTATTAATCCTATTATTGCTCTATTAAAGCACTTTATTGCAAAGACAACTTGCCTAAAATGCTTTTTCATTCAGATTTCCACTAACTGGATTTACATCATCATTGTTACTGCTACTTTCTTAAAATAATAAACAGATCTTAATATCTAGATCACTTCTATATATTAAAATATATTTCATGGTAGTTTAAATCTATAAAATCTGTTAAAAAGGAATCTGTAGGTAAATAAAGATTTGATATTGGGCTTCATGATCATTGAATGAATAAGTATATAAGTGAAAATATTCTAATGTATATCTCTAGTAAAATTCCATTCAACACAAAGATTAGAAATCTTATATAAAAGACTGCAAAGTTGTTAAATCTTGGATAATGTACAGTTTGATCTTCTATAACCTTGACTTTATTGATTAGAAATAAATAAACTATTAATAGAAAAAAAAACAGTTATATATCAAGTATTTGATAATAAGGACTTGATTAAAGATCTTAAGACTTTTCTTGATTAACAATCATAAAACAAAGTCAAAAGGTATTTTATTGTTTTGAAATCTACAGGGAATAATTTATATTTCATTCAGTCTTTTTAGTTTTAACGATCGTAAGTTTAAATTTATGACATGTAGCAATCAAATAAACTATACAATAACATAGATACAAATAAACTGTTTTCACAGCAGATCCATCATACATCAACATACAATAAATTTGTATATCTGAACAAACCAGATCTTATATTGTCATTGTAATGACTAAAATATCTTTGAAACTAAGTTTTTCATATGTAAAGTTATTGTTTATTAACTTCTGAATTTCATCAATTAATGTCAGTGTGAAGGTGTGTAACTTTCTTCAACTGTTGAATTTCCTGCAAGGATATGAGAAACTCTGGCTTTTTGCACTTGGGTTGGACATTTATATGACTTTCTGTTTTCTGGTTATTCCATTTCTACACATCATAAGTGCAGTTAAGTTGACCAACTGTTGGGAGAAGCAACTGGTATTCCTTGAGGCTCAGTTCTGCAACTAGTGAGTATCAAGTGAACTTTCAGGTCAACCCTTGCATGCACCTAGTTCCTCTGATGTTCTAGTATGATAATTTGAGATCTTTTAGGGTGAGCCCAATACATATTAAAGTCACTGTAAATCAATCAAAGGATTGTCACTGATATTCAATTAAATTCAGACATCGGTATTTCCTAGCTGGAATCTCAAACTATACATAAATATATTAAATCCACAAGTGCTGGTTGAACTAGTGACACTTCTCAGATCAATGATTAGGTTGTTACAGATTTGAATCAGCTCACAACAAAGAAAAAATCAAGAATGGTTTTTAAAATACAAAAATATAAAATGTTTATAGCTTTGTGTTTTTTACAACCAAATATTTATCAGCATGCATGCGTGTTAAAATTCTTTTTTTGTAGTTTGTTAATATGAAAAGAAATCTGATTCCCTTGTGTGTATGTATGAGAAAAAAAAAGAAGGCAAAGGAGGAAGTAAGGAGGAAAGTGTAAATGTCATGTAGCTTGGTAAGGAAGAGTGTAAGTGTCACATAGCTTGGGAAGTAAGACTGGTGAATGAATAAGAGAATCTCTTTTAAGTCGATGAGTTATGAACTGATATTGCATGTATTCCTCTCTATTTCCTTACTGGCTTTGTCTCTCTAGGGACTTTATTTAAATATTCTTCAAAGGAATCATGAAGCATGCTTTTTATTGTTTGTAGGAATGTAAACCATTGGTTGGAAAATATTAAATATTTATTTTAAAAAAAATTAATTTATTAACCAGAAGGGTGTGTGGATCCTTCAACTCACAAACCATTTTTTATCATTTGAGGATAGACTTGCTTGACAAGATCTTAAATAAGATGATTGATTATTAGACCTTGTATATCCGTGCTCAAAATCATACAGAGTAACTTTACCAAATAACAAACACATCAGTTTGAGTCTTCTACAAGTAACAACAAAAATGGCCGACACATATGACTAGAAGAGAAAAAAATGATGTTAACTTTCTGTGCTATAAAATGTAAAGTTTGAAAGGAGACTCCTATCAGTACTAGAAGAAGAATTAATAGTCAATGGAGAAGACAAATTTTCTGAAGAACTTTTTTAATAGAACTAATAAAAATGCAAAATTTGTCACTTAGCTGATTGATGTTATATTTAGCACCTTGAGAAAGTGTTTTAAAGGCCAACTTTTTCATAATTCTTCACTCCACTTGTCAGGAAGTTTCAGCAATTGACTGCTGTTTTTCTCTATTTATAGTTCAGAAAATCTCATTGGAATTAAAGAAAAGAGTGCTGAATTGCTTTGTGATATATGTCCTTTTGTATGGAAGTGAATGTCTCATCAAGGATGAAAGAGAAGCTTGAGGCAGTAGAAATGTGGTTTTACAGAAGGATGCTGAGGATACCATAGACTGCCAAAATGAGCAATGGAGTGTTGGAAAGGGTGCAAACAAAGAAAATTCATACTTAACATCAGGAAGAGGCATAAGGTTCCTGGGACACATAATAAGGAAGGAGGGCCTGGAGAATTTAATATTCACAGGATGGATAGAAAAAAGAGGGAGAGAAGAAAGCAGCATGAGACATACTTGATACGCCTGAGCAAATGGATGGCTGAGAAGGGTTTGGGAAAGATAAAACCAGGAAAAATATTGAGAGCAACAAGAGACAGATCCAAGTGGAAGTCTATGGTCACCTACATTAGGAAGGAACATGACACATGAAGAAGTTATTCTTTTTACCAAGTTTTATATAATTCATTTATACACAAGTTGGGATAATCTTATTATATGTGTGTTGGGTTAATTTTTTCTCTTTATTCATGTGCGTGTTTCTTTCTGAATCTGTGTGTTTGAATGCATGTATGTACCAAATGCTGGGGTTGTTTCATTTTCTTGTCTCCTAAAACTTTCTCTCTCATCATCTTCCTTCTTTTTCTCTTTAAATTTCAATGGACAGAAATAGTAATGGTTTGGCAATAAATGTTGAATTACTATTGATCATTATTTTGTGTTATTTGTGCTGTAGCATGATTGGTTCAAATTGTTTGGGGCCTTTCATTGTACAGTCATCTTTAAGTTTCTTCTTCTTTTATGTGTCATGTCCCTTCAGGATGTAGGTGATCATGAACCTCTGCATCTCCTTATCCCTTGTAGCTCTTAACACCCTTTCTCTTCTTACCCCTCCCAAACCCTGCTCTGGCATCCATTTTCTGAAGCCCATTAAATATGTCACACATTGCTTTCTCCTGTCTGTCTTTCCTCTATCTGTTCTGTGAGTATCAGATTCTCCAAACCCTCCTTCCTCATTACATATCCCAGAAGCTTCAACTGTCTTTTCCTGATGTTAAGTATCAGTTTTCTTTTTGTTTCCATCCTCTCCAAAACCTTGTTCTTGCTCACATGTTTAGCCCATGGTATCCTCAGCATCTTTCTGTAGAACCACATTTTGGTTGCTTCAAGTCTTTCCTTCATCTTTGATGAGATTGACCAACATTTGCTGCCATATTGAAGGACAAACATCACATAACAATCCAGTACTGTCTACATTGTTTTCAGTTAAATTTTTCTGTCTCTCAGTACTCTACTCAGCTTCTGGAATTCATCTTTGGCCAAGCCAATATGCCTTTGGGTCTCAGAGAGAATGGTCTTTATGTTATAACATATTGTCATAGTGAATAGAAAATGATAACTAACACAACTGGCTTGGTTGATCTTGGTTCATAAGCCATACATACCCTGTCAGTCAAAGCCATGTGCTGCATACAGTGAACTTCTCTCCAATTCCCCCATTTGGTAAGCTGAAGAAAGCTGTAGAATGAAACTACTAAATCATTTCAAGAGTTGTCCAGACAGTAGAACTCATTGTGTTTCATTAAACACAATGAGTTCTACTGTCTGGACAACTCTTGAAATGATAGTAATTCTTCTCAGAATGTTAGACAATATTTTGACCCAATCATTGTTATATCAAGCATATGGTGGTAGAACAAAGAAAAAACAATGGAGGTTTAGGAAATGAATGATTGTATTCATGAAAAAATACAAGTAGTAAATAGGTGTTAATGTTTCTCATTGAAAGAATAAGAGTAGAGTCATAAAAAGTTGTCTGTGGAGATGTATGGTAGGAGAGGGAGAGTAAGGTGTGACTACTCTGGAGACAGCCTTTAGCAGGTGTCATTGGATATGGAAGGTTGCTGTCAACAAGCATTGTTAAGCTTGGTGGGTGACAAGAAGTCCCTTTGATGGATTTTTATAAACTTTTTCTTAGGCTCTGGTTAGTTACAATTTTTATTTGTTTTTTAGGTGAGAGCGGATGTTATTAGTGAAAATTCTGGATTTTATTTTTCTTTGAGTATATAAGTGAAATGGAAGCTATGTGCAAAGTCTATGCACAGTTCGCAAGGTTTTGAGTTCAGTTTGGGTTTCAGAGTGTTCACATACAGCCAGTGGTTGAAATTTGTGTAACATGAATCAGAAGATCTATATTAGGAAGATTATAGCAGCAACACTATCACAAAGAATGGTAATAGTGAAATTAGTTATTTTCATACAGAGAGCACTTAACATTCACTGACCAAACCATTAGCTGTGGCTATCAACCACAGATTTTGTAGCACCGATCTACAAGGTCTTTCTTTTTTTTTTAATAATCATATCACCTCAAGCAAGCCAGTTTACTGCCACTGGTGCACAAGGGGTTACATAAAAAGAAAATTATGAGAAAGAGTGACAGATTATAGGGAGTGTTAGGAAGTAGGTAAGAGAAGAATGAGAATACTGATGAGAGTAGAGTGGATGGAGAAAGGATCATGAGAGAGAGGATGCAAGTTAGTGAAATAAAAGATGACTTTGACTTTACATTTAAATTCTTGGAGATAGTAGCTGTTGGGGAAGCAAGTAAACGGAAGGGAATTCCACAGGTGGGAAGTGTGAGAAAAGAAGCTGATGGAGTAGAAATTGCATTTACATTTTATTGGTTTCACAGTAAAATGGTGGGATTTAGTTGCTAACCTTGTGGCTCAAGTAAATTTTACATAGTGGGCATCAGTGAGCTAAGTTCATCAAAACAGAAGCTGTGAAAGTATTTGTAAAAGAGACACAGGGAAGCCACATTGCACTGGTTAGAAAGTCACTGTATCTGAGCTGCTAAGTCGGGATTGATCACATTACAGATTCTTTGTTGAATTTTGTCAAGGACCCCTAGGTCGATAGCAGGAACACCCAACCAGATGCTTTATATTAAGTTATAATAATGTAATATAACAATCTGGCCCCACCCGAGGAAGGCTGATGCAAGCGAGGGTGTTTCCGGTCGTTGAAAGGAACGGATGTTTGTTTGACCTTATTTCCGGCAGTAGCGGAAATAACTACAGAGGCAAACAGAACAGGTGTCTCTGAGAATTACGTGGGCGTGCGTGGGCGAGGCAAAACCGGAAGTCCCGGTTCTGGAGATTATAAAAAGACCTCGGCGCACGGATTCACGAGAGAGACCAGACCAGAGTAGCAGTAGAGAGAGAGAGACACAACAGATACGACGACACTCCCGTCAACCCTTAGAAGCGCGCTCTCTCACTCTCTGTTCCCTAGGCTACACGGTTCATCATCATTAATAAAAATATAACTCATATTTTTTATATATATGCATGTTTGTTGTTTATTGATATACAACAATAATAGATGCTGCTAAAATATATTTATGTTAAAATTAAGTAAAATCTTTGAAAGCAAGTGAAAATTGAAAAACAAAAGGAATTATAACCACAGTAAATGTAATGAATAATTATAAATTATAATGTTTTTAATTCTTTATAAACTAAGAAAGTGCAATCTTATATTTTGCCATCAGAAAGCAATAAACAATCAACAACCACAACAGAATGTTGAAGCATTAAAAGTAGTCAGGGAATATCTTTCAGGAAAGTATAATCAGCATCATAACTAAATAGAGAATCACTTTTTCCTCCAGGGTTACAGAAATAGGTTTTCAGGAAGTCATAGAACTTGTAATCAGTCAATCTCCAAAAGATCAGGTAAAGTTTCAATGAGTTATAATTAAGTATAATTATCCTTATTACAAGCCCCAAAATAATCTTCAGTTTCAGTAAATCCTTTAAAAATCATCCCATACTCAAAACTGGTTATTTTCCGTTATATAAGGAATATGTCCAATTATCAGACTTTAAATATCCCAGCTTCCAATAAATAACACATAAATGAATCTATAATAAAATAAAAAGAAGTTTTGTTTTAAAGATCTCAAATTAACCTGAGAGGAAAAGTATCTGCTTGAAAAACAGAATGACTACTTGAATACAGAAAAACATGGAAGATCAATATTATGTTAAGAAGAAAGAAAAAAGTTATTTCAAGTGTTTTAAGACAAAAAAATAGCTTTTAGCTTTTAGGAAGTAGTGTGTGTTTTCAATGTAAGGGGAGTGGTGAGCATGTCAGTAGCAGACATTTATGGTTGGGATGAGGCTAAATCACATTGTTAACTCAACCAGCAATCTTCCAGACAACATATCAAAAATAACCTTATTGTCAATGGAAGAAAGATCAATGTTATCCATAATTCTTGAGTAAATCATAATGTTAAGTATAAACAGGTTTTAGAAATTTTAAAATAATTAAACATAAAAGCCAAATTCATGCCATTTATAAAAATGTTCTTTCAATAGCAATGCTTAGCACATATGTCAGAATTCACAGAAATGTTTAATTTCTCCCTTTTTATTTCTTTGAGTAGAAGATTAATAATAAGAGAGAGTGGTATATTCTTTTTGATTAGTCTCTTCAGAATATATTAATGTAAGTACAACTTTACTAATGCTGAAAAAGTCTATTAACATTTAAGTAAGAATGATAAAGCTCAGGCTGTTGCTTTGGATATCTCAAAGGATTTGACAGGGTTTAAAATACTAATTTTTACACAATTTGAAATGTTATGGTATTTCTAGATAATTTTTTGAACTGAATAATTTTTTCTTATCAAATCACAAAATGAAAGTTTTCCACTCTGCTATATCTTTTTGCATTAATACAGGTGTCTCCCAGGGCTGGCTCTATCCTTGGACCTACAGTGTAACTAATTTTCATCAATGTCCTTCCTGATGGCTTCAGCTCCAAACTCTGTATCTATGTTGATAATACAACTATTTACTTGTGTCTTAATAGTAAGTCTGATCAGTTTGATGAGGTCAAATTGGAAGCTGAGAAACCGAAAGAGAGAGTTACTTAAAAGGTTTGCCTGTTTTTATACCCTCAGTGCTGCTGCTAACAATATGTTTATTAAGGCACAACATGTGCTTTTGGTAGCTGAGAAGATAAACAGTCACTCAGTTGTTTGCCTTTGTAGTATGAAAGGCTTATCACATGCTGGGAATAGGGATAAACTAGATAACTTGAGTAAGCTACATAATATATCTTTTTAATAAAGCAAATTGGCATGGTCAAGGATGCATTCCAGACTCTGAGTAAAATATTCAGAGACAGCAAAGATTTGCTAGAAACAAAGAAGAGGTTACTGGATTGGTATGTGATGCCTGTTCTTCAATATGACATTGAATGCTAGACAATCTCATCAAAGATGAAGGAAAAAAATTAAAGCAACAACTGAAATGTGGTTCTACAGAAGGGTACTGCGGATATCATTGACTGAGCATGTGAGCAATATCAAGGTTTTGGAAAAGATGGAAAGGAAAAGGAAACAATACTGAATATCAGGAAAAGACAGCTAAATTTCCTGGAACATGTCATGAGGAAGGAGGGATTGAAGAATCTGATGATCACAGGTCAGATAGAAGGAAAGAGAGACAGGGTATAACATGTTACATATTTGACAGGCTTGTGCAAGTGGATGGCAGAGCTGGGTTTGGGATAGGTAACAGGAGAAAGCGTGCTAAGAGCGACCAGAAATAGGGAGACATGGGAGGCCATGATCCTACATTCTGAAGGGACATGTCGCGTAGAAAAAAAAGAAATTTGATGACAATTATTGAATTTACAGTACTGATGCTTTTTGCCAACACACACTACTCTTATTCATATGGATGTCATACATAATGCCAAAACTAATCAGAAATATTTAAATTAAGATCAATGGTTAAAAAGATCTTTGAGCAGGTGAAGACTGCACTACTTTGAACGACAAAATCAGAAGCAAAGAACTGTACCAAATAATAGAAATCACATCATTTGAGGGCTTTCAACAGCAGAAACAGCTAAATTGGATATCCCATGTAACTTGAAAAGAAAATAATTTTTAATAATAGAAATCACATCATTTGAGGGCTTTCAACAGCAGAAACAGCTAAATTGGATATCCCATGTAACTTGAAAAGAAAATAATTTTTTTCTTAAATCATTTCACCCCAAGCAAAGTAACAGAGATGCAAGAAGTTACTGAGTGTGAGAAAATATGATAAAAAAACAATATTATTAAAATATGATAAAAAAACAATATTATTAAAATATGATAAAAAAACAATATTATTAAAATATGATAAAAAAACAATATTATTAAAGGTGAAAGAACTAAGAAAACAAGATAATGATTGACATTACATTTAAATCTTTGAAGATGAAAGTTGATCTTGCCACCAGTCTCGTACATAAATGTTTGAAGATCAAAGTTATTTGGAAAGCCAGGAGTAAATTCCATAAGCGAGAAATGCAGGAGAATAAACTTTTAGCATAGAACTTTCAGATACATCAAACATTTCAACCGTGAAAAGTTAGATTTTGCCACAGGTTTGGTATATAATCAATATGTTGATATTCCACACTACTTCAAGTAAAAGATGAGGAAGGAGACCCCCCGTCAATACTGGAAAGACTGATTATAGCTACTGTACTTGAGAAACATATTTTAAAGTGAAAAGCTTTTAAGAAAAAACTTTAATAAATTTCAACTGATAATAGAACAAGCTGCTCAGTCAATGAATGCCAAATGTTTCCTTATAAGGAAATAGCAAATATTACCATTACTATTCTATTTGGTCTTCTTTCAGTAGACTGCTTATGATTCTATGCAAAATGTATTGAATATCTTTATCAAAAAGTAAAAGATATTTAGTCTCTTTGCTGTGCATATCCTTTAGTGATGTAGTTTGTTCAGTAAGTGCCTGGGGTCAGTGATAAGCAAGCCATTCAATTCAATCCAGCAAATAAAGTAGACTAGTAAATGCATTTCTAATTGATAAAAAGTACTGAACATGCAATGTCTTCTATAAGTTTGCATGTCTCATTTTTTTCATACAATATATATATATATATATATATATATATATATATATATATATATCATGTGTATATGTGTGAGTAAGACATTTGTGTATACATATCTACTTATGAATTTTTGAAAGCTTAACTTATATACAATATAAATGAGATAACTATTTCTCAATTTTACTTAAAAATTGTTACAAGTACAGTTTTACGAAAAGGAAATTATTTAAATTAAATTAAATTAAAATTAAAATTTTAAGGAAATTACATTTTTAAATTAAAAGAAATTGATTAAATTTTAATCAAATGATATAATTTGCAGTCATTATTTATTAAATAATTTAATTGTATTCAGTTTCTGGCAACAATGAAAGAGCATTTTTTATAGTTTAATATACTGAATTTATCTCTGAATACATAATCAAGTATATTTGTATAGATATAAACAGTTTAATAAATAGATTAACACTGATACAAATGTAAAGAACAGAAAACTATATATATATATATATATATATATATATATATATGACAAAATATTATTTTAAGGTATGCTATATTTATAACTTAACATGCTAATCACAATTGTCAGGTCATAAAGACGATTGTATCTAGCATGAAATAAACAGTTGCCTGAGAGTGTTGTGGGTGTCAATGTCCATTTATAATAAACAGATTCTAAGAGAGTCTGTTATAGAGCCACTATAAAAAAAGAGCTTGATGCCATATTAACAGGATGAGCCCTAATATATGATAATTAAATTTACAGTAAACAGTAGCCCAACCATGATTACCAGTTTATGAAACTATTAGTCATGAACCCTATTCACTGTATAAATTTAATGTATGTGTGTTTATGTGTGTGTGCATGTGTGTGTAGGAATCAACACAGCATGACAACACTAAGTTTCACACTATAATGTGATCTTTCAATTCATTTCAATGGTCACACTTTCAGTATCACTAAGCTTGTTATTTGCAATATTAAACCTTCTTTCCTTATAAATATATTAAATTTTAAATTATATATTAGGTTGTTCAATATGAATTTGTTGATTTTCTTTTTCTAATTAAACTCAAAATATCCATATGAAAATGATTTACTCAATCTTTTAATATTTATTGCATTTTAAGAGTATTAGCTGTAGCCCTAAGAAAACAGTCAAGAGGCACAAGAAAATATATACTTCTACATATAGAAATAAATAATAGAATTAACAAATGAATCAGTATTGTGAAATAAAGCTTTTGTCTCCAATCAATTTAACTTTCAGGAGTGGAGATAGCTGTCAACATGCATCAAAATGACAATGTCTCTCTTTACCAAATAAGTGTTCTTTGTATGTTAAGTTCACTCTTTTAAGTTGGTCTGTATATGTCTAAGGTTATTGTCTGGCCATTTTCCATGAAGTCATGATTCATTTATCAAAGGGCTCCTGTTTCATCAAATATGCACCATAACCTTTACAGAGATGATAGCATGGATTGTATTAATGTGTTGGCTTCTTGTATACATCCGGTCATTGTGCAGATCTTTTAAAATTATGATAAGTATATCTTTTATCACAAGAGCTGATTTAATTCAAAAACAGATCAATATTTTCATACTGAATTTGATTAATGCAATCTTAATATACTGGATATTTTCTTCTCCATTCAACTAGAACATATTTATCAAGACTTTGCCTTGCTAATCAATCTTAAATAATTTGAAATAATTCTATTAACATTTATCAAAAGAGTTCACATTCCTTACCACAGTTTTTTCCATTGTTTTTGTCAAACTCTCCAAGTTTTTTTAAACTAATATCTCCTCTAGCAAAAATTTTAAGCTAAAATTTTACTGTTTGGTCATTAGCATCAGTATTCCTTAAAGCAGAATTTATATTTCTTGTGACTTTATTTTTCTTTGGAGTGTACAAAAATAATATAAAATAATGTATACAATATAAAATATTAAATGGCTTTTTTATATTTGCCTAAAATGTATCTAAATAAATAGAATGAAATGAAATTTTTATTGAATAATCAAGAAATAAAGAATTACAGAAAATACCGATTAAACACGTTATCGTTTTCAAAGATCAATAAAAATGTCAGCCTTTAAGGCTATCAATCCCATGTAAAACAATCTACTGTGTGTATATGTGTATAATGGTAATATGTTTATGTGTATAATGTATGCATATGTATGTATATAATAGTATATAAGTAGTGTATGTGTGCATAATGTGAGTATCTGCATAATGTTATTTATATATGTTATACACAGATACACATATATATTTTATCTGTTTAACATGTCATATTTCTGTCTTTTCCATTTTAATTATATTTTATTAGTTAACAAAGATTTGTTGTTTTTAATGTGAAGTAAGTAAAATTATATTGAAAAATGAAGATCAGTAAAGAAAATAAAAACTAAAAAAAGGAGTCTCATCTTTTATATACAAGAATAATATAGATTTCATAGATTCACTTTTACACTTTCAGATAATTTATATTTTACACTCAGGACATAAAAACATATGTATATATATTCATGACAGACGTACTTTTTGGGGGTCTCAAGCTTGAACAGATACTGAGAGCCCCATTAGCAAACAGCAACAATAGATTCATACTTGAAAAAAAAAAAAAATTTTGTTGTTTTTTGTTGTTCAGTCATTAAAAAAAGTTGCTTCAAGAAAAATTTCATTCACTAAATATATTGCCTTAGGCTTCTATTCCTCAAGGATTACAGGCCCTGAAGCTTAAGCTTCATTAGTTTCATACCAGATCCGCCACACACACACACACACACATATATATGTATACACATATATATCTGTGTGTACATGTGCATATACCAAGAGATGACAATGACTCTTTATATATATATATATATATATATATATATATATATATCTGTTTCTCTCTCTCTTTCTCTCTCTCTCTCTATATATATATATATATATATATATTGTCATCTGCCGACAGATCTGTTTCGCCGTATCACAGCTCATCAGTACAGTTAGACTCCGATTGCTTTTTTACCCAGGATTGAAACCCGACTGAAATGGCATCAGTCGGCAACTCTACCCCTGGGCTATGGGTGTTCAGTGGAAGTAGGCAGACTTTTTAACGCATATCATTATACGCGCCCAATAGCTAGGCGCTCTAATTCATTTTCACTGAATGAGCGATGCTTACACGCCAGAGTATGGAACACAACATAATAAGAACAAAGATTGTATTTCAAAAATAAATGGCCAGCCAGAAAGACAACACAATATTTTGACCAAGTACCCTCTGATCATCATCAGGTGTTTATTGATTGGCTGATATGGATTATCTGTAGATTATTGTGGTACGTATATCATGTGAAATAAGTTATTGTTTTTTCTTGGTGGAATTAGTATATCACTACTATATCCAAAGACTGAACTCATGACTACTAGATGATAGTCACACATGTATAATCAGCTGCTATATCCACTATGCCACCATCCCAAAACAATTAGTCTATAATAACATCTATATCAACCAAGATGAGAACAACAGCTCAAAATAATGCCAAGATATTGAAAATTACTCATCTCAGAAATAAATACTAAAATCAGGAAGATAACACTTTAAAAGTTTTCTATAAAACTCAGAGTTGAGACAAGTTATGTGAACTGTTACTTATATTTTTATATACAGATGTGGGTGGAACAATGTCTGTAGCCTGAAATGTAGTTATTAGCTGAAGAATGCTCTCAAATGTTTTATCAGTATGATTAAAATTTATTACTGAACTAAGTGAATTGCTTGAGTATGTTGAAAAATAAATGCTTTTTTTATTATGCTGCAAATATATTAATGTCTCATTTGTCAATATATTCAAACCTGCATGTTGGATTTTAATGTGCAGATTAATGCTTTCACAATAAAATTAAAATTAACCAATTGATGTCTGTTAAATATTCAGTACTTTAGTATGTACTTATTGCATTACATTGTGTACAGAAGGAGACATCTTGGTGTAGCATAGAGTGTTGTAGGCCTGGTTGGAAAATATTGTGTAACATAGTGTATTAAAGGACTGGCTGGAGACTATGGAGACTGTATTCGATTGGTGTTGCTGGTCATGTATAAATGATACTTGTACAGTAGCAGGTGTTAATATAAGATGATGTTATATGTCATCCAGTCACCTTAAGGCTTTTCCTCTGAAGTTTTTAATCCTTAGTCTTCTTTTCACCTGGTTACCTAAATAGCACTGGGAATTTGAATATAGAATTTTTTTTTTTCTAAACTGGTTGATAATAAAATGAAAAAAAAGTTTTTATTCTTTTTGTGTAGCCCAGTAGCAGTCTGCAGCCTTGTGCTTGGGGACTGCTGTGCCATGCTATTTAACCCAGGAAGATAGATTCATGCCTTTTCCAACATAAATACAGAGAATTATCACAAGTTCTCAAAAAGTTATATACAATGTTTCTTCAGATTCTGCAAAGTTTACACTTGCTCACCTCACCAAAAAAAGTTTCAACATTACCTAATTAATGGAATTGCCCCAACTTCTACAGATACAATAGACAACATGTGATTCATCAATCAAAGAGATGTGCATTGTGGTGCATTGGATATCAGCTCGGAATGAGAAATCGGGGAGCCGAGTTCAAATTCCAGCCAAATTCATTGCATTCACTTACATGGAAATACCCTTGGGAAAGGTATTAATCCATCTATTCCTTCCAGTTATGGGTTAAATAACAGGACACATTGGGTTCTATAGCCTTGGTCAGCAACCAGTCTACCACAGAAAGCAATGGCAACCTACTGCGGGATAATCTTCTGCCCAGTCAGTCACATCTCTTTCGAGACATGATCGCCCAAGCATGTATCACATATGGCACTTAACTGACTGATATGTGATAAAAGAACAATATTCAAGGAAAACAGATTTCTAGGAAACAATTAGAAATGCTGCAAGTAATGTTAAAATTAAAATGGTTGAAATGTAAACAAAATCAATAGAGGAAATAATTTATTTTTTATAAGATCACGAAACTGAGCTCTTTGTATGTCCATCTAACTTGAAAGATCATAATCAGTGAAGAACATAAGAAATCTTTTAAGTAAGGTTTCCAGTTAAAAAGTAAAAGATCAATTTGAACACAAGAAATTAACAAAGATCTGTATAAAACACTTGCAGCATCAATGATTTTCAGAGTCAAGGCAGGTGCCAAAAACAAACACCTTTTTGCACATCTATAGCTGCATCTACTGCTAGGAAAATCAGGTCACTGTTTCATGTCAAAAAGATTTTTCTTGTCAGAATCCGTCTTGTGCATTTATAAATTGTTTATTTGTCTATGCATTGAATACTGTTGCCATATCTGGTCTACTGTGCTCCTACTGTGCATCTCAATGTTCTTGACAAAATCAAGAGAAGGATCTGCATCAGGCATTTCTACTTCAGTCACTTTCTCACCAATCTGATGTGGCTTCCCTTTGTCTTTTCTACAAATGTTTTCATGGCAACTGTTTTGATGAGCGTTTTTCCATGGTGCCTTGACTACATGAATTTAATCCTGCTAGGTCCCACCCTTTTACTATTGAAACACAGCCACTAGTTCTATTCCAATAGTTTCTTTTCTCACACTTTCCATCTATGGAATTTTTTCAGTTTAATTGCTTTCCTGATAATTGCAGTCTTCAAAAATTTAAATGCAATGTCAATCGCCATTTTCTGTTTTCTTGAATTCCATTTACTTTTGTCTTTTCCTTAATCATTCTTATTCTCCATCTTATCTTTCATTTTAAGTCCCTGTAAACCCCCAAAAAGATAAAATTGACATTGCGTTTAAATTTTTGAACTTTGTAATTTCCAGAGAGCATTCATTACAAGTTCAGGATGTCTCAGTACCAGAAAAGCAAGTAAACAGAAGAAAGCTCCACAGGTAAGAAGCATGAGAAAAGAAACTTTTGGAGTAGAAGTGGAGGCTGCATTTAAATATTTCAATAGTAATAGGGTAAAACCTAGATGCCTATCTAGTAGCATGCTTAAATTCATGTAGTCAGAGCATCAATATTAAAAACTATATATATATATATATATATATATATATACTAGCAGTATAGCCCGGTGTTTCTCGTGTGTAATGAAAGCTTTAAAACTAATCCATAGTCCTGGAGATCAGACTCTTTGGAAATTGGCACGAAAGACTAAAAAGCAAAATAGTTGTTTCCAGTTAATGTGAAACAATAGACTGTATGAATGGATGTAAGTCAAATTTTGATTTCCTGGTGTCAATATCAAATAAGTTTTTTTCATCGTAAATTGAATTTTGAAGGCTAAATAAGTCCTCTGAGTAAATGGTATCATGGCTGAAACTAAGAACTACAATTATACTTACGTAAATCCAAACCCGAAGCAAAAACTAAAATAAAAGGGCTGAAAAAATACAGACATACAAGCAGATAAACAGACACACACATAAACATCTTGCCTTTTATATATATATATATATTATCGATTTTCTGAATTATTGTAAGAACTGCAACCTTGAAACTTCTGAATATCGTTTCTTATGTCTTTGTCTATGAGTGTATCAAATTTGATTAAAATTGAACTGCTTCTTCTATAACCCAATTTTTTTGATTATCAATTTTCGATATTTATTGGAGGTACCTCGACACAAGACCTAGCTAAGAACACTCACAGACACTTATAGTACAACTGTGTAAATTTTCAAGAAAATCGGTTCAGCCGTTTCAGAGTCTATAACAAACAAACACACAGACAAAGTTCCATTTATAAATAAGTTTAGATTTAAATATATAGATGGTAGACATATATACATACTTTTATGCACTTAAAGTAATTTACTTGGGTATATGTATTTCAATAAATCAATGTTCAAAAACACTAACATTTACCTAGAATACTTTTTAGTTAAATTCACTGTTAAATTTCATTGTTAAAATGCTAAAAATAAACTGATATATTTAATATAAAAACATCCTTTATATTTGTTGAGTTCTTGGTAGGAAGTTTAAAGAGCCTATGCTTCAATTTGTTTCCTGCCAACTGAAATAAATTCTGAAAATTATTCCCAGCAATTTTTTTTATACTTAAGTGTTGCTTTTTAGAGATGGAAGCCTTCGTTACAGCAAATCCAGTATGTCTCAGTACCAGAGTTTTCAAATTTAGTGCCTGTTGTTGCAAATATTTTGTCTGTCTGAAGTAAGACAAATATATTATAGCAAAGAAGAACAAAATAAGAGACTAGGAAATCCTTTAGGAGATATCAACCACTAAAGTGATTTGCAAATCTAAAATAAGACAACCTTTCTATACCTATTTCAGACATAAAACCATATTTATAGTCTCTCATTTATCCAAAAGCCAAAACAGTTTCCTTGGTTAATACAAATGAACATTTTCTGGGATTCAAGAATTACCTGATCATTTGAAATAAGTCAGCGCCTATCAATTCCATTGGTTGTTGGAGTATTTTCATTGATCTGATAACAATATTTACTGTTTCTCATAAAGTATTTAAAGATAATACAATTTGTTAGGACTTATTTGGGTGCCTTGTCATGGTATAATGGTTAGGAAGCTGATCTCACAGATTATTATTACTCATTCAAAGCCTTGTGTCCAAACTAATTTAAGATTAATAACTTGCTAGCATTAATTTTTATCAAAATTTTTTTAAGTGGTTATATATTTTTTTTATCTAATTAATACTTTTGTAGTAAAATGAGTTATGAATATCTATTGTTTTTGGTTTGAGGTTGACAATTTTAAACAGTTATCTTTCATAGCAGTCATATCTACCTAGCATTGGTTTAAACTGATGCTTCTTTTTTTTTTCTATATAATGTGACCATTTTGCTTATAGTTTGCATTTTTTTTTTCAGATGAAACTTCAGAATTCTTCTAAAATATTTCACTGAAATTTTTCTTCTCAGAATTACAGTTTATAATCCTTTGTGTATTTATTTGTGTACATATATATATATATATATATATATATATATATATATATATATATCCACTTTATTATAATAAAGGTCATTGTGTATTTATTTGCATATGCTCTCTTCTCTCTATTATAAGGAGCACCTCAGTGTGGAGTAATAATTGGCAAGCTTGCCTTGTTAGGACTTATTACAACTGTAATAAATAGTACTGTAGTAAGTTATCACTGTGTCCACCCCCATACTTTTGACCTTGTGCCACATCTAAGTGGCACTTAGAAAATCAACTCTCTTCCTCTCTATTATAATAATGACCACTGTGTATTTAACCTATGAGGAAACAAGTAATAATCCTCTAAAATATTTTACCATCATTTCTGACAGCAAGGATACACTCATATATATGTATTCCCTCCTGTCATGCTCACCAATGAGGAAACACCTTAATCTTCTCAACTATACTGCCATCAATTTAGACAGCAGGGGTACACTTGTATATATATATATATATATATATATATTCTCTCCTGTCAGACTCAGTAGGAATAACTTGTGACAAAACACCTTAATATCTTAAATATTTTGCCATCATTTTAGATATATGCAAAACAAAAAGAAGTGTCAGTTTAAGACTAGATTATTTAAAATCAATATGGACTTTCAGTTTGTCAGATTTATTTTTATCATTTCAAAATCATTGATTGGATGATACCGTCGTTATACTGGTGTTTACCTCTAGTTTCTTATTTCCTATAAACATATTTTAAAGATATCAAATATATTCTTTACTCAAATGTGTCTATTCCATATTTACAATAGCAAAAATGTATTTGTGCAGTAATTAAATTACTTTGTCAAAAGTCACTAAAAAACAATTAATAAAGAATTTAAAGAAGCATTTTGCTTGGTCTCTTTAAAATTACAATCATCTTTGTAATTCCTCTCACTGAACATTTCCACATTTAGTCATGTTGCTACAACAAATTAAATATATTTTATCAAGGTTTTATAGAATGAACTAACCCAAAAAGTGCATCATATTGAAGTGGGGGAAAAATATTATATTGCTTTTTTAAATTATTTAAAAATTAAAATCTGAAAAGCATTCAATGTATATGTATTCATCACCTCCTTTAAAACCCCTGTAGTATGGTATGAAAATGAAATACGCACATAAATAGAGAAAATAATGGAGCTTCCTATGAGATTTACATATTGGCATTGCCAATAGGATGTCTGACTATGCTAGATGATCAAGAGCATGTAAAAATGTGGATTAGATACTTTGCACTGCTGGCCAGGGTAAAGAAAGAGAGGTAGATGAAACAAAGGAGAACAAAATAAGATAGTGGGTATGTTCCTTGCAACAGTAGGATGTGAAACAGTAAAAAAAAGTTTTGACTATATCATACCCAAAACTTAGATGGTCTAGCCTTCCAAGAATTTGTCAAAATAATAAAAAAGAATATTAGAGTAAAGAGGTGGTCAGTCATTGCTGAAATAGAAACTTTCTTGACACAAGATAACAACCAAATGAGTCTATCATATCATTTTTACACTAATTAAAAAAAAATGGTAGAATGACTGCAGAAGATGAGCTGATTCAGTTGTACACGTGAGAAGGCATGTATAAATCTTCATTTAAATGAAAGATATTGGGAATGTGTTAATTTGAACTTAGAAACAAGTATAGAATTCATGCAGCAGCTAGAACTGATACAGCATTTCAACCACCAGTGAAACAAGAGAGACGTATAGCACAAAGAAATATGAAATTCAATGAAAGTACTGTGGCAAACAGCATATAAGAAAAAAATAAATGCCCAGCTTCCAGTAAAATATGCCTAATCTGCAAAAAAAAAGAAGATTACTTTCAGAAGGTAAGTAAATACAAAAGGAAAGCTGAAGAAATTGAAAAAAAATCGGGGAAATAGTAAAAATAAATAGGAAATAATTTTAGATGCAGGTAGATACCGGCAGTGATGTTACACTAATTCCAATGAATTTTTGTAGGATACAGAAAAGCCTAGTTTAAAGAAGTCCGCCTTAAAAAAAACAAAACAAAAAACAAATTGGTGGAACCACAATTAAAACATTAGGCACATTCAAAGGAACATTCGAAACAAAGAATCATTTTGAAATCATAACTATAACAGTGACAGAATGTACAAAAGACCATGGATTGCTAGGAATAGACATGTTAAGAGTCAATACATTTATGGAATCTGAAGAATGAAAAATAGGATGATTAAAGGTTGATAAATTGAGCATTCACTTGTAGGAAAATCATCTAAGACATATTGAATCAAGGAAACTGCTAATGAATCTTTTACCTGTTATGATGGCAAAGTTAAAAAGAATGATTCAGCAGGGTATTTTGGAAAAGGTCACTCATGGGGAAGCTCAGTTGCTCCAACTGGGCTTCACCAATGCATGTTATTAAAAAGGCTGATGAAGTCATTAGAATATATGCTGATGGGGTTAACCATCAGATATGCTTGGATTCATTTCCTCCACCCAATATCAAAACCGGGAGTCATGAATTATCAAACATGAAGTATTTTGCAAAGATTGACTTAGGATCAGTGTATAACCAAATTTAAATAGATGACAAATTTAAGGAGGTTACTACAATAAATGTGCCATTGAAATTAAGATGGACTCATCTGCTGTTTGAAATTAAAATGGCAAGTCATATTTTTAGAGAGCTATCAAGAAAATTTTATAAGAAAAAGTAGAGAAGATAATAATATATCAAGATGATATAAGCATGTGAGCTCTCACCAAGGATAAATTAAAGTGTAAAACAGAAACAAAACAAGTCTTACAGAGATTCAATCAGGAAGGCATGACAATAAACAGAGACAAATGTGAGCTAGACTGTAAAAAATATTATCTAGGGTATCAACTATCTAAAGAAGGAATATCTTTTAATGAGAAGTTACCAAACAAAATTGCCGAAGTAGCAAAGCCTGCAAACAAGAAAGGATTGAAATCTTTCTTAGGGTTAATTAATTTCTACAGCAGATATCTTCCTAAATATAGTGAACTCATGAAAATGCGTAAAAAATGTTGAATTCAAAAAGTAATATTTTCAAAAAAAGGCTTCGACAAGTAAGCTGGTAATCAAAATCTTCAACTTAAGAGAAGAAATTTCTTTAATGACTGACACAAGTGAACATGATATAGTAACTTTTGTATCACAAGAGGGTCACCAAATCATGTATCATTCCAGAAAATTGTCATAGACAGAATGTAATTATTCTAATATAGAAAGGGAAGCATTGGCCATAATCTGGAGTATGGAGGGTGCACATAATTTCTTGTTGGGTAAAAAGTTCTTGTTAAAATCAGATCACAATCCCTTGGAATTCTTATTCAATCCATGAAAAGAGTTATGTCATCAAGAATTTTAAGGTGGGCCATTAAAATCATGGCCTTGATTTTGATTTTATGTATGTTAAAGGAAGTACCATTACTCATGTAAATGCATTATCAAGAATAAGATTTCAGAATGAAAATGGAGAAAAACATGAAAATTTGGATGATAGAGTTATAGAATAAATGGAAAAAACACTCAGCATAGGAATCTAACAAGGCCTGATACTAAGCAAAAAAAAAATCACATAAGAAAGAATGTGTGAAGCAAGTGCATTTATAGTGGAAAGAGATTTCAAGGAAGCAAGACGTAAGATAACGGTAGAGAAAGGCATTTTATGTAATGCAGATGCAATAGTGCTTCCCTAAAGTTTAAAGAAAAGAAATAATTAAAAGTGTGCATGACAATATACACTGCAGCATCATAGTGATGCAAAAAAGATTGAGATTGCAAGCTTGGTGGTTGGGATATTCTAAAGATATTGAAGAACACATAAGAAAATGACCCAAATGCATGGAAATTAGAACATTTAAACAAACCAAATTACACATATGGCCTAAAGAGGAGGAGCCATAGACAAGGGTCCACAGGGACCATACCCACATTAGAGATATTGGTTTATTTTTAATCTCAGTAAACTCTTTCTCGAGCTGGAAATAATAAAGGTGAGAGATAGGAAAGCTGCCACTGTGAAACAAACATTGAGGACAATATTTACAAGAAATAAGTAGGTGTACATAAAACCATTGTCACTGACAATTCCCCAGAATTTTGCAATTAAAATTTAGTGTCTTGGTTAAAAAAATAGGATGTATGCCATATAAAATGCCACTGTATCACCCACAATTGAATGGCATGGCAGAAAGGATGGTCTAAACAGTAAAAATGTGATAAAAATCATTTTCAACTTTTAATGAGAATACAGAGACATATCTTCCTAATTTACTTTTAAGCTATCAAACAATTCCTTATATGGATAGAAAGCAAAGCTTATCAGTTTTAATAAGTAGGTAAATTAGAGCCCCAATTACCATGTCATTCACCACAAAAGATGGTAGAACCAGAAATAGCAAGGTTCATCTTACAAAAAGGACAAAACACGGCTATACTAGAAAAAAAAAAAGGGACAACCAATATTAGCTCATGCTGTTCAATTCAAAATTAGGCTTGAGCCTGAAGATATAAAAATGCAAAATGATGAACAGGAGGAGACAGAGGATGTAGAAACCAAAACAGAAAAGAACATGGAGGAAAGTGGAAATGAGTTAACAGATCTGGAAGAGGAAAATGAATCTATACCAAGATTTCTATTAAAGAGAACACAAGAAAAACAAACAGAAGAGCCATGCAGACTATCTATAATATTCAGAAGAAGCTAGAGCGACGAAGTGCATCAAACCTCTCAGGTTTAGAGATGTGTAACATGGTATACAAATGAGATACAAGCATAAATAGAACAAACCTCAGTCACCAGGGAAGAGAAATCCTGTAGCTTCCTAAGAGATTTACATATCACAACAACTCCAAAGTAAAATACAATGCAACCAAATAAATTCAGAAGTCATATCATTACTAAATAGAGACAACTTGATTATGACAAGAGTAGAGAAAATAATGGGAAAGACTTATGATCCTTACCTCTAGTCTTTCAATTTAAATATACCTATTTTTTGAAGGCCTTAGAAGTTTGTTAAAAAATCAAACGAATAGCATCATAGAGAGGTCACCAAGGACTTGTGTAGAAGTACAAAGCTGTGTTACAAAAAAAATATCTCATTTTGAAAATTTTACAAAACACTTTTAAAACAATCATCTGAAAATGGAAAGAGTATAATACAACAACAAACAGACCTTAATGAATAAGGCTGTCCACATAAATTGTAAAATCAGGCAAGAATAGTTTAATCAGCAAAGCAACCAAGAGGCCAATAGTAATTTTGAAGGGGCTGCAAGGATTCAAGGAGGAGAATCTGTCTACAGAACAACTATTAGTTGTGAACTCCACAAATCTAATCTTTATGGAAGAGTTCAAGAAGAAAGCTACTGTTGAAAAAAAGTTGTAAGAATTCCTTTTTGCAGCCATGTGAGAGATACAAAAAACATGTGGAAGAAAGTTTTCTTGTTATATAAAACAAAAATAGAACTTTCTGACCTTAATGCAAAATGCTACATGTAGTAGAAATCTAATAGTATACATCACCATGAGCCCACAATTTTCAGCAAAAAAACATGGTGGTGATAGCTCCTTGCTATGGGGAGTCTTTTCTTCAGTCATAACAGGGAAGCTGGTCAGAGTTGATGAGAAGATGGACGGGGTCAAATACAAGGTAATCCTCACTATTTCTGTTATTCAGACTATTGTCCTCATCTTCATTGCCATTCTCACGACATTTCAACCATTGTACACTCCGGCCTTCTTCAGCAGCTAGGGATTTTTAACTGAACCTTTTATTACAATCACTGGGGTATATCATTCTCATTCCTTGTGCAAAGCTACTTCTGATAGTCATGAGTTATCTTCCTTTAACTTTACCCTCTAAGTTATTTGTTCACCACTGCTGTAGCCTGGTACTGAACTCACAACTCTTTGGGTCAAGTTACTGGAACTAATCAACATCTATATCCACTGAGCCATGTGTCCATGTGTCTTCATCTTAGAAGTATAGACAAATACTGAAGAGCTTCTTCAAGGAAAACATGTTACATGCCAGTATAGTATATGGCCTACCGCTTTGATTCTGGTATAGTATGTAGCTTACTTGGTTTGAATGTGTCCTACCTTGGTAAGAGTATATTTATAAATATAAGTATTCAGCTATTTATTGAAAATAATTATTTTCCCTAACCCTTACCAGATAGTTTTAATACTTCTTTATACTATTTAAGGTAGGCTACATACTATACCAGTGACAAAATTTCATAGGCCACATTCAAAAGGTAGGCCACATACTATACCAGCACCCATGTTACAATCTGAAAAAGATTTGAGAGTGTAGTGAAGGTTCAACTTCCAGGAGGACAACATCCCTAAACATAGAGCCAAAACTACAATGGAATTGTTTAAATGAAAGCATATTAATGTATTAACATGACTCACTCAAAGGCCACTTGCTAATCAGTGGCAAGCCTTAAAAATTAGTGGCTATGGATTGTCTTTATCCTATCTGACTGAGCTTGAACAATTTTGCAAAGAAGAATGGGCAAAATTTTGTCTCTAGATGAGCAAAGCTGGTAGAGACATACCTCAAAAGATTGTTGCTGGAATTTTAGAAAAAGGTGGTTCTACAAAGTATTGAATCAGTGAGAGTTGATTACTAATGTATCCAAGAGGTGACTGCTTTGTTGTCCTAATTATTATTTGTATCACAATAACATGTATTTTTCACTTACAAAGTACTGTGCATAGTAAAAAGACAAAAATTAAATCAATCTGAATTCCAAATGGCAACACTACAATAAGAAAAAATATCAGGGTTGGGAGTGAATACTTATGCAAAACACTGTACATGTCAAGCATTCAGCAAGTACAAATTCAATAGAGGAGAGATGTAGGGTATAAAAACATGGCTAAGATGGAGGGTTTCATTTTTTTTTTGTTATTGAAAGTCTTTATTTCAGGTAATTTGTTGATATGCATATATATTTTCAAAAATTATTATATTGTTCCAGCAGCTTTAATTTAATAAGATGAGCTTAAACACTGAATTGTGAACAGCTTTAACTTATTTGCACACAAACAGGCAAGAAAATTTGTATTTGATTTTTAAACATTTCACCGCAGACAAAGCAGAAATGCTACTAGTGTGCAGGAAGTTACAAGGTGTAAAAGTGAATGAGAACACTGAGATTGGAGAGGTTTGAAGAGAGGATAACAGATGAATAGGATTTAATAAGATAGAAATGGGATTGATGTTGCATTTAAATGTTTGGAGATTCTAGGTATCAGGGAAGCAAGTAAATGGAAGGGTGTTGCATTGGTAGAAAATGCGAGAAAAGATACTGTCAGAGTTGAAATGGCTGTTGCATTTAGCTATTTCAGTAGCAAAAGGGTGGGACCTAGATACCAATTTAGTAGCATGCTTAAATTCATGTATTTGACAAAATATAGAAAAAAGCTAATCAGTGCAGATTCCATTTGATTTTGTCAAGTATCTCTCTATCTGCAGGAGCACCAGACCAGATATGTCAACAGTATTCAATGCACAGAAAAAAGATAGATTTGTAAACATGCCAAAAAGTTTTCCTCTCAGCCATTAAACCATAAACTTCATAATTCATTCCCTTTTTATCATAATCATCTTTTATATTGTTTTGGCACTTCAACACATTTTTAAAATAACTAGAAGAAAACCCTTAACCAGTGTTGTCATAAAACTAATTCAAGATATAAAGAAGCCTCAGAACAACAACAAAAAAGTTTTTCACAACCCAAATAACTAGTATCAAAGTGTAGCGTCGGTTTTAGCAGCCAACAGCCATCCCATGTCTATAGCTATCAGCAACAGTTCCAGTGAGCCATCCATCATCATCATCTTCAGCTTGCCATCGGGCATCATTTCAGACATCTCTAGTAGGCTAGCTGATCTAACAGGCTTCCTTCTCCAAGAATCTGTGCTAGCAGGAACAATATGCAATAAACTGTTCTTTTCAGGCCAATGCTCTTCAACAACCACAAAACTGTCCTTTTTCAGGCCAATGCTCTTCAACAACCACAAAACTGTCCTTTTTCAGGACAATGCTCTTCAACAACCACAAAACTGTCCTTTTTCAGGCCAATGCTCTTCAACAACCACAAAACTGTCCTTTTTCAGGCCAATGCTCTTCAACAACCACAAAACTGTCCTTTTTCAGGCCAATGCTCTTCAACAACCACAAAACTGTCCTTTTTCAGGACAATGCTCTTCAACAACCACAAAACTGTCCTTTTTCAGGCCAATGCTCTTCAACAACCACAAAACTGTCCTTTTTCAGGACAATGCTATTCTCTCCATCTACATGAGCTTGCAGATTTTTTGCCTTGTGTACAGTAACATTATTTTCGTTCATGTATTTTCTTTAACAAAAATAAACTTGGCAATATATTTTTCGTTCAAGTCTTTGCTTTGTTTGGCGTTGTCTTCTGTCATTGAATATCTGTTTGTGGGCCAATATACCACCTGCAACAATATTTTACTTGTCCAGTTCTTTTTCATTGAATGCACTTATCTTTCTAGGCTTAACTATATAATTTTGATGAAAGACTGAAATTTATTGTTCTGCCTATTCCCAATTATAGTGCAAAACATTTGAAAATTGTTTTTAACCAATATTCTTGTAGCTCCTACCAGATGAAAATCATCAATCAGTTCCTCAGTATAAAACATTAAATTTGATGCTTGAAAAATCATAATGCATCTATTTAAGTGCACTACTAGATTTGCAACTAGGTCAGGATCAGTTCTTTTTACAGCTGAATTAACTAGATGTAAGTTCTATTCTAATAATTTCTTTTTCTCGCATTTCTCACCTGTGGAATTCTTTCCAGTTTATTGCTTCCCTGCCACTTAATCTTCAAGAATTGCAACATAAATTATCATTTTCTGTCTTCCTAAACCCTGTTCTTATATTGTCCTTTCTCCTCACTAATTTTTTGTAATATCACATGCAAATTAGCCTGACACTATATAAGTAGTAAGTAGATGACAGGCTGGGCAGCAATCCAATTCATCACATTTGACAAAGAGAGCCACGTCACGTATATTGCTACACACAAAGATATGTCACAACTAAGGATACACAGAGTTATACGAGACCCAACAGTTTTCTCATTGTATTTCATTCCTTGTAACCCCTTGTGTCTTAGTGCAATTATCATCTTGTCGAGCATAAAAATGAAATGGAGAGTTTGCAGTTCTAAAATTTTACAGTGATTGATATAAAATAATAATTCTTAAATATGTTTTATCACTGATGGACAATGAAAATGTTGCAGTCTTTCTGCTTTTGATCAACATGACTAATGCTAATCTCCAGGAAAGTGACTTGTTGTGTCTTCTGAAGCAAACATTTTCCACTGACATGAAGTGAAAGATTATATTAAATCAACTGCAAGGAAAATTGGCTTATTGTATCATAATAGACAATTTTTTTCACCCAAATATATCATAAATATCTATAAGTTTACCATTCACACATGCTTAGAATATTGCTGCCCCATATGGTATGGTGCTTCTGCTATATACTTAGAGACACTTAATAAAATTCGAAGAAGAATCTGTAATGTCATTCGTCCGGACTTGACATTTTGTCTTCAGTCCTGTGCCTCTTCTATAAATACTTTCATGGCAAGTTCTGATGAATTCTTCTTTAATGTACTTCAAGTCTATCAATTTAAGTGCAGTATTGAATTGGTAGCAAGATGATATCATTTCTAAAATTTATAAATCTAAGCAGAGTACTAGATTAGCAGTTAGGTCTCATCATTTTACAGTTGAAAAGTCTAGTTGTAACTGTAAATTCTGTGCTAACAGTTTCCTTTCTCGCACTTCTCAGTTGTGGAATTTTCTTCCAGTAAACTTTGATCTTTAAAAATTTAAATGCATTATTGTTTGTCTTTTTATTTTCTATTCTATTAATGTTTTTGCTCCTTAATAATTCTTTTCTTATATTCTTTTGTGCTCAGTAACCTTCTGCATATTAGTGGCTTTGGGTGAAATGTTTTAAAAAATTATAGAATTTTACAGTGGTTTCCATCAAAAAATGATTCTTAAATATGTTTTATTACTAATAGACAATGAATCAACATAGAAAGTAAAATTTATGAATATCACAGTGTGTACACTTTTACTTTTTCAAGATAGTTTTAACATTAAGATATGTTTTCTCAACACTTCTTTAAATAATGTCATTTTGTTATATGAAGGTGAATAAAAGAACAAATACTGAAAAAACTTGACTCTAATACTGGCTATGATATATTGTCTAACAAGTGATTTCAATGTCCCACAGATGAAGCAAAGAGAAGCAAGATACAAAATTAAATGCTTACATGAGTAGATGCCAAAGAATCATCAGAACATTCACTGCAACAAAGTAGCATTTCCAAATAAAAAAATCTGATATTTACTTAATTAGAGGAATTTTAGTATTCACCCATAAATATATTTATTTCTGATAGTAATTATTTCAACACTGAGAAAAACTGTGTAGTTTTACAGGCAAAAAAAAGGAAACAAAGGAAGGAGAATTTCTATGTCATGCTTTAAGCTGAAACAAAAGTCATAATTGTTATATTGTCTGAATTATTTGGAGTAGTAAAAACAAAGGAAAAGGGTGCTACGTATTTATATCCAACCTCTTATAGTCGTGAATGTTGGATAATTTCCTTGTAATGAAAACAACCAATTATTACAACTCAATAAGCTTTCATAAACTAATTTTACAGACTTAAAAAAGTCCACCTTTGTTCCCTTATGGCTTGCAATAGTCCAGGAGAGTTCCTTAATGGCTGATAAACTTCATTCACCAGGAGCTTCTTAAGGGCTATAAATTGTTATTACAATATTCTCTCTTTCTATTTTTATTTGGTTACAAGTTCAGACACTGGATAGGTTTTACCAAGCTAAAATACCTACAAAGTACTGGACAGTTGGCTTTAGTTAATAAAGAGGTAGGTGCATTAAGTTCAGCTGACTCAAATGACAACTTTTCATTACTAATATTTTCATTTTTAATGTGATCAGTTCTTTCTATCAATGCTGAAGGCACTTCAAAGGTTTTCTCTATTACAGTAGTGTTTTCTGCCTTTGATACTGGACATAGTGCTAGATCCCTTAATGATACCATTGATTCTTGTCCAACTTGGTACTTTTTATGGAAGGATAGTGCAATTCACTCCCCTGCAGTGTCCGTGACATAAAAGCCACTGATTTACCTCTTTGGTTTAAAATAATCACCACTGCCACATCTGAAGCATTACACTCAACAACAAAGGGTAAGTCTTTATCTATATTTTGCAGAGTAGCATTTTCTAGCTGTTTTGTTAAAGTTTTAAATGATTTAATAGCTGTGGTGTTCAGTGGAAAAGTCTTGTTTTTAATTAGTGTTTGGAGAACTTTGGTATCAATTTACCATAAAGATTTGATAAGAGATGCTCAACAAGTGCGACATTTATGGAATAGATGTTTGGATAATCAAGAATATATATTGGCAGCAAACCACTTGCATATGGATAGGAAGTGAATTCAGCAAGGATATTAACTGAGGATACAGAAGATAATGATCGTGTCCCATTCAGTGTAAAATAATAATTTAATACATATAGTTGGGGCAACAAGGGGAAAAAAAAGCTCATCAGAGCAGTTGCCATGAAAATATTTATAGAAAAGACATGCCATTTGGTCAGAATGAGATGCCAGGTCAGTATCAATTACATTTCAGATCATTTTTTGGATTTTGTCAAGACCCTTGAGATAAATAGCAGGAGCACCAGACCAGATATGGCAGCAGTATTCAATGCATGAATAAATTGTAGATTTGTAAATATGCAAAATGGATAAGTTGTAGAATATGAATAATTGTCCTTTTACACTGAAAATAATGAGAGATGTGATTAACAAAATGTTTTATCACTGTCATTTCTTAGATAAATCGTTTTACTTTGTTTCGAAGTTCAACTTGAATAATTGAAGACATTTTATGAAATTACTTCACAATAATTCATGCAAAACAATGTAAGTATATAGCTTACATTTTTTATAGGCTGTCAGGACTTATTTTAAGTAAGATTTGAATGTTATCTACACCTTAGAAGGTTTCTTAGATAATTATTTTACAGAAGATTGAATTATATGAAAGAAAAATGAAATCTACAAGACTTAAACGATAACAAAACCAAAAAAGTTTAATTCAAACAAAAGTACTTAAAATTGTTAAATAACAAAAATTGTAGAAACATTTTAACAAATAAAAGCCACAATTTACCATTATCTTTTAGTACATTATTCTTTTTTTATATCTTAAAATAAAAATGGTTGAAACAAAATAACAAGTTAGTGAAGAACATTGAAAGCATTTTAAGCCTACAGTGCCACTGAACCACTGCAAAATATGTGTATAGAAACATCCTTTTTGATTGATTCATTTATTTTCTATGGCTGATCAACACTTTTCTTGGTAATTTAAAACTATAAGATTTTTTTTAACTGAAAGAGTTTTTTTGATAATACTGATTTAATGATACAAATCTTACTAACCCATAGCTGGAGAGAAGAGGTAAATTCATATCTTTCTTAAGAGCATTTGTGTGTAAGGGAATATAACAAATCCCACTGGAATTGAAACCCAGCTCTCAAATTAACAACTATTCATTCCACGACCTGAACATCCAAGATAACAGCAGCTACTATTTCCCAAGGTCACTCATCAAGGTACTGACCAGGCCTGAGATTTCTTAACTTCACTGAACCAATGATTCAATGTGATGTGACTGTAACTAATATGAGAACAGGAATAAATATAGATATATGCCTAAAACATCTGATTATAGTTTTCCAATAAAAAAAAAAGTGTGATAAAAATGGAGTATAAAATGTCAATATTTTTTATGTAAGTAATCATCAAAATAAACATTTGCTTTTTCGTTATTGGTCTCACTGATCTTGTCTTTTTTTAATCTTAATACTTCAATTGTTAATCTTCAAACTTCATTAAGTCAAAGCCAATATATCCTCTTTTATATGATGAAGAAAATTATGGCTATTTTGTGATTTGCAAGCAAGATCTATAATCCATTATTTATTTTGAAGTAGAGTCAAACAATCATTTGCAGTCATTCATAAGTATAAGTATACTTAAACCTTTAAAATAAAATGAAGATAACTGATCATTATTCATGAACAAAAAAGATGAATGGACCAATATCAGGAAATTCTCAATATTGTGACAGAGATAATTTTAGGAAATCAATAAATGATACAGTATTTATAATGAAATATTGGCAACTTTCATAAAACATGATTCATGAACTGGTAAAGAAAATAAGAAAATTTGGGAAAGGTGGCATTCTCCACAACCACAGCATTTTGATATACTTCCATCTTTGTTTGCCAAAGAACTGATTACCAATGCAAATGCTAAAGTTTTCAAGTAAGATAAAATCAAACAACAAAAGAAACTCAGGAAATCAATGATACTCAGCACGTTCCAGTCATTATTAAACTAGGTTACTAAGATATACATCACACAAGATATCCAAATGACCATTTTCCTAAGAGAGTCCAGAACAGAATAAAAATTGTTGTTATAAGCCAATCTCTACTTTTAGCCACAAGGGCTACAAATGATATATTTGTAAGTAATGCTGGAAATTTAGGCAAACATTCTTACAATATAGTAATGTTCAACATGAATTCACAACTCTTTATAAAGCAGATAAAGTGCAGATAACTGATGTCTGCACTTATGGACTGATTTACTGCACCAATAAGCTGTGCCTTCAAGGAAGACTGCTGTGAATGGTAGCAGCCATTTTCCAGAGAGAAGATTGAAAATTTTAAAAGATGAATAAAAGACCTTAAAAGCAAAATCCAGCAAAATTTTAGACTACACACATTACCTTCATAAATTTATAAATTAAAAGCTACAAAAGTGCTATATGAACTTGTCTTTACATATTTTTTTTAATTTGAAATTTTGAAAAATGCAGTTATTGCTTACAGGTTTTTGGTCAATGATGTAAAAATATTTATAAAAGAATATTAACAATTAAACAGCTTAAGAGATTATAATGATTCTGTGCTGAATAAGTTAAATTTGTGTTCCATATTATTTAAAATATTGCAATAAGTAATAAATGAGTATCAAGCATTGATCAACATTTTCTAGGATCATATGAGCCCATCTTTTTGTCCCCATAATAAATAATACAAAAAGAGATTGAGAGAGGGGGAGAGAAATGAGGAGTTAGTATCACATAATCATAAAAGAATAATAAATTCTTATTTTTTAAGTCTTCAGTCCTGATTTGATTGATACAAATTGAATGGAAAACAACACTACATGCCAGTGATGATGGTAATATTAACCATTTCCTTATGAAGAAACATTTGGTATTCATTAACCAGGCAGCTTGTATTCATTCCTAACCTTTTATATGAATATAGAATATCAGCATCTTGATTATGTCATTATTTTTTCTTAGAGTCACATACCCATTTTAATTGTTGCTGCTGTTGAAAGTCCTCAAATGATATGGTATGTATGGTACAGTTCATTATATGTTATTCAAACAGTGCCAGCCCATGAGGTTCAAAGAAGAATGTTACTCACTAAGAGTTACAGACTTCATTTACTCATGACCATTTTTAACTATATTCCTGAAGAAGCAGTTGTAGAAATAATGTTTTTACTCATACCAATTCTATGTGCTATGCATTTTAGTCATTGCTGCTGTTAGTAGTCTTCAAGTGATACTGTTTCTGTTATCAGGGAGAGTTCTTTGTGATTTTATAGTGCCTAGTTCAAAATGTTCAAAGAAAGATGATCTTTGTCAAGCTTTGGTTGATCAAAGCCTTTTTTAAATAACGTTAGCTAGAAAAGAGAAATGAATGAAAAAGAAACAGGAGAGTGAGGAAAAATTAAAAACTTGTGGAATGTCAACATATTGATAATGTTATTATTTTCTCTTTGAGTGACATGTGCTATCCATTTTAGTTGTTGCTAGTTCTCAAGTGATTTGGTTTTTATTATTCGGTACAGTTCTTTATTTGGTGCTTTGTAGTGGCATTCCATTATTTGGTGGCTTTTTAGTGGCATTCCATTATTTGGTGGCTTTGTAGTGGCATTCCATTATTTGGTGGCTTTGTAGTGGCATTCCATTATTTGGTGGCTTTGTAGTGGCATTCCATTAGGTTTTTAAAAAAAAATGGTCTTTGCCAAGATCTTCACATTTTCTATTTAAATAGATGTCATTTCTACCATCTTATACTACTTTCAACACAGGACATTTACAAAGAATCAATAACTTCAAATTAAAGGAACTTTGATCTGAACTTTTTAATGTATGCTGTTTGGGTTGTACAGTTAATATTTCCCCTGAATAAAGTGCATTTATAAAGAAGGATATTTTATCGAAAAATAAATCTGTTGTATAAAATATTTTTTATCATTACAAACTTAATTTAAATGTTTGCAAAGCCATCAACACCTGAGTCAGCAAATAACTATGAAGTTTTAGCGTTACTTCTCCCATTAATTTGTGGTTAGAAGACAAGAAACATTTTCCAGTTGATGCTGAAATGTATCATTAAAACTTAAATTACGTTTCTAGAGTAGAGTATTAGAAGGTAGTGAAATTAGAAGAAAGGACTATACATCAATTGCAAAAAGACAGAATGCATGGTTGTCAGCAAAAGGGACATCTCAGCATGCAAATTACAAATTAGAGAAAACAAAATCAAACAAGTACAACAATTTAAATATCTGGGAATTGTTTTAAGAGTGGACAGAAAGTGCAAGACTGAAATCTGAAGACAAATTGGGATAATAAAAGTTGCTTTTCAAAAGCTAAAAGTGTTAATAAACAGAAAAAAATTGTTAGAAACAAAGAAAAGAGTACTGAACTGTTGTGTAATATCAACTCTTCTATATGGGAGTGAATACTAGACAATCTCATCACAGATAAACTAGAGATTTAAAGCAAAAGAAATGTGGTTCTAGAAAAGGATGCTGAGAATACCATGGATAGAACATGTGGGAAATAATGAAGTTTTAGCAAAAAATGGAAACAAAATGGACCCTTATACTTAATATCAGAAAGAGAGTGTCAAAATTTATAGAGTACATAATGAGGAAAGGGGGCTTGAAAAATTTGATACTGGCAAGACAGATTGAATGCAAGAGAGACAGAGAAAAACAGTGCATAACATAATGAGACTGTATTAATGGTTGGAAAAACAGAGTTTAGGACAGATGGCAAAATGACTAAATTTACTGAGCACTAAAGAAGAGATACTTGAAATTTCTAGGGTAAATAATGAGCAAATTGGATACTCATAGGATGTACTGAAGACAAGAGGGACAGAAAAAAACCATGTGTAATCTACCTAGAAAATGGATGGTGGAATAAAGCTGAGGAGAGATAACAAAAAATACAAAATTTAAGAGCCACAAAGGACAAGACACTGTGAGGAGCCATAATCCTCAAATATCTGAAAGGTATATTTTAAAAAGTATTCCATAGCCTACACAATACATCATCAAACAATGCAATAATTTGTGGAAAGGCCATTGTCCACAATGTCAACATTCAATCATGTCTTATAAGTAGTAATTAGTTTTTAACAGTTTTTTGCTAGTATTTTGAACCACATTTCATGTCAGTGTATAGATTGAACCAATTCAAGAGGTTTATTTTTCATTTTGAAACCAGGGTTTGGTTGCATTGACAGTATGTTTAATATTGTTGTTCTGCCGAAAAGTAAAGCCATGAATTTTATATATATATATTGTTAAGAGAAACTATTTTCATGAATAAAAATTTTGTGAGTTACAAAGTCTAGGTCTTTTTTTCTGGCTATTCATTATTCATTGGTTGGCACCAAAATTAAGCAAATTGGCTGAGAAAACCAGTTGTACAAATCTGCTCCAGGGTATTCGGTTTACTACCATTTGCTGACCTGACAAATAAATTATACTGTGAAAACCCAGCAAATTTGGATAAAGTTACTTTGAAGTATTTTTAACTTCTTGCCAGTAAGCCTTTATAATTTTCCTTTTTAGCTATTGACCAAATCACTAAAATTAAAATAAAATCTCTTTTGTTTAATATAACAAACTTAATTGATATTTTTTCATTTCCTTTATTTCTCATTTTATCTTATTTCTTTTGTCACACGCATGATAATATATTTCATACAATTTTGAAATTAGCTTTTAGAAAGCAGGTGATCATAATCACAGATTGTGTTCAACCTAAGCATAGATCAGTGGTAAGGTTTTCATATCTGAAGCAAGTCCCTTAAGTTATCTAAAAATCTCATGATAATAAGCAATACCAAGCAGACTACATTGGTAACTGTCCACAATGATCTACAGAAGATGTATGTCACTTTTGTGACAAAATATGTGAGTCAGCAGCATACCTGAGGAGTCACCTGAGAGTGCATAAAGACTAAGTAAATTGTAAAGTCTGACATAAGTTTTTCATATGCCATATATGTAAGAAAATCTACAGAAATGAAGAGAGCACTTTGATTAATTTATATGGCTTCTAAATCCAAATAATTTCTCCCACTCTTCTATCAATATATATATATATATATATATATATATATATATAGTGTATTTGGGCAACAATCTCTCTTTTATGCAGGTTTCATTAAAAATGACAGACAAGGTATTATCATTAGGTTTTTATATAATTTTTTATATGTCCTTATGATTATTTTCTTTTTGGAACTCAAATTATATAAGAAATGTCCAAAGGTTTTGTATATTCAGATGCATTCAGCTATATGTTTAGCCATTAACAAGAATTAATTTTGTTTTACTTGTAAATAATCATGTGTAAAGTTTATGTATATAGTGTCTTGTGTATGTTACATTCTGAACACGGTAAGCACATTGTTACTATGTTCATAATTGATGTAATTAAGTGTAGGATTTCTTTTTTATTAGTAAGGCCTCCAATATTTTTAATCTTCTTTTGTTTTGTTTTTGTTTAAACTTAATTATTAAGTTTAAAAATAAATTTACATATGACTAGTGAAAGGATAAGAAATTGGAATTTTTTTAAAAACCTAAGAAAATTAAACAATTAAGATGAAAAGATATCTATTATAAGACACAAAAACCAGTTGGATCTGCTGAATCTGAGGAGGGAACTAGTGTTTAAATGTAGACACAGGAGCCGGTTTAAACAATGTTAATCTTTTAGCCTCTCTTTCACTTTCATTCCTCTGAAAACTTTACACATATCACACTATTCTACAGAATATATATTGTTTTATTGCAAACTATTGTTATATATATTGAAGGCTTTTTTATATATATATATATATATTTATGGTATTGGTTACATATTTGTTTTTGCTGGTGTTTGAGTGTGTATATATATATATATGTGTGCGTTCATATATGTGTATATGTATATATGTATCTGTGTACGTGTACATATATGAGTATACATATATGTGTGTATGCATGTTTTTTTTTTTTTTTTTTTTAATCATTTCACCCCGAGCAAGGCAGAAACGCCACTGATGTGCAGGGGGTTACATAAATGTAGAAAGATTAATTAGAAAAGAGTGAGGAGTACAAGCTAGTTAGAAAGGAACAATAGAAAGCTGAGAAAGCAGGTGCAATGACAGGTACATGGGCGGAGAGAAAGGGAAGGTTATACAGGGGAGGGGAGAGAGCTAGAGGCCAGTGGTTAGTAGGTATCTGTGTATATGAGTTGTATGTGTACATATATATGTTTTTTGCAGTACGAAAAGTATACGATATTATAACTGTAATGCTGACCGGAAAATTTACCTATACTATGGTATTATTTTTATTGTATTGTTAACCGAATAATTAGTATAATTTTGGTTATATAGTGGTGGGGGGGTAATTATGATTAAAACTAATTGATTAACTATTATATCATAATTGTTTAATTTTCTTAGGTTTTTAAAAAAATTCTAATTTCTTATCCTTTCACTAGGAATATGTAAATTTATTTTTAAACTTAATAATTAAGTGTAAATAACTAAATTTAAATAGAATAATTAGGTTTACTTTTAAATAAAAAATTTTTAAAAAATTTTAAAAACATTTTTGGAAAAATTTTTTAATTTTATATTGTATTATATTTGTTTTGTTGATTATATAATTAGTATAATTTTGTTTATATAGTAGTGTGAGTATTTTGTGATCACAACAGATTAACTAACTACTATCTCGCAAATATATTTTTAATTTTTAGACTCCAATTTCTTTTACCGTTAACTCATAATGATTATTTATTTTTTATTTTTATTTTTTATTTTCTCATTTTCTCCTATCATCTTTTCTTTCTATTTTAAATTTATTCCTCTGTTCCTTTTTTCCTTTTCTTCTTCCCTTTTCGTTTACGCTTCAAGATATTTACCCTTTCTTTTTAATGCTCTCCCTCTTTCTCTCTCTCACCTAACCCACTTTCTTTATGTTTGAAATCTACGGGTCTGCAACCTAACTGTCTGACAAATGTATCTTCAAACTTTTGTTAACATTGGCCGCTACGCGTGTCATCTGATTATATGTTGCATGTATATATGATTATGTATGAATATGTGTGTGTGTTCACTGAACTGATGTATTTTTCTTAAATTTTCTCATTTAAGGGAGTGACTGTTATTTCTATTCGTTTTTTTAGGTCTTTGTGAATCTCATTTGTGGAAAATCCTTTGCAAAATAAAGATGGAAACTGATAATGGTTCACCTGAAATAGGCCTATACTTCTGATTCACCATGAAATAACGTGTCTGCCTTAATTTATATATATATGTATAATTTTCTTTCTATTACGTGGAAGATACTGAATATATATAGTTTTTGTTTTCTTACAGACAGTTGTCACAAGACATTTGTCCATTGTCCAAGCTCATTAGCTAGAACCTGTACATCATTTTGAAGCCCTCTCCCCAACAAAACTATATGATATGTATGACAAAGATACAGTTAAAAAATACCAGTGAGTTTATAAAATATGTACAAAAAGAATATGAAAAAGCATTAGGAAATGAAAATTTATTTATTAGAATGTCTGTTACTGGATTATTTGATTTATATCCTGAATTAAATCAAGTTTTTTAACCACTAATTTGAATTCAAATTTTATGTTTACTTGTAATAAAGCATAAGACATGAGTTTTTTAAATATATTTTTAGTTATGAACTGGATAAAATTTTTCTCATAATTGCCATAACATTTTCACTATAAATTTATTTTCTGAATTATTAATGTGAAAAATATTTATCATGATTCAGCATTTTCCTGTTCTTCTCAATAAACATTTTTTTATTCATCAAAATACATGTTATGCTGCTCAAACTGTATCAAGATCATCCCTCAGTTTAAAATAAATCAATCCATGTGAAGAGAAAATCTATTCAATGTCAGAAGTTGAAGACAATGCTGACAGGTGTTGTTTTACTGTAGAACGTGTATTACTGCTCAATAGACTTGCATATGAATCCCACCACGAATACAGTGTCTGCAATGTTAAATCTAGAATAAAACAGCCTTTGCTTGCAATTCCATGATAGTCAGCACGAGTAAAGGATATTTATTATTAGCATGCCACATTGCAATATTTACGTATTCTTTGCCTTTCCTTGATGATAAGGATAAACCATGATAGAAAGAAGGTGGGTTTTGGTGATGAATTTGCTGTGCTTTTTTTCAGGTTTTCCATCATATTTTTTTTGTCAGGAGCTTTGTCAAAATTCTTATCAATTGCTTCAACAATCATGCATGTGTCACTGTGTCTTATCAAGAGCTTCAGCTATTGGCTAGAGATGAGAAAGCACTTCTTAAACAGAATGTTTTTATATGAGATTGAGTAACTTATTTCTTAATTTAATATTTATTTTTGTTTACTTTACAAATTTAAAAGAGAATTAGCCATTTGTTAAGGTAAACCTTCAAAATGTCTAACAGGGTGTTCCATCAAATGTACTGGCTGCATAAAAAGATGTTGGCCCAACTCTTGACAGTACATTAATGAGCTGTAATAATTGATTGTAACATATTTCTCAATAAAATGCATACTATTTTACACTGGAAACTTTCAAAATCATGAGTTGGTAGATTTTCCTCTGACTTCTTTATTGAAAACATTGCAATTTCCTGAACATATATTGGGTTGGGCTAGTGTGCCTACTGTTTTGGTAATGAGAATAATATGGGATAAACTTACAAGCAACAAGACCTTTAAGGGAAAATAGGAACTAAGAATACACTTATACTCACAATCAAAGACAATTGAAATATCCTGGGTACATAAAGAGGAAATAAGTCAAAATATTTCTCACAGGAAATACTGAAAACAAGAGCATCAGTGAAAAATTGCAAGTAACCTATCTTTTGTGCCTGTATGAATATATGGCAGAATAGGAGAGAAAAGGAGGGATGGTAAAGAATCAAAAGCTACTTAGGGTAACAAGTGAAGTGACAATGAAGTCAAAAGTGCTGTGAGCAACTGGCTGAGACATCAGTCCAAAGATTTTTATGCTGAGGGAACATGGAAGCTTGTGCACAGATGGGAAAAGTGTGTGACACTGCTAGGAGAATACGTTGAAAAAAAAAAAAGTAAGCTTCTATCTGTATTAGAAGTCCTTATACTGAAAAATTAACTTTATTTATTGAATGACCCTTGTATATGTGGTTGATTCTAATAGAGTGACAAATATAATGGGTTCATTATAAGGATTTAACCACTCATCAAATGAAATACATTTCAATTTTTGAGATCATTTGCACAAGGATTTGGTTAGAAAAAAATCCTGTTATATTTTTGACATCACTTTAAAAATAGTTTTTCAATATAATTACAATAAAGTGGTAAAATAACCATTAATTTTTGCATTCAAATGTTTAATTCTTTCTTTGCAAATTTGTATATTTTACCCACTGAAAATTAATTTAGATCAGGCACTGTATGTTGTATTAATTTAAAAAAGGGCTTTTCAGCAATGGAAGTATCAAGAAATATTCATTTTTCTGTTAAGTTTCTGGATATGCCAGTGATGATTTGGCCTGTTTTGACTGGGAAATTTTTCAAGATTCTACTCAATAAAAGATTATGGTATCTCAAAATAAGGATCTAGAAGAGTGGCCATTCAAGATAATTTTCATTTCATGATAATTTTCATTCACAATTTGATTCCAAAGACTGAGTCCATTCAAATATTTATCTTAAAAATGCTTCAAGATATCCAAAACAACAGTTTAAACTTCACAATTCCTATCTAAAGCTTGATAGACTTTTTCAGCAATAATTGTTAAAATATCAGCAGTTGACCCAGAGAAGTGAAGGGGATGTTATTTATTTGAAAGAAGACCATGTCATATGAGATGCTTACCCAGTTCCAAGTTAATTAGAGCTTCTAGTCAGTCCATTAAGTGCCATATGTGATACATGGTTGGGTAATCATATCTCAGAAGAGACATCACTAACTGGGAAAAAATTTTTCCCACAGTAGGTTGCCATTACTTTCTGTGGTAGACTGGTTACCAACCAAAGCTACAGAACCCAATCTGCTCTGCTATTCAACCCATAACTAGAGGGAAGAGACGGAATAATACCTTTCCCAAGCATATTTGCATGTAATCTCATTGGAATTTGAAATCGGCTCTCTGATTTCTTGTTCCAAGTTGATATCCACTAAACCCCAATGTACATCTCGAGCTTCTAGTACTCTGCCAAATAAAGGTAGAAGGCTAATAGACCAAGAGTTAAAGAATCAGATGGTTTGCCTGAGTTCTTAAAACCTGAAACAACAGAAGAGGATTTCCAACAAAGCAAGAAGCAGGAAAGCAATATTGTAGAGTTCAGTGAAAACAGAAGCCAGTTCAGTAGCACATTTCTTAAAGACTACTTTAGAAATATCATCATGTCCATATGCTTTGTGAGGATCTAGTTTTGAAATGATAGCAGATTCCATGGACAGAGTTATATGTATAGCACTCATTAGAGACTCAGTTCTAAGCAGAAAGTCAGGCAAAGGTACTCCAGTTGACTTAATAGAATTTAAATAGAATTTACAATTAAATTTGTTCTATCAGCAAAAGATGTTAACACTGCAAATTAAGCCAAGAGTGAATGAACTGAAGAATTACTCTTATTTAACATACTATTACTGGGTTACAAGTAGTCATATGAACCAAACTTGTTAGAGGCTTTTAAGGTGCCTTATTCTATCAGCATTCTATAGGCAAAGACTTAGCCTCTTTCAGGACAGGTTTACAATTATTTCAGGCAGTCACAAATAGGCATCTGTTATGTTTAGAATTATCACTCTAATACACCCCGAAAAAGGGATTCGTATGAGCTATCCTGGCTGAACAGGGAAGAACCAAGAAGAAAATTGTGATTTCACCTTATATTTGAGCAGTACAAAAGCATCAATGCCAGCTTTAACTCAAGAAGAAATATTTGTAGCACAATTCTCAACAGGAATGTTAAGAATATCATTACAAGGGGTTATCTCAGATAAAGTCACAAAATGAATCCCAATTAATATGCTGGTATCAGAAAAAGTCTTATAAAAAGATTACTTTTTAATAGATGACTCAAAAGAAATATGAACAGATACTACAGCATGATCCAAACTTCCAAGAGGACCGAATTGTGATGCTTTACAAAGACTAGGAGAGGAGGTAAGAAACAAATCAAGTAACAAAGAATGTTGATCAGATTTATTAGGGAAATGAGAAGGAAATCTACTCTTTGACTGAGAAACTGAACAATGGAAAAATTGAAATCCTGAATATCAGCAACATTAATAACATTAGAATACTTAAACCACTTGACATGATGAGCATTAAAATAACCGAACACAAAACTATTCACGGATAGATATAGTAGAAGAGCCATTTCTATATTATCAGAAATTTTGTTTAACTTATTACAGTTCTGAGAAGGAATGTAATAAAAGAAATTTACTTATGTGCAATATTTTTTAAAAAAGAACATTTATAAATATCTGATTCTCAATCTTTTTTTTAAAAATCAGCAACCCTAAAAAATAAGGACAGCCACAGAAGATATTGGTGGTAAAAAAGAAAACAGTATAGAGGGTAATACAGTTCATTGTGGTGCAGTGGATATTGGCTCAGATTGAGAGTCGAGTTTGAATTTCAGTTGAATTCGCTGCATTCACTTACGTGCAAATACCCTTGGAAAAGGTGTTAATCCATCCAGCTATGGGCTAAATATCAGGATGGATTGGGTTTTCTAGTCTTTGTTGGCCACAAATCTACCACAGAAAGAAATGGCAACCAACTGTGGGAAAATGTTCTGCATATTCAGTTATATCTTAAAAGAAACACGATTGCCATGTGTGTATGACATATCGTACTTAACTGACTAAATAGTCTTTGCATTTTGCCGGAAATTAAGGTATCAATAAAGATTATGAGTCAAAGTCATTGTAGGCACCAAAATAAACCTAATTCAAGCCCTGCCATATGATTGCTAATACATTTATTTGCAGTAAGCATATTTGGTAAGACAAATATGCTAAAAAGAAAATATTAGTAGACATATTGTGGCCTTAAACAAAAGGGGAGCATTTTAGTAATCATAAATTTTATTCAGCATCATTGACTTTCTGACCACTGAGGCTAATGTGATCATTATGCATACTTATAATTTTGCATGTAGTCATGAAGATACTATTCATATATATATATATATATATATATATATATATATATATATATATTTTCTAAACATATGCTATTAAATATAAGAGATAATGAATGTCTATTATGTTTAATCATGAGCTGTTCTAAACGTCGTATTTTTGCTTTTATTTATTTATACACAAATAGATGGTATTGCAATGGGATCTCCTTTAGGTCTCCTCTTTTCTAATTATTATATGGCAAATCTAGAAAATAAAATAATTAATGACAACAATAAACCCTCTATATATGTAAGATACATAGATGACATGTTTGTTTTAGCTAAGAATATCGATCAAATTAAATATCTTAAAAACAAATTTGAAAGTCACTCCATCCTCAAATATACATTAGAACTTAATATTAATAACAAACTCCCATTCCTTGATGTATTCATTGATTCTAGCACACATAAATTTACTACTTCTCTATATAGGAAACCAACTAGCATAAATTTGTGTCTTCTTAATTATAATAGTGAATGCCCCCAACGATATAAGTTAGCTGTTATAAAAAACTTACTTCAACACACACAAATGATATCTTCTTCCAAATCTATATTTTATAAAGAATTACACAACATTAAGCAAACACTAGTCAATAATGGATTTCCTAACTCCATTATTGATCAACAAATTAAAATGTATCTCAACAAAATTAACACTAGCTCTAACAATAATGATAATATTAATAATAATGGTTTACATCAAAATGAACATAACACTATTAACTTATACTATTGCAACCAAATCCATAATAATTATAAACAAGATGAAAAAACTCTCAAAAACATAATACGTAGAAATGTTAAACCTGTGGAAAGTAATAATCAAATTAAACTCATTATATATTATAAAAAGTTTAAAACAATTGACCTCATAATCTATAATAACCCAACAAGCACTAAACTAAATTCTCTACAAAAAACCAATGTAGTGTACCAATTTACATGCCCATTCAGAGATTGCATCTCTGATACTAATAAAAAACCTAGTACATATATTGGTTTTACTACAACCACGCTCTCCCGTAGACTTACATGTCATCTTTCTGATCAGAGTACTATTAAACAACATTTCTCTGAAAAACATAAACATGTAGGTAATATCAGACAGATTTTGGTCAACAATACGGTGATCCTTACTCATACACACAGTAAGAGGAACCTGCAGATATTGGAGGCCATGTACATCAAATCAAAGCAACTAACACTCAATAAAATCAACTTTAAAACAGGAAATAACATATTACATTGCATTTGACTACATGGTTTTGTTGTCATTTTTGTTGCTATCCCGCGGTGTGACGTCATAAAACCGCATCGCAAACTTAAGAACTGCGTTTATTATTTTTGGTAACTATTGCCGTTGCCAAGCAGAGATTTATGTCAACACAAAATAAAATTGTCGGTGATGGTGGATTTTATAATATTTCAGTTTAAACAACCTCTCTGAAGATGGCTCATGTGAGCCGAAAGCTTAGAAGAAAACCAATAAATAATTATCCAAATGTTGGAGAAATTTTGTCTTTATTTTCAACTGAAATTAAAGCAAAAATACGACGTTTAGAATGGCTCATGATTAAACATAATAGATATTCATTGTCTCTTATATTTAATAGCATATGTTTAGAAAATTACTTGCTGCCTTGATATACTATATATATATATATATATATATATATTCTTTCCTGATGTGTTCTAACTTCATGTAACCATTTTTATACATAGCCTCACTTTGGCCCTTGCACTCTAAAAAACACAATCTTATCGCCAACAAAATCCTGACAAAACACAATTCTTGATAGTGACTGAGATGGTTGAAACCAGTTGAACAAAGAATAGGACATAAACTTCTGGCAGTCTATTCACAATTTTGCTCCTGATGTACAACAACTTATTTAAAAAGTGGAAACATACAATAAGAAATTAAACAAACATATTTAACATAAGATGTTTGGAGGGACACAAGTAAGTGGTGAGAGCTTCTTAGCCTGAATCACTTACTAAAATCTGACATCAAAAATACTTTTTAGAATGTCAATGCTTTATATATATATATATATATATATATATATATATTAGAGAAAGCAAGATACATATAAGCATATACAAATTTGATAAAAATGCTAATATGCAAAGTTACAAGGGTTACTAAAATGTTCTCAATCTAACCAGGAAAGTAGTTAAAAAAAATCTGATGTTTGGCCATTTGGTCAGATTTCAAGAAATTGGTTGTTCTGAGAATTTTTCAGTATTCCTCATACCTGCAAATAAAGAACAATTCAAAGATATTTTACATCAGGATCAATAAAGAAAAATTATCCAAATTATAAGAAGCATTCTAATTTTTTAAAAGTGATCCCAATGCCAAATTCTAAAAAGAACCAGCAATAAATTCTTCATCTTTGTGGTATCCTGAAAGAGAAATGAAAGGACTGATAAAACGAAAAAAGAAAACATCTGTGGAATGTGGCATTACCAATCAAGAGAATATATCTCATGAAGAGAATGAGATAGAAATAATAGCCTAGTGCTAATGAGCCAAATTCATTCTGCACTTTTCAAGAAGGCAGCCACACTGCCATCATTGATAATAAAACTGATTGTGATAAAGTGGTTCACAGAGAAAGCAGAAGAATGGTAGGATTACTAAAAAAATCAATTTGATAGCAAAGGCAAGAATCAATCATTACAACAAGTGAGAACACTTTAAGCATTCGTATGCTTTCCTCTGCAGGTGTGTGAACAATTGGCATGAGCAGCCTCATTATGCCTTAAGTAGGCATTTAATGCAAATCTATTTGCTCAGGCAATTTCTAAATTGATTTATAGTTCTTTTTGCTTTTTGTTCAAGTATAGAAACATTCAATTACTTCAGTCATCATCTCATCAGAGCTGCAAGAAGTATTAGGTGTGGATATATTTACAGTGTAGATTGTTTCAGCTCGAGTATTGTTTGTTGTTTTCTGTTAAGCGAAAACAGATTACAATGAGCTTAAAAAGTAAGGGGAAAATCAATTAAAGAAATGTAGTTAATAATGAATCATGGTCATACTATATAAATCCTGTTATTCAAAATATCGAGGTTGTTTATTTTTTTAGTAAATCTTGAAGTGATTCAAAAAGTAAGCTTCACTGAAGAAAAGGAATAAAAATGACTGCATGAAGACGACTCGGTTCTGTAACTTTTAAGCTGGCTTACTTGATTTCAAATTCAAGAGTTTTTCTTGAAAACTATTTTATCTTATTTTATGTACTGTGTCCCTTCAAGACGTTTGCGGACATAGCTCTCTCTAATTTCCTGTCATTTCTAGCTTCAAATAAATTATGTCTTTTTGTTATCTCTCTAAAATTTAGTTGCACAAGCCTGGCAGGTAACTTACACATTGTTTTACTTTGTCTCTCTTGCCTTCGTTTTTTATTTTTACTAAGGTTCAAGAGCCACTCAATATAGTTGGTTAGTACCTAGTATATTATGAGCATAAGAAAAAAGGTAATGGTATTCACCCTATAAAAGACCCAAGAGCCACTGCAGTTAGCTGATTATAGAATAAAAGGAACAGTTTGTGAAGATATGTAGTGAAGATAACTTTTTACCCTAGACTTGAACAGGTTAAGATTGTGGTGATCAAGGAAGCATTCTCTTAGGAGTTGGTTCACAAAACAGTGGTTCTTGGTAAGAAGCTGCTCAACTAGAACTTACATTTCACTAATGGAATGCAAAGGGAATGAGTGTAGTTCACAAACTGTGTGTGGCATGGCATATTTCGGCTGTGATGGTTCGAACTGGTAGAATTACGAAATGTATTTCATCTGCACACTGTCACGGAAATAAGTGATTCAATGCAATGTCCAGTGTGAAATTTTGTTATTTGTTATCTATCCTAAACCCTGTTTTGCCAAACACTTACACAAGCTTATTAGATAGGTTATGCAATGTTTTCCTCTGCCCCACTTGCTTCAATATAGCTTGTTACAATAAAAGCCCTATTTTCTCATTATACACACAAGAAATTTTATCTGACTCTTTATGATGTTAATTATGAGTTTTCTTTATGTTTCCATTTTCTCTCACACTTGTTACGTAGGTTATGCATTGTTTTCCTCAATCCCTCTAACTTTCAATCTCTCCTGTGTGAGTATCAAAATTTTCAAGCCTTCTTTCCTCATTATATGCCCAAGAAATTTCAACTGTCTCTTTCTGATATTAGATATAAGTGTTCTTTTTGTTTACATTTTCTCTAAAACTTTGTTGTTGCTTACATGTCCAGTCCATGAAATTCTCAGAGTCACATTTCTGTTGCTTCAAGTTTTTTCTTCTTGTTTAGATTGTCCATCATTCACTAACATATAAAAGGACTGATAAGATGTAATAGTTCTACAAAAATTTTACTGTTTCTTAATACTTTGCTTAACTTTTTGAAGGTAATTTTCTCTATCCCAGTACAACTTCAGACACTTAAATTGTTGTATTTGATTCATTTTGCCATCTCCAATTTTAAATTAGCATGTTGGGCTGTCCCTTTTACTGGTAATCATTCTCTTCTTGCAATTGATGTTTAGATCTTTCTTCTGACTCTCCTTCCCTACCAGCTGTAGAAGATTTTGCAGCTTTCTTTTTTTGTTACCAACACTGTGTCAGCTGCAAATCTTATGCTCTTATGATTATGGCCAATAGTAATAATGAATCCTGGTAGGACTTCTAATTTTTTAAAAATCACCTCACTGTATTGTCTGAATAAGTTTGATAAGAAGATACATCTTAGTCTTATACCACTTTCTATTTTTATATATTTACGGAAACCATTTTTTATCTATGTGCAGAAGGTATATATTCTGGATTATTCTAATATTCTTCCAAAGATTACCTAACAGCTTCAGCAGTTCTATGTGATGTAATTATCTAACACTTTTGCATAATCTATAAAAAACAACTTACATCCTTTTGCATTTTTATTGTTCTTTCTGATATCATTCCAAGGATAAATATTACATTCCTTGTTCCAGTGACTTTAATGAACTTGCTCTTTTTTTTCCCCCTATTTCTGGTCTAAATCTGTTGCACACTATATTTATTTATTTATATTTATTCAGTTGATAAGTTTTGTTATATGACTCATTAGACTGATTGTCCACTGGAGTTTACATTCATGAACTGACACTGGTGAACAGGGGGTTACAGTGAGAGAAAAAACAAGGTACAGGGGAATGTGAAAGAAAAGATAACAGAAGGATGGGATCAAGAAGGTAGAAGATGGCAATTGACATTGCATTTAAAATTTTGGAGATTGTAGCTATCAGGGAAGCAAGTAAATGGAAGTTTCACAAATAGGAATTGTAAGAAAATATACTGTTAGAGTAGAAGAGGCATTTACATTTAAATATTTTGATGGAAAAAAGGTGAGACTTTGATGCCAATTTAGTAGCATGTGTAAATATATGTGGTCAGAGAACTAGGGAAAAAGTGATCAGAGCAGTTGCCATGGAAATACTTGTTGCCTTGGGAAGAAAGTGACAGAAGGCAAGCTGTCAAGTCAGGATTAATTATATTGCAAAATCTTTTTTGAATTTTGTTGAGAATCTCAAGATGAATAGCAGGAGCACTCGACCAGATATAACAACAGTATTCAAAGCATAGGCAAAAGGTAGATTTATAAATGTGCAGAAAGAATTTTGATAAGAAAAATTTCCTGACACAGATACCTAACCTTCCCAGCACTAGATGCAGCTATATATGAGTGTAATCATTCTATTTGAGATCATTTGAAAGAGTGAGGCCAAGAAGGTGTAGTGTGTTGTTCTTTACGAGACTAGTGTCATCCATTCTGATGGTAGGTAGCAAGGTTTCTCTATGCTGATTAAAAGAGAGCAGCTTTATTTTTGAGGCATTATAATTTACAAGCAATTTCCTACCCCATTCAATCAGACATTGGAGGTTCTTTTGAAGGGCAGCAGTCAGGTTTAATTTGTCAGCTATTGAAACAGTAGTAAATGGTGGTGTCATTTGCATAGATACCTATTTTGAACTGATTACATCAGGAAAATCATTGATGAAGATCAGAATAAGTATAGGATCTAGATTAGAGCCTTGAGAGATGTCTACATTTGTATGAAAGGATCTGAAAACATGCCTGCTTAAAACAACCATAATTTCATGCTCTGATAGGAAGGATTGAATTTAATTGATCATCCAGAAATACTGTAGGTATATTTATTTTAAAAGAAAATCACAAGTAATAATCTAAAATATCTGGAAATACTATTTGTAGAAAAGACATTATTGTCATTTTGATAAATCTACGTTTATGAAGATACACAACTTCTGTACATGCTATAATTACACTGTTCATTAATAATGTGGACAGTTTAGGTAATCCTCATATATACCTACTGAGTTAGTTTTTAAAGAGTCTCCATACAATTTGTGTTTATTATTATTTACAAGGTTCTGTAACTTAGCAAATGAATACTTGACAAATTCAAGTAAGGAACCTACATCAAATATTGTTTGAATTTTTTTTTATCCCTTGTTCACTTAATACAAGGCACAAGAGAAGTGGCTTACTGAATTAAATTGTTTTAGCAATGTAAGAGGATGAGTTAAATGGTAGGGATATGTTTACAATATTTTATTTTGAGGAAAGAGGCTGATGAGTGGAAAATAATTCATTGCCACAAAGTAAATGTTTTTATTTTTTTTTAACTCTGTTGAAGTTGGAAAGTGAGGACTAGGTAGCTCCAGTCCTTGAATGGTGGTGATACTCCATTTTTGTCTGATCTAACATTTGCATAGATTGTAAAGTAATTGCAGATAACGTCTAGTAATTTTTGGAGCAGTATAAAAAGACAACCATTTTCCAGCATCATTAGCAATGATTGCATATATAAGTTTTAGTCGGGGTCTTTTGTGTACTTGAGTCCTAATAGATGTTCATAGCAAGAAGTTTCTTTCATTCATTGTGACTCGAGAACATTCAAGATTGCTTGGTTTTTGTGGTATTGAGAGTTCCAGGCCAATCTACCCCCACCTCACATTTGGTTGTTAAATCTAGATCAGAAGGGATGCCAGGCACTGACCATCTGGGCTCTTGGAGGTGCACCTATAAACTATCAGCAGAAAGATGTTTATAGGGACATTGTTAATATAAAGTAGAAATATGGTAGGACTGAAAAGAGAGCCTTGTTGGGGTGCCTGAATTGATCTCATGTGTTTAGCAATTAACAAACGACCTTTGTTGATAGGAAAATCTTCATAATTGCAAAAACTCTTTCAGATTTAAAATCTTAAAATGTTCTGTCAGGCTTTTAGCAAATGTTTTTTTTAGCTAAACACAGGGTTTTGAGTAGCTTCAAATGATAGCCAAAATTTAAAAAGAATTACTTGCAGCCTGTAGGAAGAGGACTTTCATAGTACTTTTGCTGCATGGAAGATGCAATAGGGTTATTGTGTAAGATGCATTAGAATTTACTGTGCAAATGCCCATCTGAAAGGGATGGTGCATAAATTTAAATAAGAGATGGTATAATCTGTGTATTTTGGAAAATAATAATTTTGGAAAATAATAATATATTCTGTGTATTTCGAAAATCAATGACCAAGTAGAAAAAAATTGTCCTTTGCAATTTCATCAGACTAAAGTGATGTTTATGCTGATGTAACTACATGTGCACATGAAGGAGAGGGGATGCTGACACTTTATTCCTTTAAAATTAATTCAATTACTTTTAAATATGTATTTGGGTAGCCAATTTAATTGAGCTTTTCATTTTGTTTATGTTTTTTCACTTTTGTCATTATGTATCTTATAGTTTGATAATAGAAAATCTGCTGAAATGTTGTAAGAATCTGAACATAAATTTACTGTGGATGATCTAAGGATTAAAGCACTTTCTATATACGTTTAGTGAATTGATTTCTATTTTAATTAAAGTGTCATTTTTCTACTAAGTATTCCTATCACTTTCTCCCATATGAAATGGTGAAAAGTTCCAAGTCTGATCCGTTTCAGAAAATCAGACCAAATGACCTAACAACAGATTTTGGTGGGATGTGCTTCCTGGTCAGATGAAGTACTTTTCAGCAGCATCTTATATATATATATATATATATATATAGAGAGAGAGAGAGAGAGAGAGAGAGAAAGGATTAATCTGGAGAAGTTTTTATTTAATTGAGCAGAGTCGTCTTCAAAGTTTTGTGAAGAAACCGTTATGATTTCCTCACTCCTCAGGGTTTATTTTTCAATCTGCTATTAAGTCCTGATTTTATTCTTATTTATATGGAGCTCGGTGTAATTTAATATTTGTGTGTGTGAGTGGTTTTACAGATGGTCAACTGCTTTTTAATGATTTCGAAAAATAAGCCTGACTCTGCTCAATTAAGTGACAAACTTCTTCCCATTAATCCTATCAACACACTATCTTTATCTTGATATTAAGCACTTTACAAAAAAACCTGCTTGTTAAAATATTTTTTTATCAATAAACCACTGAAAAAGAACAATCTTGGCACTAAGCATCATCATAACTCAATACTATATATATATATATATATATATATATAGAAGTCACAGAATTTTATAAATAAATTAAATATATAATTTCTGTATACAGCCTACATGATAAAATGATTTTCTGAAATATTATAACAGTCTAAATATATGTATAATGTTTCTTTAAAAACATTTTTCAAAAATATAAAAAAAAATCATCAGTAAAATGCAAAATCCTGCAATGAAAAATATAAATATGTAGAACAAAAATTCAAAAACCTTAAGTAATTGATAAAGTGCACTGAAGGCAATTTTATACTTTATAAAATACCCAAACATAACAGTATATAACACTTGTTACACGTTTCTCAGCTGTAAATCAAATTAACTTTTATCAATTGAAACAGCATGACTTTAACTGAACGGATACTTGCAGTTCATACCATATTTATACTGACCAGATATTGATTTGCTTAAAGCAGATCAATGAGTGTGGTGGCTTTGCAATTGCATGTTCTCAGTAGCTTTTATGCTCCATGGAAAACCCATCCTACATTAGTGTATAATGTGTCCTCTCCGGGACACAAGCAGGATTTTAGTTTCATCTGATGGGTGCAATAATAAGGGCTGATTTCTATCCAACTGTTTACGATATGCACTTCTTTTGAAGTCAACAGCACCTTCGTTTTACCATAACAGAAATATATTTCAATTTGATCAAGGAAAATGAGATGAAAGAGGAACAAAGTCAGTTGCTTAATGGAATAAGAAATTGTCTAAAACTGCTTAAGAACTTGAAATACTATTGCCAAGAGAAACACAAAGGAAGAAGAATGATCAACACGCTTGTTTACAAACTTATATATAAATAATATGCATTTGTCCATCAACATATTTGAATAAATTTAAATGATATTTGACAGGTGTATTTTGTGAGTCAGTAACTTAAGGTTGAAAGTTAGGCTTTCTTAAAATACCAGTAACCATGGAGGCATCATCATCATTTATGTGCCATATATCTTCAGGATGTATGCAATCATGGTTCTCCATAACTTCTTTTCCCTTGTATCTCTATGGAGTGTTTGACTCTCTACCACCCCACCTTGTCTTTGCCCTGTAATTTATTCACACAAGTTCATTATTTAAGTTGCTCACTTTTTCTCTCAATATTCTTTTAATCTTTTACACCAAGCAAACTGGGACATTGATATAACCATAAAGATAGCAAGGACTCTGATTGGAAAGTTGTGAGAAGCATAGAAGCACTTCCTCATTGCTGTTGTTCCCAGGTCCATCCTGACTGGGGTGGTAGCACCTGTTAGGGTCCCACCAATGGGCAAATAGTTAACCCCCAAACTGGGGTCAAAACACTATGAAAGTATAAAAAGTCTTTTATATTAAAATTTCTAGGAATACATTTTGGAAGAAAAAATATTACCATCAATAAATTTTCAAAGGAAAAAAAATATTACCTTTAGTACAAAGGGACCTTTTCAAAAATACAAAACCAGAAGACAGAAGTTTTCTAAAATAAAAAAAAACAACTTTTTCATCAAAATCTGATTAAATCAACTTTCTCACTATAACTGAATATTTAAAAAAAATCCACCCTTTTGGCATTAAATAACCCACAGAGATTGATATGCTGTTAAACAAAACTCAAATCATGCAAACCTACTACTCCTGTTCAAAACAACCAAGAGGAGTGTGAACCAGATGATAGTCAAACGTATCCGATCTATATACCCTATGTATTAAATTTTCTAATCCTTCTTTCCTCATTATGTGTTCTAGAAATGTCAACTGTTTCTTTCTGATTTTAACTATTATTATCTTGCTGCTAGTTTCAATTATCTTTTGAACCCTCTTTGTTGCACATGATATTCTCCTTGAAGTGTCTTTTTCATCTACACAGAAATTGTCTTGCGTTTATTGTTATACAGGCGATTTAACATAGCTGATCTGTGCTTGTTTCTTTGTTTCCAGCAAAATATTCCTATGGCTTAATACTTTGCTTAGTTTTCAGAAATACACTTTCTTAATGAAAGAACATTGCAGTGATGATTTTCAGTATTAGTTTAAACCAGATTAAAAATTAATAAAATTTTCAAGTCTATCAAAAAAACTTCTTCAGAATTCTTTAAAACCCCAAATGATCATGAAATTCTGAAATCAGTTTGAGACTTTCAAAATACAAAGATAAGCCAAATTATCTTACCAATGTGTGGGTGTGACTTCAAGAACCAATCTGAAGAACATAATTTTACTTTTATTCGTTTCACCCCAAGCAATGCAATAAAGCCACTGGGATGCAAGGCACCCATAGTTCATGTTTTTATTATTTTACTTTAGACCATCTCAGTCAATAAGAAGAACAAAATATCACCACATTCAAAGATATTATTATATGAATGACACAACCTGCATGAAATATATTTTATGCCAAGAGATTGCATTTTAAAATGTTCACAAAATATTTATAATATCCCTTTACTTCCTTTTTTAATCATTTTACCATAAGCAAAGCAATAAATCCACTAGGACAAAAGGGATTACTGAGTGTTTAACCCTCTAGGGCCAATCGTATCATATTTGATACAGTATGAAAACAAGCCTTGAAAGAAATATTTTCCTGAAAAATTTTTTAAGAGAAATATTTTATAAATTTCAAATGAAAGCAGTACTGACTGCTCAGTCAATGAATACCAAATGTTTCCTTATAGGGAAATACCAAATGTTTCCTTATAGGGAAATACTGTATCAAATATGATACGAATGGCCCTAGAGGGTTAAGAATATAAGGAATATTACTATGAAAGAGAGATGACAATTAAAGAACAAAGATTAAGAAGAAAGAAAATAATGATTGACATTGCATTTTGATTTTTGAAGATCAAAGTCAATTAAGAAGCAAGAAGTTGGAAAAAAGTTCCATGGGCAAAAAGTGTAATGGAAAAATTGTTAGCATAGTGTTATATACTGCTGTTCTGGATCTTGATCTTGACAAATAATGATAATAACTGTCTTAAAATATAACAATGAATAAGAATACCTATATATGAAAATAAATACTTATATTTTTATTCATCATCAGTGACAGTTGTTTGGAGGAGGATGTAGTCAGAGAGAATCACACACATACAAGGGAGTTGTCAAGAGCTTTTGACTAGTAGGAGTTGTCTTTTCTTCTACTCTCTTTTCTGCATTTTCTCTGCATTTTCTCAGTGTTCTGATTTCAGCCAGAAAAACCCTGAACTTATATAACCTGAAATTTCAATGCATTTTTGCATTCTCAGGTTTTTACTTAATTGTGTCATCTATGGCCAGGTACATCTGTCAATTATCTTTGCCGGCAATTGCTTTCAAGTTACCTGCTTTGATATCAATCACACTTCTGTCGGTCACTTTTTAATTTTTTGCCTTTGATGTTGATTATACATTTGTCAGTTCTGTTTGTGTTTCCTGCCTTTGATATTGATCATACTTTTGTTGGTCACTGCTTTTGATGTCAATCATATTTCTATTGGGTCACAGAAATATATTGCAATAGAACCTATGGGTATATTTAGCCATTTCAATTGTGAAATAATGAGACCTTGTTATAAATCTAGTTAGTCAGTCAGTCAGTTAAGTGCCATACATGATACACGCTTGGGTGATCATGTCTCGGAAGAGACATGACAAACTGGGCAGAAGATTATCCTGCAGTAGGTTGTCATTACTTTCTGCAGTAGACTGGTTGCCAGCCAATACTATAGAACCCAATCAGTTCTGTTATTTAATCCATAACTGGAGGGAAGTGACGGATTAATACCTTTCCCAAGGGTATTTGTGCATAAGTGAATGCAAGGAATTCAACTGGAATTCAAACTTGGCACCCCAATTTCTCGTTCTGAGCTGATATCCACTGTGCCACAATGCACATAAATCTAGTACTGCATTTAAATTCATAAAGTCTAGGTACCGCAGCAGAAAGTTCATTAGAACAATTACCATGAATGCATTTTTAGTTAATCTATATTTAATTAACAAAATATGTAATTGACTTACTTTGTATATTTTTTTCATAACAAAAATATGTTAAACATCACATTTCCTTTTTGTAATATTTTACAAGAATATTTTTAGTCTTTTTTACATGTCATATAAAATTTCATTACTATTGACATAAACTTTTAAAAATAAAAAGAATATCTTGAAAAATTTAAATAAATTGTTTGAGACTTTTCAAGTTTAGAATTTTTTTTCTTTTATTTACTGTATCTTTTCAGGAGGTGGGTGCTCATAGATCTCCATAACATCCTAATCCTTATAGCTCTTAGTTGGATTTGTCTTTTCATCATCCCTTCCACTCCTTATCCTGCCATCCATCATGTTTGCAACTGACTTGAAATAGAACAAGTACATCAAATCATTGTCTACATTGACTGGTTGAAATGCTGTTCACTGTTTTTTGCCAGAAAACTTTCACATCAGAGTCCATCTTGCACATTTACAAATCTACCATTCATCTGTGCATTGAATATTGTTGCTATATCTGGTCTGGTGCTCCTGCTATTAATCTTGAGGTTAATGACAAAAACCAAAGAAGCATCTTAAATATAAATGATCCTAACTTGGCATGTTGAATTCAGTCACTTTCTCACCAATGTAACATGACTTCACTATCTTTTCTACAAATATTTTCAGGACAACTATTCCAAGTAGCTTTTGTTCCTGGTCCCTCTTATTTTCAGTATGTCCTGTGAGTACTACATTATCTAATCCTTCTTGTCCTAAAAATTTCAACTCTCTTTCTGATTCTAATATAAACTTGCTTTTTGCTCCCATTTTTCTCGTATGAGTAACAATGAAGATTTTAGAAAAATTAGGAGAAAAAATCATGTTTATACCTTTGTTGCTTTTTGTTTATCTTTCTGTTGCCTCATTTCTTTCTAACATTGACTGCCATTATAGGAGGACTAGCATTGCATATCAGTTTAGCATTATTTTTTCTTTCTAATGAAATTTTCCTGTTCTTTAATACTTACTTATCTTTTGGAAAGCACTATTCCAATGAACCTTCAAATTTAGGTGTCACATTTTCTGTCCTCTGTTAGAACACATCCCAAATGTTTAAATTCTTGTATTGGCTTGATTTTGGCCTCTTCAATTTTGTAGTTTGTATTTTGTGATATTCCTTTTGCTGTCAAGTATATATTCTAACTTCTTACAGTTGAATTTTAGTTCTTTCTTGTCACTTTCCTTTATTGCCTGTAGGAGTTCCATGATTTTTTTTTTCTACAACACTGTTTCATTTACAAATGTTATCCCTGAATAATAAATTCGCGTGTGACTTCTCTCAAGATCGTTCTGTTATAATTGCTGAATTAGTTGGGTGAGAAGTCACATCCTTGTCTTATGCCCCTTTCTATTTTGAGAGTGCTGGCCTGTTATGCAATGTCTGTCCTTCAATATGGTAGTGAATGCTGGACAATTTCCTCAAAGATGAAAGAAAGACTAGAAGCAAACCAAAATGTGGTTCTACAGAAAAGATGCTGAGGATATCATGGATGGAACACACAAGCAATGATGAGGTTTTGGAGAGGATAGACACAGAAAAGAAAACTGATACTTAACATCAGGAAAAGAAAAATGAAGCTTTTGGGACATGTAATGAGGAAGGAGAGCTTGGAGAACCTGATGCTCACCTGATGGCTAGAGGGACAAGAGAAAGCAGTGTATGACATACCTGATGGACTTGAGCAGATGGCTGGAGTGAGGATTGAGGAGAATAACAGGAGGTTATTAAGAGCAACAAGGAATATTAAGAGTAACATGATTGCTTATGTCCTGAGGGAACATGGCACATAGATGATGATGCAGATGAAGATGATATTTACTGAATTCATTTCCTATTGTGTGTAAGGATTTTACTTCCAAGATAAGTTCTGGATTATTCTAATATTTTTTCCAAATGAATCAAACTTTCCTAGCAGTTGAAACAGTTCTTTGTATTGTACCTTATTAAATGATTTTGTATAATCTATAAAACATAGGTGTATATTCTTCTACATTAGTATTGCTTTTCTACTATTCTGAGCATAAATATTGCATTCTTTGTTTCAATATCTTCAATGAACTCACATTGTTTTTATCCTATTTCTAATTTAATTCTGCAATGTCCTCCATTCATCAGAACTAGAATAAGTTCTGTTATGTGGCTCATCAGGCTGATTGCCAGATGGAGTTTGCTTTCATCTGCACCTGACAGCACTATGAAAATGGATTTACTAAACTCTTTCAGTGTGTCACCACTGTTGTATACTTCATTTATTAATCTTATCAAGGCTGAAAACACCTTAGGATGTCACTATCCCTATTACAATCCTTTGTTCTAGTTCATTTAAGTCAGTGCTGGTCTCAATTCAGACTTCAGGTCCTTCCATTTATTTGTGTATTACAGTTTCCTATCTCTTTCTGTAGAAGAGTTCTTCAGTGTATTTTTCTCTGCTATGAGCTTTCCCTCTTTTTTGTCAATTAGCATCTCATTAACCTGTTACTTATTCTTTTCTGCCTTATATATGATGCTCATCTTTTCTATCTTCACACAGTTTCCATTGAGCCACTCCTATTTTGCTCGATCATATTTGTTTCTCATTTCTTTGTGTAATGTATCATATTTTGTGCCATATGTTGGCATTGTTTACTGTTGACTTTTCATGTTGTCAAATATTTTGTTTGTCAACCCCTCCTTTATTTCTTGTCTAGTTTTTGTTGGGATGATCTTGTTTGATGCTACTAACGATTCTCTTAATTCTTTATCAGGTCATTCAGGTGTCTTCCGTATTGTAATTCAGGTGATGATTCATAGTTTTAATCTGAAATTAAATATCACTGGAATGTTGTTACTCACATTACTTTGTAAAACTGAATTCCAAAATCTCTAACCATTATATAATAATTCTGGTTTTTCCTTTCTCCTTTTGAGCTTCTCCATGTCCATAAGCATTTTGGGTGTCCTTGAAACCAAGTGTAGGTTACTACCTGTTAAGCATCATTGAACTTTGTGGTGATACCGAGCAAAAGTGATGGACCAGATGTTTGCGCTTTCATGACCAAAAAGCAAATGACCAAAAGTTGTTGCTGCGCCGCCAGCCCATTTAAATATTAAATTTCCAGTTTGTGAGCCTACGTGAATTTTATTTATCAGCCAATGGGAAGCCCAGAACCAAATACAAGTGTGAAATCCCAAATGAACTGCTGTGATCCAAAAAGAAGATATAAAAAGCGGATACAGAAAGCCTTGCCAGGCAGACCGACTCAAGGAGAAGAGAGTAATTAGTATCTCCCTTGACCCAAATCAAGTGGCTTACTACATTCGCTTCCCTTAACTCTTTGCTTCTTTCCCACCTCAAAAACTACTTACTGACCTAAGGAGCGAATACATCAAAGACATTCCTTACTTACACGCTCCCAAATTCCTAAGCATTAATTCTCTTTCAGCATTTTATTGCCATGAACATTTTAACCTCCATTGGACTTATACTTAAAATATTACTTCAATTGTAAAAACATTAATTGATATGTGTATATAAAATATTATTTTTCTACTCAAATTGCCTTTCTTGATTTGTAATCATTTTATGATTTATAGTGGGCTATCTACAACAAGGCCAAATTCCATTAAACTGCAACAGTATACAACTACCCTTCACTAGAATGGTGTCTCCACTACTAACAGGAAAGAATAGATAAGCAACCCACTATAACTTATTTTTTTCTATGAATTTGCTAAGTTTTCACCATCTTGCTCCTTCCATACTTTGGTGCTATGATATCTCATGATGATTGTAATCTGCATTGAGCCATGGTGTTTAATCCACATTGAGCCATGGTGTGTAATATGTATTGAGCCATGGTGTGTAATTTGCATTAAGCCATGGTGTGAAATCTGCATTGAGCCATGGTGTGAAAACTGCATTGAGCAATGGTGTGAAATCTGCATTAAGCCATGGTGTGTAATATGTACTGAGTTGTCCAGAGTGCAGTAAAACTAGCAATAGTATATTGAACTTTTAGAAATGTACTTGGCTTACTTCAGATTAATACCTTTGAGAAACTGATTAAGCAGTTCTTATTTCCCAAAATATAGGTTAAATAACAGGTTAGACTAAGTTTTCAAATATTGGATGTGTTATGGAGAAACACACCTATGCCTCAGATAATAGACTCTCCCTCCTATTTTAATAATTGTTCTTGGGAAGTTCATGAGAGTTCTTTAGACTTCTATTGCAGTTCAGTAGAACTACTAGGCAGTTGATATTAGGCGGCAGTTAGCCGAATACTAAGGAGTCAGCTTTCAGTGGAAGACTACTAAGTTCCTAACATTTTGGGTGCGTTAAACTGACATAGTCCTATTATAATCTTTCAGTGCAAAAACTACTCCACAACAGGATGACAGAGTTTAGTAATAGAACAACCTTGAATTCAAAAAGTGTACAGAAGGTAAGTTTCAAAGCATGCCCCTATCTTTCTTATGATTGTCTATGACATGAAGCAACATGGTATCTAATAAAAAAAATGTAGTTAAACAATTATTACTTCATTTAAGTTTCTTATAATTTTTTTACTGTTTAGAGATGACAATTTCTAGATTATTTGAAAGAATGAAGTTTTAATAGAAAGAGTTAATTATGCAAAATTTGTTGTATTCTCAAATTAGTCAGTAAGTAAAGTGCTATACATGTTTAGGCTATCATGTCTTGAAAAATACATGACTAACTGGGTAGAGGATTTTCCCGCAGTAGGTTGTCATCACTTTCTGTGGCAGACTGGTTGCCAACCAAGGCTATAGAATCCAATCTGTCCTGCTATTAAACCCATGGCTGGAGGGAAAAGTGACAGATTAATACCTTTTCCAAGAATATTTGCACATAAGTGAATACAACAAATTCAACTGACATTCGAACTCGGCTCTAAAATTTCTTGTTCTGAGCTGATGTTCACTGCACCATATTGAACATCCAACTTATCCATTATTAACTCACTTGACACAATTTCGTTTCATTAAATGATCAAGCAAAAACCAGAGTTGTATTTCTGCTATAATTAGAAGAGATGTTTTCAGCCTCAGATGTTACCTCGGGCTATATAAGTATCCAATCACTAAAAGGAGATTTGCAGAAGTCAGCACTTATGATGTAACCTTTCATTTGAAGAACTGTGAAGAGCTATACTTTGGCAGCAAAAACATCTTCTTGTGCTATGCTGATAAATAGTTGTTACTTCAAGGCAGAAATCTTGCTACATGATTATTTTTGAGTGGTTTATGAATTCACAATTCTCTATAATGTCTTCTTCATACACTCCATTGCTGACTTCCATACAGAAGTCAGTGAACGAGTATAAAATTAAAGATGCTTTAACCCTTTAGCATTCAACATGCCCAAGCCTTCCTTATAACTATTGACTGCCAAAATCTCAGTGTTTATCTGACTTCCTGCATTATTTGTAATAATTTCAACATATATTAGAGTCTGGATAAGACAGGATATGGTGGTTGAACATTGACAACTAATATTTACAGGGCAGGTTGAATTCTAGACGGTAAAGTGCTGTGTTAACAAACATTATAACTATATATTAATCTAAGAAAATTTTAATTCTGATTTCTAAACAAAAGACAGGCTTATGCTGTATACATTACTGCATACAACAAATAGTTAACACTGCGTGTAATGGATAAATTGTTGCTATTTTATATTTTTAATTTTGTGCATGTACATTGTTTTTGATTTTGTCAACAGTAGAGTATAGTAAAGTCAGTTGGGCACCATCTGTGAAAATAATGTAATTCACTATGACTGAAATTTTGAAACAATATACTGTACTGTTTGGCATTTGCACCAGAAGCTTCAATACAAACATTTCAGAATGTTTGAGTGTCAATCTGAGGACAGTGCAGAGGATTCGGAAAAAGTCGGATGAGACTAATGATGATTACAAAGTTACAAAAACTTGGTAAACTCACTCTGATTGTTCTGATAAGAAAAGAACTCATAAATTTGTAGGTGAGAGCCTCAGATTCAACACAGAGGCCTATATCAATTTCTTGAGGAGATAGTGATGCTCTGAGTCAAAAGGATTGCTGCTGAAAGACCCTATGTTTAGCAAGAGGACTCTGCACCATACCACACAAGAGGGAGAACATAGTCATGGCTGTCAGACAATTTCTGTGACCACATCACCCCTTACATCTGCCCATCTAATTACCCAGATAGCAACCCCCTTTATTATGTGTGGGGCACAGTTGAGTAAAAAACCAACAAAACTTTTTGTAAAACCCCAGATGAACTGAAGGCAAGAATTGTGGCAACATTCACCAATTCAAACAAGGAGACAGTTTAGAAGAGTTGTAGAAAATTCCAAAGTTGTCTAGAGGCTGTGTACTGGTTAGCAAATTCATCACACTGCTCAAACAGATCCTCATAGATATCTCTCTCTCTCTTTATATATATATATATATATATATGCATTGAAAAATAATCTAATAAACATAGTACATAAACTAGAAAAACTAACAAATTCCCAAAACAATAAATAAATAAGTAATAAACTATTTATACAAGCCGACAAATCAAGAACAATCTATAAAATGGAAACTATCAATTATAAAAAAAATAAAAAAAATAAAAAAAAGGTAAACAAACTTTACAAAACTACAAATAATGAAACAGAAATAACATAAATAAACAAGCAAAAGACATAGCAGCCAAACTAAAATTTGATAATAGAATCAACCAATTAATGAAAATAGAATCATACATCAAATTAAAAGACCACAAAGAAAATTTTTTAAACAAATGAACATGTAGACTACTAAAGCCCCTGAAAAAGCAACATCGGAGAAATAAGTAAGAAAATAGTAGAAAAAATATGCACAAAATTAAGAAGTACACTCAATATAAATCAATGGAAAAATACAAAAGAAACCATTAATTGGTTCAACAATATCACAAGCAAAAACAATGGCTCTTTTACACAAGTAGATATTAAAGACTTTCATCCATCCATTAATGAATATGCATTAAATAATGCATTAAATTCAGTAAAACAATGCATAAACATTCCAGACAAAGAATTAGACATAATTAAACAGTGTAGAAAATCAATACTACACTACAACAACAGGATATGGATAAAAAAGTACAATAATAACAACAATAATAATAATGCCAATAAGGATAAAAGCTTTGACGTAACATGGGCAGTTACAACAGCAAAGAACATGCGAACTCATAGATACATATATTATCAATACATTAACAAATATCATTAATAAAAAGCATATAAATTTTTACAGAGATGACAGTTTAATAATCATAAGAAACTGTAATGGCAAAAAAAAAAAAGAAAAAATAAGAAAACAAATAATAGATTAGGATTTACAAGAGACATAAAATCTAACCTAAAATTAGTAAATGTCTTAAGTCATGTATAATAGCAAACAATAATCACTTAAACTCCAACCACTAACACATTTAAGTGTATACTAATATCTATCAATAAAAGAATATCAACTATTTATAGCAATATAAAAATATTTAATGAATTCCTCTAAGACCAAGCTGTTGTCTGTCAACCATTACAGGCAACCTCTTCTGCCTCCCATAAGCATGGACCAGATGATTCTCCCGGAGAGTAATACACTATGCCTCCTCGGACTTACCCTGTCCTCAGACCTCAAATGGAACCACTATATTGAATCCATAGCAAAATCTACTGCTAAGAAGGTTGGGTCACTATGTCGATCCAGGATGTTTTTTTCCACCTGAATCCATCCTGCATATATACAAGTCAACCATCCGTCCGTGCATGGAGTACTGCTGCCATTTATGGTCAGGTGCCGCTGCCGTTCTCCTCAGTGTTCTTGACAAGCTCCAAAGGAGAGTCTGTAATGTGATAGGTACTGATCTGGCGACTCGACTGCAGCCACTTTCCCATTGTCGAAATGTGGCCTCCCTCTGTCTCTTCTATAAATACTTTCATGGCTTCTGCTCGGATGAGCTTAAGTCACTGATGCCTCCTCAACAGGTGTTTACCCGTGCAACCAGACTGGCAACTGAGTCCCACCCATTCACAGTCAGGTTAGCCAAATGCAGATGACAATTCTACTCCTGCAGCTTCCTCTCTTGCACTTCCCGCCTGTGGAACTCACTCCCGTATTCTTGCTTTCCTGACGGCTACAACCTCCAGAAATTTAAATGCAAAGTTAATACTCATCTACTAACCACTGGACTCTAGCTCTCTCCCCTCCCCTGTATAACCTTTACTTTCTCTCCGCCTATGTATCTGTCATTGCACCTGCTTTCTCAGCTTTCTATTGTTCCTTTCTAACTAGCTTGTACTCCTCACTCTTTTCTAATTAATCTTTTTACATTTATGTAACCCCCTGCACATCAGTGGCGTTTCTGCCTTGCTCGGGGTGAAATGATTAAAAAAATAAAATAAAATAAAATAAAAAAATAAAAAATATATGAATCAACAGTAAAAAAAAGTGCTTATTCAAACAAACTAGAAAACAATAAAAAATTATACATACAAAAACAAACCAAAAAAGAAATTGTCCTCATCTTTACTGCCATGTTTATGACATTTCAGCAGTTGTACACTCCAGTCTTCTTCATGTGATAGAAATTAGGGTTTATTACAATCACTGGGGTATAAATAGATTATTTATTTATTTCTTGTTTTTGGTATACTAACTCATCCGAGAAGTATAGAAAAATACTGATAAAAAAAGAAATATAATATAATTTAAACCTTCTCTTATAATAAGATAATATCAATAAAAATAGGAAAAATATTTTTATATTAATTGAACAACACTTTCCTAAACACAGCAAACTACCAAAAGTTATTAACAAAAACACAATGAAAATCACAATAATACAGACCAGCAAAATATCAACAAAATGTAATTTCTGAATCAAAAAGAACTGTCCACTTAACAATGACTTTCTGATTAATAATATATAAAGTAACTGTTACAGATAATATTAATACAGAAGAAACAATTTAGATAGGAGCCATTGAAAACAGTCTTTAAAGAAAACTATAATTAGCATAAAACATTATTTAAAACAGAAAGATACACAAATAACATAACACAAGCAAAATATATATGGAATCAAAAATAATATACCTGCTAAAATTAAATGAGAAATTATAAAAATAGTAGCCTCATATAATAATAAGGGTAGAAACTGTAAATTATGTTTAAAAGAAACATTAATGATAATCACTTTTAATAATTAAATTAAATTAAATTATTAAACAAGAAAAATGAGATAATACATCAATGCAGACATTTAGTAAATATTTATTTTGTAACCTAAATACCCATGTAACATAACATAACCTAAAAATAAATACAATAAAACCACAAATTAATTAAAAACTTAACTTCCTATAAAAGCAAATGAAAAGACTAAATAGAAAAATGTCTATAATAATATCTACAATATATATAATGAAAGTATAAATTATAATTAGATGAAAAATTAACATGACTCAATCAAAAACCTACCAGAATATGACAAAATACACATAAAAATTAAGTAATATATATTTAACTTACTATCAATTAAGTATATATATATATATATATATATATATATATATTATATATATATATATATATATATATATACATATATACATATATATATATACTTAATTGATAGTAAGTTAAATATAAATTAAGTATATATATATATATATATATATATATATATATATATATATACTTAATTGATAGTAAGTTAAATATAAATTAAGTATATATATATATATATATATATCTCTTACCACCTTTCTTCCGTGTTGCTTAAAATTAGGTCGATTTAACACGGCTGTCTGTTAATTTTTAGTTACATTCTCCCTTTTTTTTGCGAACCCAGACGATGTCAATTTTTTTTTTTTTTTTTTTTTTTTTCTTATTTATTTGATTTTATTCTATCTTTTTCTTTTTCGTTTTCTTTTTCTTTTTCTTTTTCTTTCCCTTTATTTTTTTTATTTATTTTTTTATTTTTTTATTTTATTTTATTTTATTTTATTATTTATTTTTTAATTTCTTTGCAATCTATTTAAAAAGGAAAAGTAGACTAATTTTTCTCCAGTTTCTGAAAGGTTTTTTCTGTTGCTGAGGTGATGTGTCGTCCCCCGTGGGGATCTTCATATCGAAATGGCTATTCAACATCTTTGAATTAATCCTTTTTTAATATATATATATATATATATATATATATATATATATACTTAATTGATAGTAAGTTAAATATCGCTCATTCAGCATTCCAACTACTAGCATATGATACATCATATGCTAAAAGTCTGCCTCCTACTACCGAGTGATGATAGCTCAGAGATAGAATCGCTGACTGATGCCAATTCAGTTGGGTTCCAATATATATATATATATATATATATATATATATATGTTTATGTTTATATATATATATATATATATATATATATAACTGTTAAAGATATTTGTATGTGTTATGTCTTGAAGGCTGTCACAATGCGTTGAATGAAGTAAAGGAAGGTCGGGAGGTATTTGTATGATCTGTTTAATATTTCGAGATTATAATCTCATCATCAGAATGGCAGAGAAATCCTTAGAATGACCATGCTTTTATCTGCCCATCTATGAATAGCTGGCTTTATCCACTGCTGCTGTACATGTGTGCATGTGTGTATGTGTGCGAGTGTGTATCTGTGTGTGTTCTAGTTGTTTTTTTATGGTCTAATGGTGTATGTGTGTGTGTGTGTGTGTTAAAGATATGTATACAAAAGCAACAACTAAAAATAAAATTACAATTCAGATGAAAAACAAATAAAAATAAAAGCAAAATATTCAGTTAAAAATAAAACAATATGTTTATGAACAAACACAAGTAGATGTACAAACATATGAACATGTGTGTGTTCATAATGAAATTAAAAAAGGCACAAATACTAAAAAGAAAAAAAATACAGATATTAGAAATATAAATATAAAATGTAACCAGGATAAACCCTTGTAAAATGGACATCAAAAAGTATCAGACTTCAAACTTAGAATACTAGGATTATTTAAACATATGTACAGTTAAGTAACTTTCTGTATATTTAATATTGATTTTTTATATATATATATATATATATATATATATATATATATATATATGTGATGTAAATTAATAAATTTGCTTATGAGGGGTGTGCACATATGTATAGCATTATAATTCAGGGTGTTAATGAAACAATGTCGATGTATGAAGAGAGCTATGTTATAAATATATTTTAATATATTTCATCCTACATCTATAGCATGACTTGAGTGTTATGGTAATCATCAGGCACATATTTCAAAATATGTATAGCATTATAATTCAGGTGTTAATGAAACAATGCTCGATGTATGAAGAGAGCTATGTTATAAATATATTTTAATATATTTCATCCTACATCTATAGCATGACTTGGAGTGTTATAATCATCAGGCACATATTTCAAAATATGTATAGCATTATAATTCAGGTGTTAATGAAACAATGCTCGATGTATGAAGAGAGCTAAGTGTTATAAATATATTAATATATTTCATCCTACATCTATAGCATGACTTGGAGTGTTATGCATAATCAGTACATATTTCAAAATATGTATAGCATTATAATTCAAAAGCAATGAAAACAATGCTCGATGTATGAAGAGAGCTATGTTATAAATATATTTTAATATATTTCATCCTACATCTATAGCATGACTTGGAGTGTTATGCAATCATCAGGCACATATTTCAAAATATGTATAGCATTATAATTCAGGGTGCTAATGAAACAATGCTCGATGTATAAAGAGAGCTATGTTATAAATATATTTTAATATATTTCATCCTCTACATCTATAGCATGACTTCAAGTGTTATGCAACTGTCATCAGGCACATTTCAAAATATGTATAGCATTATAATTCAGGGTAAGTTAATGAAACAATGCTCGATGTATGAAGAGAGCTATGCTATAAATATATTTTACTATATTTCATCCTACATCTATAGCATGACTTGAGTGTTATACAATCATCAGGCACATATTTCAAAATATGTATAGTATTATAATCTGTGTGTTAATGAAACAATGCTCTATGTATGAAGAGAGCTATGTTATAAATATATTTAATATATTTCATCCTACATCTATAGCATGACTTGGAGTGTTATGCAATCATCAGGCACATATTTCAAAATATGTATAGCATTATAATTCAGGTGTTAATGAAACAATGCTCGATGTATGAAGAGAGCTATGTTATAAATATATTTTAATATATTTCATCCTACATCTATAGCATGACTTGGAGTGTTATGTAATCATCAGGCACATATTTGGAAATATGTATAGCATTATAATTCAGGTGTTAATGAAACAATGTCATGTATGAAGAGAGCTATGTTATGTAAATATATTTTAATATATTTCATCCTACATCTATAGCATGACTTGGAGGTTATGCAATCATCAGGTACATATTTCAAAATATGTATAGCATTATAATTGTGGTAAGTTAAATAAAACAATGTTCGATGTATGAAGAGAGCTATGTTACAAATATATTTTAATATATTTCATCCTACATCTATAGCATGACTTGGAGTGTTATGCAATCATCAGGCACATATTTCAAAATATGTATAGCATTATAATTCAGGTGTTAATGAAACAATGCTCGATGTATGAAGAGATTAAGGTTATAAATATATTTTAATATATTTCATCCTACATCTATAGCATGATTCTGAGTGTTATGGTAATCATCAGGCACATATTTCAAAATATGTATAGCATTATAATTCAGGTGGAAATAATGAAACAATGCTCGATGTATGAAGAGAGCTATGTTATAAATATATTTTTTAATATATTTCCATCCTACATCTATAGTATGACTTGGAGTGTTATAATCATCAGGCACATATTTCAAAATATGTATAGGCATTATAATTCAGGTGTTAATGAAACAATGCCTGTCACAAGAAGAGAGCTATGTTATAAATATATTTTAATATATTTCATCCTCTACATCTAGCATGACTTGGAGTGTTATGTACAATCATCAGGCACATATTTCAAAATATGTATAGCATTATAATTCAGGTGTTAATGAAACAATGCTCGATGCATGAATAGAGCTATGTTATAAATATATTTTAATATATTTCATCCTACATCTATAGCATGATTTGGAGTGTTATGAATCATCAGGCACATATTTCAAAATATGTATAGCATTATAATTCAGGTGTGTTAATGAAACAATGCTCGATGTATGAAGAGAGCTATGTTATAAATATATTTTAATATATTTCATCCTACATCTATAGCATGACTTGAGGTGTGTAATCATCAGGCACATATTTCAAAATATGTATAGCATTATAATTCAGGTATAATGAAACAATGCTCGATGAAGGAAGAGCTATGTTATAAATATATATTTTAATATATTTTATCCTACATCTATAGCATGACTTGGAGTGTTATAATCATCAGGCACATATTTCAAAATATGTATAGCATTATAATTCAGGTGTTAATGAAACAATGCTCGATGTATGAAGAGAGCTATGTTATAAATATATTTTAATATATTTCATCCTACATCTATAGCATGACTTGAGTGTTATGCAATCATCAGGCACATATTTCAAAATATGTATAGCATTATAATTCAGGTGTTAATGAAACAATGCTCGATGTATGAAAAGAGCTATGTTATAAATATATTTTAAGATATTTCATCCTACATCTATAGCATGACTTGGAGTGTTATGCAATCATCAGGCACATATTTCAAAATATGTATAGCATTATAATTCAGGTGTTAATGAAACAATGCTCGATGTATGAAGAGAGCTATGTTATAAATATATTTTAATATATTTCATCCTACATCTATAGCATGACTTGGAGTGTTATGCAATCATCAGGCACATATTTCAAAATATGTATAGCATTATAATTCAGGTGTTAATGAAACAATGCTCGATGTATGAAGAGAGCTATGTTATAAATATATTTTAATATATTTCATCCTACATCTATAGCATGACTTGGAGTGTTATGCAATCATCAGGCACATATTTCAAAATATGTATAGCATTATAATTCAGGTGTTAATGAAACAATGCTCGATGTATGAAGAGAGCTATGTTATAAATATATTTTAATATATTTCATCCTACATCTATAGCATGACTTGGAGTGTTATGCAATCATCAGGCACATATTTCAAAATATGTATAGCATTATAATTCAGGTGTTAATGAAACAATGCTCGATGTATGAAGAGAGCTATGTTATAAATATATTTTAATATATTTCATCCTACATCTATAGCATGACTTGGAGTGTTATGCAATCATCAGGCACATATTTCAAAATATGTATAGCATTATAATTCAGGTGTTAATGAAACAATGCTCGATGTATGAAGAGAGCTATGTTATAAATATATTTTAATATATTTCATCCTACATCTATAGCATGACTTGGAGTGTTATGCAATCATCAGGCACATATTTCAAAATATGTATAGCATTATAATTCAGGTGTTAATGAAACAATGCTCGATGTATGAAGAGAGCTATGTTATAAATATATTTTAATATATTTCATCCTACATCTATAGCATGACTTGGAGTGTTATGCAATCATCAGGCACATATTTCAAAATATGTATAGCATTATAATTCAGGTGTTAATGAAACAATGCTCGATGTATGAAGAGAGCTATGTTGTAAATATATTTTAATATATTTCATCCTACATCTATAGCATGACTTGGAGTGTTATGCAATCATCAGGCACATATTTCAAAATATGTATAGCATTATAATTCAGGTGTTAATGAAACAATGCTCGATGTATGAAGAGAGCTATGTTATAAATATATTTTAAGATATTTCATCCTACATCTATATGACTTGGTGTATACGTCATCAGGCACATATTTCAAAATATACGCGTATAGACTAGACATTGGCAGGCATTGCCGTTAATGAAACTATGTTGTAAATATATTTTAATATATTTCATCCTACATCTATAGCATGACTTAGTGTATGCAATCATCAGGCACATATTTTCAAAATATACTTGCTATAATTAGTATTGAAAACAAACAATACTCACGTGTATGAAAGAAACATTATAAATATATTTTAATATATTTCATCCTACATCTATAGCATGACTTGAGTGTTATACCAATCATGTTTATATTCAAAATATGTATAGCATTATAATTCAGGTGTTAATAGAACAATGCTCGATGTATGGAAGAGAGCTATGTTGCAAATATATTTTAATATATTTCATCATCTAACTTGACTTAGGTGTTATGCAATCATCAGAGCACATATTCAAAATATGTATGCTAATTCAGGTGTTAATGAAACAATGCTCGATGTATGAAGAGAGCTATGTTATAAATATATTTTAATATATTTCATCCTACATCTTAACAGCATGACTTGGAGTGTTATGCAATCATGTTTTATATTTCAAAATATGTATAGCATTCCTAATTCAGGTGTGTGGAAACAATTATAGATGTATGAAGGCTATGTTATAAATATATTTTGGCATGCATTTCATCCACATCTATAGCATGACTTGAGGTGTTATGCAATCATGTTACAAATTTCAAAATATGTATAACATTATAATTCAGGTGTTAATGAAACAATGCTCGATGTATGAAGGCTATGTTATAAATATATTTTAATATATTTCATCCTACATCTATAGCATGACTTGGAGTGTGCAATCATCAGCACATATTCCAAGATATGTATAGCATTATAATTCAGGTGTGTGATGATATCGATGTATGAAGGCTATGTTATAAATATATTTTAATATAATTTAAATTTCCATATGGCATGACTTGGAGTGTTATGCAATCATCAGACACATATTCCAAATATACATGGCATTATAATTCAGATTAGCAGGGAAACAATATCGATGTATGAAAGTATGTTATGCTTTAATATATTTCTTGTTACATCTATAACATGACTTGGAGTGTTATGCAATCATCAATTTATATTTCAAAATATGTATATAATTCAGGTATTAATGAAACAATATAGATGTATGAAATTTGTATAAAATATGTTTAATATATTTCATCCTACATCTATGGCATGACTTGAGTGTTATACAGTCATCAGGCACATATATTTCAAAAATATGTATAGCATTATAATTCAGGTGTTAATGGAAACAATGCTCGATGTCTTATGAAAGCTATGTTATAAATATAATTTTAATATATTCATCTACATCTATAGCATGACTTGGAGTGTTAGCACAATCACATCAGGCACATATTTCAAAATATGTATAGCATTATAATTCAGGTGTGTAAAACTAATGCTACGTCTGCATGAAGGAGAGCTATGTTATATGCAACAATATATTTCATCCTACATCTATAACTGACTTGGAGTGTTTGTGCAATCATCGAACACATATTTCAAAATGTAGCATAGCGATATAATTTAAGATTATTGTGAAACAATGCCGATGTATGATGAAAGTATGTTATAAATATATTTTAATATATTTCATCCTACATCTAACTGACCCAGGTGTTAATACAATCATCAATACATGACTAAAATATGTACTAGCATTATAATTCAGGTGTTAATGAAACAATACCGATGTGTAGGAAACTAATATTTATAAATATAATGCAATATATTTCATCCTACATCTATAGCATGACTTGAGTGTTAATACTGATATTAGGTACATGTTCCAAAGTAATATTAATAGCATTGTAATTCAGGTGTTAATGAAACAATATACAGATGTATAAGAAAGAGCTATGTTAACATTGTTGTATGTATCACATCTAGCATGACAGGTGTTAATACGTGTCATTTATATTTAATACGTACATATAGTTCGTTTCGTAGGTAATGCGATGTATAAGAAGAGCTATGTTATCGCTATATTTGCTAATATAACCTAATACAATCTAATAATACAGTCTTCTTGAATCATCATTTATCTTCAAAATGTCGCATATTAATTGGTGTTGGCTAATAATGATCATCGAAACTGTCGCATGATATATTTCAATATATTTCATCACATCATCAGCATGACAGGTGTTATGCAATCATCAATTTATATTTCAAAATGTCTGTATTCATAATTCAGATTGATGTGAAACAATCTTTCGATGTATGAAGGAAACTGGTTATAAATATATTTTGTATTTTATCTACATCATAATATGACAGTGCTAACAGTCATCGACCATATTTCACGAATGTATAACGGTATAATTCTGGTGTTAATGTTTTTCAATGCCGATGTGAAGGCTGTTTATGACCTGTTTAATATATTTTATCTACACCTCCATAATAATGACTTGAGTGTTATTACAGTCATCAGGCACATATTTACAAATAATAATAATAGCATTATAATTAGTTAATGAAACAATGCTAGATGTATGTAAGAAGGCTGTGTAATATGTACAACACATATTATTATATCTATGTATGACAAGTGTATACAATCGTAGACATATTTCAAATTGTATGTAGCATTATAGTTGGTGTTAATGAAACAATGCCGGTCATGAAGAAACTGTCTTATAAATATATTTTATTCATTTTCATCCTAAATATAATGACAGGTGTTATGCAATCATCGGCACATGCAAATATGTATAGCATTATAATTCAGGGTGTTAATGAAAGTAGCGTGTATGACTATAATTATAAATAATTTTAATATATTTCATCCTACATCTATATGAGCTTAGTGTTAATAAGTATTAATTTTCTTTAAAATAAAAAAATAGCATTATAATTCAGGTGTTAATGAAACAATGCTAGATGTGTATGAAACTATGTTATAAATATATTTTATTATACATTACCACATCTATAGCGTAACGGAGTGTTAGCGCGCAATCATCAAATTTATATGCTAAAATTATACGTTCTAATTCAGGTGTTAATGAAACAATATGATGTATGAAGGAAGCTATGTTATAAATTATATTTTAATATAACAACATATTCTACATCTATAACATGACTTGGAGTGTTAATGCAATCATCAGGCACATATTTCAAAATATGTATAGCGTTATAATTCAGGTGTTAATGAAATAAATACTTTTAATTAATAATGAGAAGATATAATTATAAATATATTTTAATATATTCATCCTACATCTATAGAATGACTTGGAGTGTTATGCAATCATCAGGCACATATTTCAAAATATGTACTTGATGATTGAATAATGCATGAGACTAAGTCATGCTATAGATGTAGGATAACATGTATATTTATTAATATATATATATATATATGTGTGTGTGTGTGTGTGTGTGTGTTATTGCAAATGGATTTTATTATTTCTTTGATTTTCAAAATAAAATCTATGCATATTAAAAAATAAAAGAAATTTATTAAAATCATTTAAAAATAAAAATGTTTGATTAAAAATTAATCTGCAGTCAGTTTTGAAAATAGACAATGATAATGTCTGCTTCTCAATTTTTGAAAAGAAACAAGAAACAAAAAAAAGATAAACACATGCTTCATGCTTCCATCTCCTCCTCTTCTTCCTGCTGTGTAGACCTGAAAAAGGAAATCATACTTGTTTATATTTGGTGTTGGCTGCATCTCTTTTCAGAGTGATGAGTGTGTATATATTTCATTGCATAGAAATTAAGTTTGTCTTTCACTTTAATCTCTTGGGGAATAGTCTCTATGGCCAAATTATAACAAGAGAATTTTTGTACATTTTGCCAAAATTGATCAAGATAGCAGCTTTAAAGCAACAGCATCATCCTTTAAACTTAAAAAAAGATTGGAAAAAAAAAAGCATACAAATGAAATGCATCTGGTATCAAGAGAAAATTCCTTGGATTTAAGAAGACATGAAGATTCATCCAGAAAATTGATTTCTCTATATCCCATGCACAAACTATATATTTGAGAAAATATATTGGGTTCATTAAAGAAAATATTTAATATATTTAAAAATTTAGATTACCCTTTTATTCAGGACCAACTGACACTTTTCAAAGCCAAGGTTTATAATGGTTTTGCTATGTTATGTATAAAATTTGACAATATTACACAGTTCACCATCCAAAGTATTACTCACACATATATTTAAAAATTATCTATTGCTTTAATAAGTTAAAAATTATTCATTATAACTTCATTCATTAAGTAAAATTCATTTGTAACTATTAGGTTGGCACACTTGAAATGGTGCATTTTTTGGTTGGTTGTTGATCTGGTTGTTTAACTTAGTATTTAAAAAATCTTGACTTATTCTTAATTCTGTTTCATTTCAGCTAATTTTTCTTTCAATATATTGTGACTCATAAGCACAATGAAAATGATTACAGTGAAACAATGTCAAGTAGTCTTACTGTATGAGTCATTCTACCTCTGAAGCCTTTGCTCATAGTATTGTTGAAATCAGAACTGTACAGAGATAGTTTCAGAGGTTTTGTTTGGAAAATTATTGAATGCTTTGGTTGATCAAAATCTGACAACTACATTCTAAAAATTTGCATCAAAACTTCAAACACCTTAAGCAACTGTTTTTTTTTGTACTTGAAAGCAATTAGAAAAGTAAAAAAAAAAACTGGATAGGTTTGTTCTACATGAACTGACTCAAAAAAAGCTCAGTTTGAGATTAATTTCTCTGTTACTTTCCTAACTAGAAAAAGAACCATTTTTGCATTGAATCATTACATGAAATGAGAAATAGATATTATTTGACAACAGTAAGGGCTAATGTTTAGATGCAAGTGAATCACCAAAACAAAATCCAAAACCTCCACTGCACTCTAAAAAATTAAAGGAATTATTCATTATTACTTCAAGGGAAAACAATAACAGCAATATTTCATTATAGATAAATTAAAAGTATGCAAAAATAATTGAAAAGGAAACATCTCAGACTTGTGTATAAGAATGACCTAATTTTGTTGCATGACAATACCCTTCTCAATCAACTGTTTAAAAGCTGCATAGCATGAATTATGAAATTTTGCCTGCTCCTCCATAGCCACCTGATGTCCCTCCTACTGACTGTCCCTTTTGATACTTTTGAGCTTTTCACATGCAATAAAACATTTACCAATAAGGAAGAGGTAATCAAAGCATTTGAACTGTTTACCACATCAAAGGATGAGAATTTTTTAAAGATGAGATCAAAAATTTACAGGTATTTTGAAAAACAGTCATTTATCAACATGATGTTTATTTCAACTAAATACATTAGCCATTTAACATTTCAGAAGCATTTTATTCATTTCCTTAAAGTGTATCATTTCATGTGCAACAACCTCATATTTTTAATATCTGAAGCCTATTTTGAATTGTGAAGTAAATATTTTTTCTTCAAATCATAACAAGTGTTGAACCATCTATTTCTTTATTCTCCTTTACTTTTTCTCCGTCATATTTTTTTCATTGTTACTCTTATTGTTACCACAGGGAGAAGCATAAATAAACACATATTCATTCTTCTATCCATTCACTTCATCTCATCAGGTAGATGGCCTTTGTCACTTTTGCCATTGAGATGTCCTATCAGTGTCAATTTTTTCAAACCATCCATCCATTTCAACTGTCTTTTCTGATCTTAAGTACAAATGTCCTTTTTGTTTTCATTATACTTTAAACTTTTTTGTTTCTCACATGTTCCATTCATGGTATTCTCAGTATCTGACTGTAGAAACAAATTTCTGTTCCTTCAAGTCCACTCTTCAGAAAAATTGCAGAAATTATCCAGCATTCACTACTAAATAAGAGGTTTGATATTACATAACAGTTCAACACTCTTTTCATTTCTAAGAAAAATTTCTAATATTTTAATACTTTATGTAGTTTTTTAGAAGGAATCTTTTACTATCTCAATGCATGTTCAGATTTTAATGCCATATTTTTCATTATCTCTTAAAGTACTTCATGATATTTAAATTTCTGTACTTGTTTGATTTTGACATATTAATCTTTCGTATCTTGAGTTCTTTCTCTTGCTGAAAACAACATATTGTCTTCTTACAACTGACGATTAGTCCTTTCATCTTGCTTTTCTCAACTATCTTGTCTAAAAGGTTTTGCAATTTCCCTACTTTGTCTGCTATTGTCACAGTGTTATCTTATATTCTACAGATTATTTTGACATCCTTTACAAATAGATCAATTTTTGATAGCAGTTCAGTTAGGGCTTTGTGCCATACCTTATACATTTTTGTGTAATCTGTAGAACATTACAGCACATCGATCTGTATGTGAAATGATCTTTTCAATATCATTCTGATTATAAATATAGTATTTCTTGTTCAAGTGTCCTTGACAAAACTAAACTGCTTTTGTCCTATTTCTGATTTAATTTACTTCTGTCTCAATAAGAAATCTGTCAAGGCTGACAAGGTAAACCTCACTGCTGCTCTTAGAAAAGACCTTCAATCTATGATGGATTAGTGGCTCTTACATTTGAATGCTTCCAAAACAAAGCTGCTATCTCCTAACCACCATAGATATACTTTCCTAACTTCTATCTTTAAAGCAACACCCTATGCTTCCTTGGTTTCACTCTTTAAACCAACCTCAAGTTGAACATCTACATCGAATCAATACCTACATCTATTACAAAAAGGTTGGTTCATTGTGTCAGACCAGGAAGGTTTTTGCTAGAATCCATATTGCACATTTCTAAATCTACTGTTTGTCCATGTATTGAATACTGTTGCCATATCTGGTCAGACGCTCCTGCTATTCCTCTCAGGGTACATGATAGAATCCAAAGGAGAATCTGCAATGTAATTAATCCGGATATAGTAGCTTGACTTCAGTCACTTTCTCACCAATAGGATATGGCTTCTCTCTGTCTTATCTACAAATATTATCATGGCTTCTGTTTTGACAAGCCTCTTTTCCTGGTGCCCCTCTACATGAATTTACTTGTGCTAGTACATAGGTGATTAGGTCTCCCCCTTTTACCATCAAAATAGTCAAATGTAACCACCACTTCTACTCTCCAGTTTCTTTTCTCGCACTTCCCATCTGTGGAACTCCCTTCCATATACTTGCTTCCCTGATAGCTACAGTCTCTCAAAGTTTAAGTGCAACATTATTTGTCATCTATCTTCTTGATTCCCAACTTTCTCTTATCCGTTCTTTGACATCCCCAGTAACTTCTTCTCTCTTTCTTTTTCTTCCCTTTTCTCTCACTGTAACCCCTTGTGCACCAGTGGCAGTACTGCCTTGCTTAGGGAGAAATTATTATAAAAGAAATTCATCTTTGTGCTCTATTCATCAGAATTTTGATTATTAGTTTGGTTATGTGGCTCATTAAGCTGATTCTTTGATGAAGCTCACATTCACTGGTTTCTTAATTAGGAATATAAAACTGAATCTACTGAGCCCTTTTCACATGTTGTCACTGTTGTATTATAGCTAGGGGAAAAAGGAATATGCATGTTGCCACTTCAGTTGATGGTTATCAACTATGATTATTTCAAGAAGTGACATGCATAGGCTTGGCGATGTTTGTTCATGCCTCGGGGCAACTCCTTGATTGTATGCACCTACGACTTAAAGGGTGGTGCCTATAGAGTCTAGTACAGAGAAATGTGAGAAAGAAACCCATTTTAAATATGTAAAAACAGATGAAACATGAAATAAATATTTTATTCAAATTAAATATGAACAAAATTTTTATTGCACTCTTTTATTAGATACCCTCTCAATATGGACCCAAGGCCAGTGCACCCTCAGCCCCCACCCTTCTGCATGCTACTGATTTTAAGTATATATAAATTTATTGATTCAGTCTTAACAAATAAACATCATCTTTATAAGTAGTGTCTTGAGAGTGTGTCAGACAATCAGCTTTGTCTTTACAACATATTATACAGCAGCCATTACCATATATTTTGTTTATGATTTCTGTAATCTTGACAATGGAATGAATGTTGTGGTGCAATGGCTATCAGCTCAGATTTAGAAATCATAGAGCTGAGTTCAAATTCTATTTGAATTTGTTGCATTCACTTATATGCAAATAACCTTGGGAAGGACATTAATCCATCTTCTTCCTCCAGTTATGAGTTAAATAGCAGGACAGATTGGGCTATTTGTTGGCAACTAGTCTACCACAGAAAGAAGTGTCCACCTAGTGTGGAAAAATGTTCTGCCTTGTCAGTCATGGATCAAAAAATACATGATCACCTAAGCCTGTATCAAATATGGTGCTTAACTGACTGACTTAATCTTGACAATACCAGAACTAAGTTTGAAAGCATTTTTATTATGAACCTATCAGTTCCTGTTGTTTTATTTTTAGTAATCTTATTTCAGACTTTAATATTTTCTTTCCTTCTTTTGTGTACTGTAGGTTTCTCTCTGTCATCCTGAAATAATTATTCAATGTATTTGCTTCATGATTGGAATATTTTTCTTTGATTTTATATAACTTGTTCATGAGCACATTTTAGTACTGTTAATTCTTTTATGCATACTAGTCTTATATATGAAGGTCATCCTTTTAATTTCCATGAATTCATAATTGAACCACCCATTTATTTATTTAGTCTCAATACATTTGTCTGTACTTCTGAATTGAGAGAGTATTTGCATTATTTACATTGTTCAGACTGTTGTTCTAATTTTTATTGCCATGTTGGCCGTTATATATTTCAGCCTTCTTCAGGTGCTAGAAATTTTGAACCAAATACTATTTTGGTCACTGGGGTTTATCATTCTCATTCTATGATTTAGAGAGTTGAGTTAAAGGGAGATAACTATATGGCATTCAGAAGTGGCATTGTACATGGAATGAGAATGGTATACTCCAGTGATTGAAATAAATGGTTTGGGTCAAAATTCAGAGCACCAGAAGAAAGCCAGAAACGTCTTAAACATGACAATAAAGATGAGGACAAAAGTCTAAACAATGTAAATGCTCCCTACATTTGTTCCTAATTTCTGTGTTTAATGTTCTGTACCATTCCTTGATAACATTTGTTGCTTCTTTTTTATTATTTCAAGAGTTTCCTCTGTTATCCACTATTTTATCTCTTGTTTCATTTTACTCAGGATGAACTCAATAGATGATGTCACTAGTGCTTCTTTCAATGTGTTCTACTGTGAATTGATAATCTCAAGTTATATTTGTTTATTTATAACTCAATGTATATACATCTCTTTGCAACTTGGGGCATTCAGGAGTCTGTCATACTGCAGTTTATACATTGCATTGTTTTTCTTAATTTCTGTAATTTTACTGAAGGTGCTGCACTCACAGTTCACACTTGAATAGGTTTCATAGTGTAAAACAGCATTACTGAACCTTTTTTGATAGTTATGTAATTAATCTTAGTCTTGAAACCAGGTGTTGCTTTTTATTTCTTGTTTGTTGTGCAACATTAAACTCACCTTTCACCATGTTTATTTCAATTTCTTACTGCAAACCTGCCAACTGTTTAACCTTTTTGTTATTTCCTAACTTTGAAATTCAGGTCTCCCCCAATGACTGCAATTTACAATGAGTCTTAACATTATTCATCGAGCTGCAATCATTATCAATTTCCTCCACTGTGCTTTAGGTGTATATATAACTAGCCATATAGCTTGGCATTGCTGGGGTTTTTTAGTGGTTATGTTGAAATATTAAGGTCAAGTGCTTATTCAAAAAGCACTAGTATGAGGTTGAAAAACTGCAAAGTAACTATTGGTTTTTGTTGTAGTTGTAAAATCGGATTCATGTTTGGTCAATTTTGGCAATAAATCGGAATGATGTATGTACATTTGGAAGAACAGAGGCAGTCAGTATGGGAGCCTGTAATGTGATGCAATGACATTACACAGAATTGGATGCATTTTCCCTGTAATGTTGGAGAGGTTAGCACCTTGTAGAAAGCAAGAAATTGTTATGGCATATGATGAGAGAGAAGTTACAAAAAAACCCAATTTTTGTTGGAATGCAACTAAGCGCTTCAGAGAAATAAACAATTGCAAAAAGCAATATTTTCCATTAAGTTTTACTGCACCTTGTGTGTTAATTACAATTTATGTATGCACATCAAGGCATCAGACCTTTATTTACCAGTGACTTGATTTTGGCTGAGTTTGAGTGAAACATCTTGGAAAAATGCATAAAAGTGTGCAAAAGACAACCCAAAATTATGTTTGCCGTTGATTTTTAATGAACTCTGTGTATTGATTAAAAAAAATTTGTGTACATCAAAGGTTTGGGCATTGATCTACAAGTTCTTGATTTAGGTTGAATTTGCATAAGGTGTCTCAGAGGAGAAGAGTTTGTAAATTCTAAGCATTTGGTGATTTCTGTCATAACTTATAAATCAATTCAAAAGTTTTGCGTACATCAAAGGTTGATGTCATGATTGACAACTGACCCAATTTTAGTTGAAAAAAGAACAAGGGTTTTGGAAAAGTAAGGTTTGTGAGAATGAAAACACACAAACAATATATATATATATATATATATAGATAGATAGATAGATAGATAGATAGATAGATAGATAGATTATAACTGATATGTTAAAAGCATTTCCTTGAAGTATAATTAAAACAAATTCTGTAAGACAGTTGACAGTAACTAAGAAGACATTTCTTCATGTCATTGTCTAGTATTAGCTTTACTTCACATTCATTTTTCTCCCTGCCTGCATATATGGCCCTGTGTGCATTGCTGATAAAATCCCCATTCTTTGCCAGCCTAGTTTGATATACTCCTTGAATTTTAGCATGAAAAACACAGCATCTATTTCAAATATAGGTATCCACTAAAAACATTGTTTGAAGCAATGATATTGTTGGATTAAAAATGAATCCATCAATTCTTTAGAAATTGTTACTTTTTGAATATGAAACTGAGCAGATATGGGCTTTCAAGAAAAGTCTAAGTGCAGAAATGTGCTTTCTTTCAAAGAAAGATAAAATCTTGCCGTATTTTTTTTTTTTAATCATATCACCCCAAGCAAGGCGAAAACACCACTGATGTGCAGGGGGCTACGTAAGAGTGAAAGGATTGGAAAAGAGAAAAGAGAAAAACCGGAAAGCACAACCTAAACAGGAAACAAGAGATGAGCCTCTTCACCTGTTCAATAGACGTGGGTGGAGTGTGAACCGGGCGATAGTTCACACTATTGTATTTGAATATATTGAATATATGAACAATACAATAAAATCTTGCCATATTGTTCAGTCTTTGTGACTGAGTGGTCTAAAGCACAACTGGGCAAATTGTGGTCTGTCCTATAAAAGGAGTGCTGCTTTAAACTCTGCTAGAATGGTCATTATTTTTTCTTAAGATCTCTTGTGTGTGCAAACCAATAGATGCAAAACACACTATTCAAAATTGAAAAATCTTCCTGTGAATTACAATGAAATATATCTGCAAGCAATGCTGCTGATTGGGAGATCTTGAGAAGTGTAGAACCACCTTCTAATTACAGTTGTTCCTAGTCCCCACTAACCTGCTAGGGTCCCAGACTGAGTGAAAAATGAAAAAAAACAAGAAGCTTTAATAAAAGTAAAACATGTTAGATTAAGATACTTTTACTACTTGTTCTCTTTTCCTATTCTATGATCTTGTTGGATTCTAATCCATATATTCAACTCATATATATAATGATGATCCATGTAGACTGTCTTAATATATATAGGAAAAACTACTAAAAAGTTGTAAGTTTAAAAATGTATTTTTTTGACAGTATTTATTTATTTCTATTATTATATATATATTTGATATTTCAGACCAGCCTCGGCCTTTCATCAGAAACAAATCAGATATATATATATATATATATATATAAATTATACTTTAGGACTAAACTTGTTATCGTCTTTTAACAGGTAGAGCATCCTATTCTCGGGGGATGGCAGAATGTTCCACTATAACACACTCAGTATTTGTACAGTTGTATTACTCACATTCACGTAACTAATTCAAAATTCTTTAAACATTGGATAAATTAATCATACATTGGGCTGTTGAAAAAAAAAAAGAAAAAAACCTAATTTGTAGTTAGATTTTGAGAAGTGGCTCAGGTTTAGTTTAATACATTTTAATCCCCCTCATAGCAATCAGTGGTTTCATTTCTCAAGACAAATTAGATTTATATTAAGCTTTTATTCACTTTGTTTTACGCCAACATTTTTACATTGATGCAAATGGTTCACATAGTTGATTCAATAAATTTGTTCACAAATTTTAAAATATTCAGAAATAGCATTGCTGGTTTTTCTTACTAATTTCCAATTTAATCTTTCTTTTTTTGTAAAATTGTTGCATATTGCTACTAAATAAATCTTTAGATGGTTATATATAATGCTTTATATAGAATTAATTATACAAAATTATGTGATAACTTTTTATCTAATTTGGTTTTCCACAAAACCTGAAACCTGAAAATAATCTAAATTTAACATTATTTGATAACAAAAATCTTTCATTGCATGATAATAAAAAGTTTATTGCATTTTAATCAGAATATACATAACTGCATATGAAGAAATTAAATATATAGTACAATCAACAGACATACATATGTTATGGCTTGGCTTCACAAATTAAAATTTGGAAGAGTTTTCTTATCTTTTGCAAGTGAAGTGTTCAGATAGTTTGAGAGGCATTTATTCTCTACATCAGCTAGAAGGGCAAGTCCAGTGACTTATGGTGGCTCTGTTTTTTTTTTTGTTTTTTTTTGCTTAATTTTTTCTACTCTTTTTATACAGCTTGATTCTGTGAAGAAGGAACTAGCTAATAGATCTTATAGCTCTATATTGTACTGTCAGATGCTTGTTTCCCATTCATAATGGTTGGATCTTCAGAAGATGAGGGTTAAACAAGGAAGTCCTTGTATCTCTTCAATGGAGTCTCTCACTTCTCTATCAGCCAAAGGCTAATTTCCTGAAAAGGAGGGTCATCTCATTTTTGCCACATGACCGATCTATCGTAGGTGAATGTTTAACACTGGTGGCCCAAGTTAAGTCTTGAACCTCTGTATCAGCTGACATGAAGTAGAAAAACTATACTGAATCCATTGCTAGGTCAGCTGTTAAGAAAGTTGCTTCACTGTGTCGTGCTAGACAATCTTTCTCTCCAGAATTCATTTTATATATCTATAAGTCTACCGTTTGAATATTGCTGCCACATATGGTCCAGTGTTCTTGCTATTTACCTTGAGCTCCCTGATAAAATCCAAAGAAGAATCAGCAATATAATAAAATTGCTGATTCTATTGCTGGTCCTAATCTAGTAGCTTGGCTTCAGTCACTTTTACACTGCTGTAAGGTTACCTCCCTGTGCATTTTCTATAAATACTTTCAGGGTAATTGATTAGATGAGCTTTTCACTATGGTAGCAAAGTTTTTTGAATTTAATCACAGTACTAGACCAGTGTCAAGATTTCATCAATTTACAGTCAAGCTGGCTAAATATAACCATAAATTCTATGCTAACAATTTTTTTTCTCACATTTCTCATTTGTGGAGCTCTCTTCCAGCTCCATGGTTCGCAGCCAACTTTAATCTGCAAAAATTTAAATACAATGTCAATCGTTATCTACTAGTCTCTTGATTACTCTTTCCTTTTCCTGCTCATTATTAATGTTTATATTCCTAATTCTTCCACACCCAATATCTTCTTGTGTATTAGTGGCATTACTACTTTGCATGGGGTAATACAGATTTAAAAAACTGGTTGGATTTTGAGTAGACAAAAGTGATGCCACTAATAGTAAACAATCCAAGACTTTGTGACTTATTTAAGTGTAGGCAGTACAATATATATATATATATATATATATATATATATATAAATCATAAGAATAAGTAAAATCTTTTCTTTTAGAATGATTTTTTTTCATTACTGACACTGTAGATAAGAATATATTCTTCTGCTTTATCTATGATTCCAACTCAATTAAGAAAATGAACTGTTTTTAAATATTTGTCATGCTATCAATTATATATCATCATTGTAATTTGCTGATAATATAAATTTTTAAATATTATTCTCCTTCATGTACATTTATTTTAAAGTTCAATTTTTTTATGTCAACATAACACAATCAATATAAAATGAACTGGTGCCTAATACGACATGAACCAGATATCAGTCAGGGAAAACCTAAACATCCATCTTTTTCTTTGTGTTATTTCTTAGATATTTTAATTGTGTTAATTTTGCACTTGACATGTATTCTTTGCTTAATTTTATTTCTTATTGGCTCTCTATACAGAGAATAAAAATGATGATATATCAAACAGCTAAGCTGATTTGCAGCAAAAGACTTTAAATTTAAAATCAATTTTTATCAATGTAAACCACAATATTTTTATCCCTATTTAAGTTTATTTCAGATTAGTAAATAACATATCACAAAACTAATGACAGTTACTAAGATTAAAATAATTTTCATAAATCTCGCTGCTGACCTTGAGCGGGATCTACACTCTGTGGTGAACTGGGGCAAGAAGTGGCTTGTCAACTTCAATTCATCTAAGACCAAGCTGTTGTCTGTCAACCATTACAGGCAACCTCTCCTGCCTCCCATAAGCATGGACCAAGCGATTCTCCCGGAGAGTAATACACTACGCCTCCTCGGACTTACCCTGTCCTCAGACCTCAAATGGAACCACTATATTGAATCCATAGCAAAATCTACTGCTAAGAAGGTTGGGTCACTATGTCGATCCAGGATGTTTTTTCCACCTGAATCCATCCTGCATATATACAAGTCAACCATCCGTCCGTGCATGGAGTACTGCTGCCATTTATGGTCAGGTGCCCCTGCTGTTCTACTCAGTATTCTTGACAGGCTCCAAAGGAGAGTCTGTAATGTGATAGGTACTGATCTGGCGACTCGACTGCAGCCACTTCCCCATCGTCGAAATGTGGCCTCCCTTTGTCTGTTCTATAAATACTTTCATGGCTTCTGCTCGGATGAGCTTAAGTCACTGATGCCTCCTCAACAGGTGTTTACTCATGCAACCAGACTGGCAACTGGGTCCCACCCATTCACAGTCAGGTTAGCCAAATGCAGACGACAATTCTACTCCTGCAGCTTCTTCTCTCGCACTTCCTGCCTGTGGAACTCACTCCCGTATTCTTGCTTTCCTGAGGCTACAACCTCCATAAATTTCAATGCAAAGTCAATACTCATCTACTAACCACTGGACTCTAGCTCTCTCCCCACCCCTGTATAACCTTCCCTTTCTCTCTACCTATGTATCTGTCATCGCACCTGCTTTCTCAGCTTTCTATTGTTCCTTTCTAACTAGGTTGTACTCCTCACTCTTTCCTAATTAATCTTTTTACATTTATGTAACCCCCTGCACATCAGTGGCGTTTCCGCCTTGCTTGGGGTGAAATGAATAAAAAAAAAAAAGTACGAAACTTCAAGGATAATTTTACATGGTAAGCTTCTTTTGACAGAACTGATGCGATAAAACACAAAAGTATTGGCCACATAAAAATGTTAAAGATGTTTTTTTTAAAATAATTTTAATATGGCTACAAATCTAAATATACTTAGCATATTTTACATATAATCAGAAATAAGAAATTATTTATTTGTACACAAAAAAGACACGGTAAAAGTTTTAGACACACATCAACAAAATATAGTATTTAATACAGAACCTTTTATTTGTTATTAGCTGTCAGGTATTTAGAATAATATGATTCGAATAAAGGAACAGAGGAAAAAGGATGCTTACCTGAATTCCTTTAAAGAAACTGAGAGAATTAAAATAATAGACCAAAGCAATGTGGATAAAATTGTTTTTATAACCCCCTTACCTCCCTAGATAGTGGGTGCTTCTTTCAGGGAGTAGGCTTTTTGATGATTATAACCAGAGCAAGAACTCTGGAATATCAAGCCAAAGTAGATTGCTAGAGAAGAGAAGAAGAAGTAAAGGTTGTAGGAGTTTAAGAAATAGCAAGAGTTGTCATGACACTTTTAATGACAATATTATCAGTACCCAGGACATTGAAATTTCAGAAGAGGTTGATTTTGATCTTGTAATGTGTTTTAAAAGAAGTTTGAAAAATGCTGACTTTTTAAGACCATCATCAATTAAACTCAAATCCAATACACTTGAATGATATTGTTCAGACTTGATTGCCAAAGCAATAACTGGTAAGTGGATGCTTTTCATTCTTGTTCACTTTATTTAAACCACAAATAATTATAAATAATTTCCTCACAGAAATTGATTCCAGTTTTATGCCACTACTATTGACAAATCCTCTTTAAGATAGCTCAAGAGTCTAATGAACTCTCATTTTTTAAAATTCCTTATTTCTACTTAGATATATAATAAGATAATTATTTTCTATGTTCAACTTAATCTTTAGGTTTGTAGCTGTAGTAGAAATTATTTTTTCTTAAAAACATGTCCTTTAAACAGTTTATGTGTCCGATACTTTTGCCTGTGACTGTAGCAATATAAGGAAAGATATATAAGAAAAGAAATTAGAGGAATGTAGAAAGTGAGTAAATTCCCAAATTTTCTCCCTCAAACTGTTGGCTAAAATCTTAACATTTTGGAGAAAGTCTTTTATTCATAGCAATTCATAATATCACTGTCAATCATCAAAGAATTTCCTTGGCATTTTATAATCTCATGCCAATTTTAAAGTAAATTATGTATACCCCGTCAAAAGAATGATATCAGTTCTAATTCAATAAATTCCTTCGCTCATCTTGTTTCAATTACTGTTACCAATGAGTGATACTTGCATGAAGTGAAACAAATGACAATCTGAAAGTATCATATCTGGCAAATACATTGCATGAATTTCCCATTTCAATTCCAGGCTTGTTGTATTACATTTGCAATAAAGGACAGGTGCTTTCTTGCAGTAAAACCACTGAATGAGTTTCTTGTCAAGAAAAATGCCTTTATCTTCCTTTATATCAAACAAGCGAGTCGAGTTGTTCATTCATGTATAGTGCAACAACAATTTCTCCTAGTTTCAGCCATTTGTACTAAAAATTATCTTTGAAATCCGCCAAACACAGAAAAAAAACTTCTACCACAGTGAATTCCATTTGAGATGTTGAAGACTCTTCTGGATCCAACTACAATTTTCCTTATTTTGGATTCTTATAATAAAACAATTTTTCTTTGTCTAAAAATGATATTTTCCTGTATCAAGCAAAAAGATTGACTAATATGTGAAAATCTTTAAAAGTTTAAGCTTGTGAACAATGTTCTACAGCTGGCTAATTACAGTAGCAATCAATTGCTAAGAAAACTTCAAGGATAGTTCTAAGATTTCCCTAATATTATTCAAAAGGAAGTGCTGCAAAAATACAATAATATATTTTCTAGTTTTGTAATGGATTTCGGGATTTCAAGTTTAACATTTTTTAAACATTAGAGCATTTTTTAATTAGATAAAAATGGTACAAATAAGTCAACTAGTAAAATTTCATGAAAAATTAGTTTATATCTAATCTTATGAGCTTCTACAGAATTAATTTTATGTACTGGTTATACTGAGTATAGTATATTTCTCAAAATGATATGTCATGGCAAATGAAGAAATATTAGAAACTTTTTTGCATTATATATATATATATATATATAGTGAATTTTAATGTTTCTCTTAGCTATAGATAAAGAAATCACCTAGTATGTATGTAGAATGAAGAGTGAGTGTGTTAATGCACACCAGCAAAGCAAAAAAGATTTTACATCTGTGTGTATGGAAGCTGAACTGTACTTGTGTCTCATAGAAAAATGATAAGCACATATTTTTTTAAAATTTCGACAGGAAATAATTGAAAATCTTATTTTTATTACTCACTAAGTTTTTTTTCTTAATATGTGTTTTTGATTATTTAATCTATTGTTGCTAACATTTTCACCTTGGTATATCTGTGCATGTACAGACAGTGCATATATTAATATCTGATATCATTAATAGTACATTCATAAATTTCATAGATATGTGTGTAATAACACAATTATTATGCAGACACAAATTATAAATTAGCATCCCAGAATAAGCACACATATTTATTTTGATGCATATTCTTTCATTTATGCGAGTGGGTCCATCTATAATCAAAATGAATTTACGCACTTTGTCTATTTTTCTCTCTCTCTCTCTCTCTATATATATATATATATATACTAGCTGTATAGCCCGCCATTGCTTGGGGACTTTTAGTGGTTATGTTGAAATGGTAAGGTCATGTGCTTATTCAAAAAACTCCAGTATGAGGTTGCCATGATGTGTAAGTTAAAAAAATGCAAAGTAAGTATTGGTTTTTGTTATATTTGTCAAATGAGATTCATGCTTGTCTGATTTTGCCAATAAATGGAAATGATGTATGTACAATTGGAAGAATGGGGGCGGTTATTACAGGGGCCTGTAATGTGATGCAAAGATGTTGTGGCACAGAAGAAATGGACGACTTGTCTTTGCAATTTCAAAGGCATTGGCACCTTGTAGAAAACATGAAATTGTTATGACTTATGATAAGGTAGAAGTTATAAAAAAGACCTGATCATTGTTGGAATACAACTAAGCATTTTGAAGAAACAAACGATTGCAAAAAGCAATATTTTCCATTAATTTTTGCCACACCCTGTGTGTCAACTGAAATTTTTGTTTGCATATCAAGGCATTAGACCTTGATCTACCAGTAACTCAGTTTTGGTTGAGTTTGAGTGAAGTGTCTTGGAGAAATGCATGAAAGTGCACAAAGTACCATCCAAAATTATGTTTGTCATTGATTTTTGATGAACCCTGTACACTAATTTGAAAATTTTTTGTGTACATCAAAGGTTTGGACCTTGATCTACAAGTTACCCAGTTTTGGTTGAATTTGCATAAGACATCTTAGAGGAAAAGAGTTTGTCAATTCTAAGCATTTTAGTGATTTCTGCTATACCCTGTAAATCAATTTAAAAAATCTTTTGCATACATCAAAAGTTGATGTCATAATCAACAAGTGAGACAATTTTGGTTGAAATTAGACCAACAGTTTCAGAGGAGTAGGGTTTGTAAAAAAACAATCTCTACCTGTTATTTTTGACAGAGCATGGTCGCCATAAGTCTCAACAAGAATTCTCTGCACCTCAGCTGCAGATTTCTTTTGAATAAAGTAGTGCAATAAAATTTCCCACAAATACACTTTCTATGACATGAAATCCAACATGTTTAATGCTATGAAAACAAAGTTGTTTATACTTCATCGAAATGACATACACTGAATTTCAAACTTGTTTATAGTAGTTCCTTATGGATGTGTTTCCATCTTAAACTACACACACACAGTTCTAGGAATGCCATCTGTTGGAAAACAGTGAACTTATTCATGGTCCTAATATATATATATATATATATATATATATATATATATATACTAGCAGTATAGCCCAGCATTGCTTGGGTGTAATGAAAGCTTTAAAACTAATCCATGGTCCTAGAGCTCAGACTCAGCCTAAAGAATATTTGTGTGAAGTTTGGTGAGAATCGGATAAAAATTGTGGATTTGTATAAAGGACATACAGACAGATAAACAGACCCACACACAAGCATCTTGCCTTTTATATATATATATATATATTATCGATTTTCTGCACTATTGTAAGAACTGCAACCTTGAAACTTCTGAATATCGTTTCTTATGTCTTTGTCTATGAGTGTATCAAATTTGATTAAAATCAAACCATTCCTTCTAAAACCCGATTTTTTTGATTATCAATTTTCTATATTTATCGGGGGTACCTCAACACAAATCCTAGCTAAAAACACTTGCAGACGCTTATAGTACAACTGTGTAAACTTTCAAGAAAATCGATTCAGCCATTTTGGAGTCTATAGGTAACGGACACGCACACACACAGACACACACATTCAAAATTCTATTTATAAATAAGTTTAGATAAATTTAGATATACATGGACATAACAGAAACAAATTTGTTGGGGGAGCCCAAAAAATTTCCAGGACCTCCTTATTTTGTTAGTTTTTTTTTCTTTCTTGTATTTACTTCTTTATTTTGTTCAAATAAAACCCTGGAAAAAATACTCTAATTAATAAAAATTTGGAGAGAGACAAGCTTAAGCCCCTCCCACTTCTCCAACTTCTATGCCACACACACACACACACACACACACACACACACACACACACATATATGTATAAATATTATATATTAAACAGCTCATAAGTATGGTTAGACATCTGATTGCTTCTAGCTAGGATTAAAACCAGACCAAATTGCTTCTAGCCATGATTGAAACCCGACTGAATTAAATGTAAGAAACATGGTTCTCTTTCTTAACAATGTATAACATAAAAATATACTGATGATAAAATTGTATTTATGAAGTTTATTCAATGCATCAAACTCAAAGTTGTGCTACAAGTGAGTAAAAAAAGTATATTTATTATTGATATAAATGAGTGCACCACTGTCATAAAAAATGACAGCAAAATATTTGAGAGGATTATTAGCTGTTTTCTCACAGTTCATCCCCCATGAGCATGACAGGAGGGATTATATATATATTATATATGTTTATAGTCTTTATTATATTTAAGAGGATTCTTCACTATTCGATGCCATAATTATTGTAAAAAAATAATAAGACTGATAAATAATGAGCATGCCAGGAGGGAAATATATATATGTATGTATTTATCTCCTGGCATGCTCATGGAGAGAGAGAGAGAGACAATAGCGAGGAAGTGTCAACTCAGTTCATTTTCTTTACTTCCAATTATTAAAGCTCTTGCCACAGGTTTGCTCTTTAACAGTGTCTTATTGTTTTATTTTATAAAGAGAACCATGTTTTCAATGTGAGAACCCCTCAACTCTCATTCTCAAGATAATAAAGAAAAGAAGCTGTGGACAGTCATGTTTGTCTGTTATCTGAAGTTGGTCTTCACTGGGTTCTCTTATTTGTGGCTGTATGCAAAAATTAAGCTATGCTTAGTAAGCAACTATATCTGGTCAACTTCTTTCATAGTTTCAGTACATACTTTCTATTCATTTATATGTAGTATGACTTTCTGCTGTTATCCTACAAAGTACCATACCTTTTTCTTCCCTGTGTCATGTCCCTTCAGAATGTAGGCGATCATGGCCCGCCACTTCTCCCTATCCTTTGTTACTCTTAATACCTCTTCTCCTGTTATCCCACTCAATCCCTGCTCCACCATCCATCTGCTCAAGTCCCTTGTCCCTCTTCCTCTCTATTCATCCCATGAACATCAGGTCCTCCAAGCCCTCTTTCCTCATTCAGTCAGTTAAGTGCCATACGTGATACACGCTTGGGTGATCATATCTCAAAAGAGACATGACTGACTGGGGAGAAGATTTTTCCCACAGTAGGTTGCCATTTCTTTCTGTGGTAGACTGGTTGCCAATCAAGGCTATAGAACCCAATCTATCCTGTTATTTAACCTATAACTGGAGTGAAGAGGCAGATTAATATCTTTCCCAAGAGTATTTGTTCATAAGTGAATGCAAGGAATTCAACTGGAATTTGAACTCGGCTCCACAATTTCTCATTCTGAGCTGATATCCACTGCACCACAACACACATCCTTTCCTCATTACTTGTTCTAAAAACTTCAGCTATCTTTTCTTGATGCTAACTATTAGGTTCCCATTTGTGTCCATCATGTAACAAAATCATGTAATTGCTCATCCATGTTTTGCTCAGCATAAAAGGGGTAGAGGTAAGAATGACCTGACATTACTGAGTGGACTGGATATCATTCATATACACACTGACATGCAAACATATAATGGAAGCCAGTCATGGGATGATGATGATGATGACGATGATGATGGTGGTGGTGGTGGTGGTGGTGGTGGTGATGATGATGATGATGATTGTTGTTGTTGTTGTTGATGATGATGATGATGAATTCTATTAAAAGTAAACATTTCTAAAAATCAATATTTTTATTTTACATTTTGAAACACTTTTTTATTACTTTGAATATTTTAATCTAGCTCTCTATTATCTTTAATCTTATTGAATGAATTCAGTTTTACATATCATTTTCTTAGATCACTTGAACTCAAGGAAAATATACTTTGTAACATTTTTCTGAACATATAGTGTTGCAGAATGAGATTTGACAATAAAAACTTTTATATTATAGATAAAAATCTAGGCTTAAATAAATATCAAGTAAAATAGAATAATATTTTCCCCACATCAGCATATTCTATTATTTTAAATCTCAAAGAGAAGTAAATAGCTATGTAAAAAATATAGGAATCTCCAGGGTGTAGCAAATATTTAGGTATTCTTTGTAGTAAAAATTATGCAGATGAAGAAGATATCTGCAGTAAAGAACTATTTTTAATAAATAGACAAACATTTGTTCAGAGGTAAACTGATTTATTCAAGAGAAAATCAGAACAAAGTGATCTTTTGAGAATTTGCAGCAGAATCAGATACATACAAAACTGTGCGCTGCTGGCAAGAAAGGCGTTGTTGACTATCAGAGATTCATTCAGAGGATTCCTTAGGAAAATGAGACAAGAATAGAGGATAATTAATCTAATAAGCTTATGGAAAATGTGCTGCCAACATCCTGAAAATTTTCCTCTTTGTTCAATCTTTGTAAAAACATTCTATGATAAAAACTTGTATACTTCTCATTTAGCAAAATAGAATTTACAGAAACTGTTTATATCTGTCTGAATTTCTACAAAGACAAGTTATCCTTATCTGCACAATTAACATGTCTACTATTTTCCTCATTTTTGTTTTTTGTCATAATGTTTCTATATTATCAGATGTATATCTGTGCATGGGCAGTAGAATGAGAACAGTCTACTCTCTTATGAAGGGTTTCATTTGTAATTCCCTATAGTTTACTGTTATAATAGCATCAATAATAATAATAATAATGATTGCAAGCACTTCCAGTCCCACTAGTGAATGCTAATACGAAGACAGATCAAGAAGGGAGTTCAAATAAATGAGTTGTTAAGTTTAACATGCATCATGTTGTCATTGTGTTGCTTCAACTTTTCGGCAGTCAGTCTCATATAATATATCTTTCTACCCTAAACCCAGTGGAACATGTTGTTAGAGAGAAATTATTTTTAAAAAAAGAAAATTATTTTCTCAAAGAATATGATCCAATTAAAAAAAAAACTTTCTGAAAAGAAAGTGTTAAAATTAAGTAAATCAGAGCCATTTGATTTTATGAAACAGAAAATTAGCAGAAATGTTCACAGAGATTTCAACACTTTCAAGAAACAAAGAAATTCTAAGAAGTTAACAAAACTCAAGTACGTTAATATATTGCATGGGATGCAATGCCAAGAATATATTCAGGACACTTTCTTTCTCACAACAAGAAGACACAAATGTGTCCGACTTAGATTTGAAAAAATTCAATGCCTACTTCACGTCTAAAAGAAATATAATTCATGAAAGTGCAAAATTTTATCTTTGAGTTCAGCTGACAGGAGAACCAGTGGAAACCTTTATTCATGCATTGCAAGGATTAGCAGAAGCATGTGAGTTTCCAAAGAAAACTGGACAAATCAGAGACCATCTTGTGATAGGACTACAGAATAAAGTCCTATCTGAAAGGCTGCAATTAATTCTTAATTTAAAATTTGTGAGAGCAATGGAGATGGCCAGGAGCAGTGAGTAAATAAAATCTGAAATGGTAGGAATCCACAAGAAAAATGTAGATGAACTAAGGACTCAGAGAAACCACCAAGATACAAAGTTAAAAAAAACATGCAGAAACAGCAGCAATGTAATGTAATCAAAACATGATCGTAAAACTTTCCAGCAAAAAGAAAACACTGAAAGAAATGCAGGTAAATGAATCATTTTGCTGCAAGATAAAGAACTAAAATGAATTTGATACAGACAGTAAATGGGGAAAAAATTTCCTAGGAGAGCTGACAGAAAAAAATTAAATGACCCATAGTATAAAAATTTTAAAATTTGTAAAACAGCAGTGAAATTCAAAATCTTAACAGGCACCAATATAAACATTATCTCAACCAAACCTTATGAAAATCTTAGAGAAAAAAGTTAAAACAAGTAAATGGCATCTTCACAAGTCCTAACAAAACAGTCCAATGCATTGGAAAATTTAATATCATTACAGAAGAAGGTAAGACAAATATTATTTGGAAATATATGATATTGAATGTGCAGAGAGATAACATATTGTCTAAAACATTGTTTTTAAAAAGGAATTTAGTGAAGTTCTTAGAAAAAACAGAACTGGGAACTTCATTTAACATTGGAAGGTATATGAATAGCAACTCAGCAAAAATAGTTCTGAAAAAAAGATGCTTCATCCTACAATATAACAACAACTAGAAGAGTCTCATTCTCTATTTTGCCAAATGTGAAGGAGGAATTGAATAGACTGGAAGAAAAGAAATTATTGAAATGTTACAGAAGTAAGTGATTGGTGTGTGTCTATAATACCCATAATAAAATGAAACAGATAATTCCGAATATGTTTAGGTTTGAAGAAAATGAATCTAGCAGTGAAAAGGGAACATTCAATGTTATTAAAGTTAGATGATATTAAATAAAGCTAAATTTTTTCTAAATTGGATGCTACCATCAGATTCTACTGAATTCTGTTAAATAAAGAAAACTATCTACTCGCAACTTTCATTACTACTGTTGGAAGATATTGCTTCAAAAGATTATGTTTTTGTATAGCATTAGCTCTGGAAATCTTTCAAAGAAAGACGTCAAAGTTACTGAAAATTATTCAAGGAATTGAAAGATGTTCTGATCTATGATAGAACAAGAGAAAAGCATGATGAAAGCCTAAAACTGTTCTTAAAACATTACAAAAAGCCGGACTCAAACTTAAAGAAAAGTGTTGAATTCAAAAAGACATGACTGGAATATTTTGAACACATAATTTCTGGAGAAGTAGAAAGCACTTTTAAAATAGCTAAGAGGATTTTAGAACAATCGGATACATTTCAAGCATCAATGGCATACCAAAATACACCAAAATTAAGCTACAGATTTCAGTCCCACTGAATTAATTATGGGAAGGAAAATAAGAACCACATTACCTTTACGTTCAAAAAAGTCATTACTAAAATGATTTAATTTCACACAAATCAGAGACAGGGACAGCCCTGGTAAAAACCAGAATAGAAAAGAATTTTAATATATTTCATAGTGCCAGAAATTTCAGTCAGTTAATTGCCATGCATGATATATGGTTGGGCAATCATGTCTCAAAAGAGACAGAACTTTTTCCTACAGTGAGTCGCCATTACTTTCTGCAGTAGACTGTTTTGCCAACCAAGGTTATAGAACCGAATCTGTACTGTTATTTAAACCATAGCTGGAGGGAGATGCAATGGATTAATACCATTCCCAAAGCTATTTGTGCATAAGAAATACAACAGATTCAGCTGAAATTTGAACTTGGTTCTCTGATTTCTTGTTCTGAGCCAATATCCATGACATCACAATGAACCACAATGCAAATCTGCTAGTGTCATTATGTTTGGATAAAAAATGGATGCTCATTTCATATTAATTGGACACTAGTGTATAAATATTAGAGAGTACTAAATGTTTTTTTATTAGAAAGATTACATTAATGAGTAGATCCAGATCATTGATAAGCAAATTGTCTTTTGGTCAGGAAAATTATGTAGTTTTAAAACTGCATAAACAGTTTGAACATGCATCCTTTGTTATGAAATGCAAGAAAATGCATTGAGTCACTTGTAAGAAAGGTTTGTGCAGATTGTTGTGTGTTATAAATTTAGAAGGCCAAAAGCTAAGCCCATTGTCTGCTTTTCTCTTGCAAGTGATTTTAACCAAGATGTTGCAATAGATTTGCATGCATTGTCATGTAATCTTTATTATTTTCATATCATAGATACATGTAGCAAACTGTGTGCAGCTGCTGTCATACAAAGAAGGATCATCAAACTATTGTAGACAAATTTATCAAAGTATGGGTTGTAGTGTATAGAGTTCCAGAAAATAGTATTTATACTAACAATAGTGGTGAATTTAACTGTCAAATTTTCTGTAACATGGATAAAATTTAAACTTGTCTGTCAAAATCACAGCTGCATATAGTCCTTGGTCTAATGCTGTAGTTGAAAGACACAATGTCACATTTGTTGTAATATACGATTACTTCCCTTAGTAGACCTCTTCACTTAAAACGTGTAGCAAAATCAGACTACATGATGTAGCAGTCATTTTGTATCATAGTAAAAATAAACATGTGTAGATAGCCACTTATCGTTTTCCTCATTTCTAATGATGACTCTGAAAAGGTATCAAAAGATGGTGTCAGGAGTAAACTAAACAAATCAGGGTACTGGAAGATGAAGCTCAACCAACAATCAAAAGAACTGACAACCTTCATAACCCCATTTGGATGCTATATGTTTGAAAAATTTCTGATGAGTGTCAAATGTGCACAGGATGAGTTCCAGAGAGCCATGTTCAAAAACTTCGGAGACATAAAAACTGTACTGTTCATATCTGATGATACAATTGTCTATGGATTTGAAGAAGATGGCAGTGATCATGACAATGCACTAGAAGAACTGCTCACAAGAGCTACAGAAAGGAACTGTAAGTTCAACCCAGATAAGCTAAAAGTAGGAGCAACAGAGATACACTTCTTTGGGTATATAATCTCCAAGCATGGATTAAAGCCAGATCCAAAGAAAATCGAGGCAATTATAGGTATGAATCCTCATGCAGACCAGAAACAGTTAGCAAGTTTCCTGGGTTTAGTGAATTATTTGAACAAATTCACTCCACACTTAGCAAAACTCACAAAGCCAGGACAACAACTTCATCTGGACTTTTCAACAAGAGGAGGTCTTCCAAAGTATAAAGAAAGAAAGAAAAAAAAACCCACTGTACTGAAATATTAATACCCCAAGGCTGACATCATACTACAAGTTAATGCATCATCAGCAGGACTAGGAGCAGCACTGATGCAAGACCAAATGTCAGTAGCATTTGCAAGGAAATCTCTAACTAGACCAGAAACCAGGTATTCAAACATAGAGCAGGAAATGCTAGCTGTCGTGTTTGGACTTGAAAGGTTCTATCACTATGTATGAAGACACAAAGTCACCGTGCACACCAACCAAAAACTGCTAGAATCAATAGCATTAAAAATTTAGCACAAGCACTGCCTAGGTTAGCAAACATGCTACTAAAAGTTGAAGGTTATGATGTCACCATTAAGTACTGCCCAGGCAAAGAAGTCCCCATTGCAGATTGCTTGTCAAGAGTATCCCCCAGACCAGAAACACCTATTGAAGGCATTGATCTGAACATACATATGCTGAATCATCACTTGAATGTATCTCCAATGTGGTTAGAAAACATAAAAGAAGAGTCCCTGAAAGATCCTACCCTCAAGGAAGTTACAAATGCCATGACTGCAGGCTGGCCAGCAGACCGAGGCAGTTGTCCATGTGTGCTATTACCATGCTGGAACTGCAGAGAGGAGATTGGGATACAAGATGGTATCCTATTGTTGAAGGGAAACAAAATAATAATCCCAGCATCTCTTCAACAACACATTTTACAGCAGTTACACACATCACACCAAGGGATTGAAAAAACTAAATTAAGAGCAAGAACAGCTATATACTGGGTTGGAATCATCCAGGACATCAAAAATATAACCATGAAGTGCACGACATGCCAGAAATATCAACTGAGCTTGGGGGCAGAAAAAAATGCAACAACACGACACTCCATTCTACCTGTGGCAATATGTCAGCTCAGATATCTTCAACATGAAAGGTAATGAATACCTCCTTGTAGCTGACCAATTCAGCAGAAGTTCATTTGTAAGACGTCTCCTCTCCACTACATCCACAGCTGTGATAAACCAGCTGAAACAGATATTTGAGGAACAAGGAGTGCCGGAAATTGTATACAGTGACAATGGACCACAGTATGCAAGTAGATAGTTTGCTAACTTCTCAAAGAAATACAATTTCAAGCCTATTACTTCCTCACTCCACTACCCACAATCTAATGGATTCACGGAGAGAATGGTAGGAATCTGTAAAAAATTATTACTGAATGCCAGTGAATCAGGCGAAGGCTGCCACTTAACTATGATGGCCTACAGAGCAACATCAATATCAAGTGAGATTAAATCACCAGCAAAAATACTCAATGGCCAGCCAATAAGAACACCCCTTATCTCCAAACAACAACTAGAAGATGAACACACTAGAGACTGCTTGCAGGAAAGTGAGGACAGAGAGAAAGAGCGGTATGATAAAGTAAACAAGCAACAACATGCACCGCTGACTGCAGGCCAACAGATTTATGGCCAGGACAAGAACACTAAGCTGTGGAAGCCAGGAGAAATAGTAGAAGCTACAAAAAAGCCCAGGTCCTACTGGGTAAAATGACCATTGCAGGAACAGGCAGTTCCTCAGACCAACCAGGACTGATATATCCAGATCAGACCCCTGCAGCAACAACAGTCACCAAGCAATACTAACGCAGACACCCGACTTCCCAAACAGTAACACATTGTCATCACATCCCCCAATGTTAACACAATCAATAAAGCAGAACAATCCTTCCCAAATGACAACCACACTATATCGTTCTAATAGAACTATAAGAACACCACAGAGACATGATCTGTAGAAGTTACCCAAGTAAGATACCCTTTACATATTAAATGAAACAGGAAATCTAGACAAAAAAAAAAGAAATAATAAGTATTACCCCAATAACTTTTAATAAAAAATGGAGATTTTGTATCATATGATTACTTTCCTTAGTAGACCTCTTCACTTAAAAAGTGTAGCAAAATCATACTGCATGATGTAGCAGTCATTCTGTATCATAGTAAAAATAAACATGTGTAGATAGCTACTTATCATCTTCCTCATTTCTAATGATGACTCTGAAAAGGTATCAAAAGAACATTAACTGAAGTTTCACATAAAATATAAGAAAACACAAATATGTAATGGGAGACAGCTGCTTGATGGGATATAAATGCTACAATTGTCTATTAAGTGTACATGATGAATATAGTCCATTGTATTTGGCAAAAAAACAAATTTCCCATCTGTTTTAGTAAAGAAACCTTCTGCCTGTAATGGAGAGACAGTTAGTCAAATGATTGGAAAACATCTGACTGATTTGCATGAAGCTCAAAAAAGTATTCATTGTCTCAGATTCATCTGAAAAGATATGACAAGCTTTACATAAACAGATAAGACCCTCTGGAGAAACATTTGTGACTGTTGAAAAAGTATTTTTTGAGGGATAATAAATGGTATGGACCTGGTTGGGTCATTAGCCAGGAAAATGTGGTGGTTTTATTAGATATGGAGGTTTTTATATACAAGTGCATGAAAGCAGAATATTGAAAGAACAAGATCATATTGATCAAGAAAATGAACCAACCAAAACTTAATTGAAAATAAAAGTGAAATGTAATTAATCAGGATTATAATGAAGATAAATATTGTCCATGAAATACAGATTAATGGGAAAGCAGGGAGGATGAAAAAGATAATAATTTTCAAACCAAAGGTTTGCAGCAATGTTATAAAATATCAACTGGATGATAAGAAAATATCTTTAGTAAACAATGCAATGATCAGCTTCAGGATTTCTGGTCAGCTAAGTGTAAAAAAAGCAAAAGCTATGAGTAGAGCTAGTAAAGCTTTTACTAATAAGAAAAACTGATACAATATATAGTATACCCAATCTGAAAAATTAAGAGGAAAACAAATATTCATTGACATTGGCTCAATCAAGGACTTAGAGAGAATTGATCCTAAGTTGAACAATGAGCTTAATGGTACACTTAAAAATGAGCAAAGAGTATCAAAGTGAAGTACAAATTAACAATGACATCCATATTAATAGAGTTGATTTAACAATGTAAAACAGATAGAACTTGAAAATTGGAGAAATTATGAAGTGTATAAAGAAGTGGAATACATAGATCAAAAATGTATTTCCACCAGATGGATACATATTATAAAGGAAGTGTTGGGGCAAATCTTCATAGCCAAGTTGCTGTTATTGTTGTTGTTGTGGCCTGTTTGTGCCCGGAAGTAAGACATGAAAATAAGAAGGTATGTTCGAACAGTGTATTAGAATAACAGAACAATATATACAATAATGAGTGTTAGTAATCAGCAAATAGAAGTGTAAGTCCGAACGGTATTGTTACACTGCGTCTTAACTGCCTTATGACCGGAATCACAGCTGCATGCCCAGAAGTCACTCAGGTTAATATTTATTGATGGAGAAAGAGTCCATTCCTATAGATAGGGAGCCATAGCAGGAAGTAGATAATAAAATTCAAAGAAAAGCCAGGCTTGTGGCCAACTGATTTGAAGAAGAATGTTTCAATGAAATACAGATGACTTCTATTTGTGAAAAGCAATCTCTTAGATTTATTCTATCTATTATGGCATGAAGAAAGTGGACAATTCATTCTCTATATATATTAAAACTGCATTTTTTCATGTAGAGCCAATCCAAAGAGAAGTATACCTATGACCACCAAAGGAGGCTAATGTGAAAAAATCTAGCTCTTGAATAAATGTGTTTATGGATTGGTAGATGCAAACTTGAAGTGGTATGAAAAGATGAAACACACTTTTGTTAAGATATTTGGTGCTAGTATATCTAAAGTAGATCTAGCTGTATTTTTCTGGCATCATTCACAAGATTTAATAAAAATTTTAGTTGTATGTGTGAATGACTTCCTTTGGGTAGAACGGAGTTCGTTGAGAAAAGGTTATCATCCAATTGAGTAAAATTCTCTATGTTTGAAAAGAGTCTTGAGATTCCTTCAAATATTTATGTTTATCACAGGAAGGTGATTGTATCACTTTAAACCTGAAGAATTATGCATGCATATTGGAACCAATAACCCTAGATAGGCATAGAATGAGAAATTTACCTTTATCTTCCACAGAAAAGTCTATAATAAGATAAAAAATCGGGCAGTTGCTCTGGCTTGCTGCACAGACTTGGCCTGATATTGCTTTTCATATAACTATCATTGCATCTTGAATTAAAAATAGTGCTGTTGAGGATGTTAAAAGGGTAAATACACTGATACAAAAAGTTCAAGCTGTAAAGGTTACTCTACATTACCAGGACCTAAGAGAGCAAATAGAATTTTTGTTACTTACTGATCTTTTTTTGAGAATTTCCCCAATGGTGAAAGTCAGTAGAGTTTTGTTATATTTTTGAAGGGGACAGATGATAGAATTAACCCCATCACTTTGTGCTTAAAGAAAATAAGATGGATGAGAAGTACATTAGCCAATGAAATTCTGACTCTTATTGAGGGAATTGATCATGTCATTTGTTTGGCCACCTTATACAATGAATTAATTTATAATGGTGCTATCAAAAGGTGTCCCTATTAAATGTTTTGTGGATAATAAAGATTTATAGGAATCTATTCTAAAAGACAAGTAACTGAAAGAAGGCTAATACTGGAGATTAATACCCAAAAGGAAATGTTGGTGCAGAATGAAGTTATAACAATTGATTGGATTCCTAAGGTAAAACTGATTGCTAACATTATAAAAAAACATGGTGTTTGTGGACAACTTATATCATCCTATTTGAAAAGGGGTTTTATATTACCAATTCCTAACTACCATATTTCCATAGGATTTTATTCTAACATAATCAGTATACAATAAAATTACTAATAAACTTTTAAAAAAAGGAGGAAACAGAAAAAAGGAAAAGATAATATATATCAGATTGTTAAATAACTCAAACGTATATTTACTACCAAGCACAAATACTGAACTGATAGTCTTTAGCTGAATATTAATGTATACTAATAACAACTTATATTTAATAGAAAAAACAGGTTTGCCAATTCTCCAGTTCACTTCTTTTCAGTCTTTTAAACAGGAATAGAGATCTATCTCTTATTTTTTGTTTAAGACTAGACTCCTGGTTCCTTCTAAAGTTCTTTTAAAGACTTTTACTCAGCCAAAGCAGTTTAATGTCATACTTAGGAAACCTCTTACACTATATGCCCATAGCTGAGACCCTGATAGGTTTTACCACCCCAGGTGAGAGTAGTCTTGGGAACAACAGCAGTTAAGAGGTGGTACCATGCTCTTCAAAAGCTCTAATCAATCAGAGGCATTGCTGCTGAATATAGTTTATTGTTATATGCAGGGCATATAGATTTTCCTATGCAATACTCCAATATATAGTTTGTTTAATTTTTTTCTAGGTCTAGTCATATTATGATATGATTTGAAATATGGCATAAAAACTCTTGAAATAATTATCTTTATTTCGATAGACAGTTATATTTGTCAAAATTCAAAATGTATTTTTATTTCTTTTTTAACTTCTTTCTTTCTTTACTTTAAGATCTTGTCCACCTCATTTTTGTTGTATTTTTATATAGTTGCAAAAAGTAAGTTTAATCTTCTTAGTACATATTTCTTGTGATTATTAATCTATTTCTAGACATACTGTTTATAATTTATATTGGTTGATTTTTTACAGTTTAGCAAAAATATATAATTTAAAGCAAACTTTATTCTAGACCAAGAGAACATGTCATTACTCAAAATTCATCCACTTTTGCAATTTTCTTTATTATTCTTAGAAGCATTCAAGAATTTTCATTTTTTTTATTTCCTTAAAGTAAGAAATCAAAATGTTATTTTCATTATTTCATAAAAAATCTTATTTTCATTATTTCATATAAAAATGTTATTTTTATTATTTTATAAAAAATGTTATTTTCATTATTTCATGATAAGTTTTATTTTGTAAGATTTATTTCATAATGAGTTGCATTTTCATTATTTCATAATTTCATAACAAGTTTTATTTTAATTATTTCATAAGTTTTATTTCATAATATGGTTTATTTCATAAGTTTCTTCTTTGTGGTATGTCCCTTCAGATCACATCTCACCACAGCTTCCTACCCTTTGTATTCTTTTCTATTCCTTCCAATTCCTGTGCTGCCATCCATTTACACTAGCGCATTAGATAGGTTGGTTACTGTTTCCTTCTGCTCTTTTGACATTGACATGTCCTATGAGTTTCAAATTTTCCAGGCCATCTTTCCTCATTATGTGCTCTAGATATTTCAACTTTCACTTTCTGATTTTAAGTAAAAGTGTCCTGTTTTTTTCCATTTTCCTTAATACTTCCTCATTGCTCACATGCTGCATCCATGATATTCTCTTAATTCTTCTGTAGAGCCATGTTTCTGTTACCTCAAGTCCCCTTTTTATGTTTGAAGAAATTGTTCGGTATTCACTGCCATGTAGGAAGATTAATAATACATAGTTTATCAGCATTTTTTTCTTTGTTTCTAATGAAATTTCCCTGCTTCTTAATATTTTGTTTAGTTTTTGGAAGGTATCTTGGCTATTCTAATATGCTTTAGATTTTAGTGTCACATTTGCTGTCCTCAGTTAAAACATTTTCCAGATATATAGACTTCTGTACTCGTTTGATTTTTATATCTTGATTTCTAGCTCACGTCTTAGGTTATTTTTTCTTTTTTTTTTTCTTGCTGACAACCATACTCTATTTTTACAATTGACAAACCTTTCTTGCTTGTATCTTGTCTGGGAGGCCCTGCAGTTTTCTTTTTGTGTCACTCATCAACGTTGTCATTTGTATTTCTTATATTGTTAAGATTGTGCCCACTGATACTAAATCCTGGTATAATCATTCAATACCTTAGAATAGCCTCACTTTAGAGGTTGAATAAGTCTCATGCTTGCAAGTGTTTTGAATTGAATATTTTTTTATATAACGTTGTAAAAAATGCTTATGATTAATTCCTTGAAATAGAACCAAAAATAATTAAAATAACCCACTTGCTTTTAGAAATTGAATTAACATTTATCTTTCTGTATGTGGCTTAATTTTCTGTATTAAAAATTTATTCTGCCTCTGATAGTCCCTAAACAATAATACCTTTGAATTTCATACTCCTGTTATGGTAAAAGAAAGCAACTTTGATTGAAATTAACAATAAGTAAACTGTAATACAGAGACCTTGAAAAAGAACGCAATGGAAAGGGGAATAATATTAATAATGCAGGGGGCTAAATGTTAACTTTTAGTTAATATTTCACATAACAACTTACCTATACAAGAAACTTGTAACTTATAACTTTTTTCTTCTGAGTTTAGGCATTGTCTTTATATTTATATTGATAGCATTTTCTCTAAAATAATCTAATCTTATTAAAATTAAGTTTGGATTCTTCAACAATGTATTCATCATGCATATTTAAAACTTTAGTAGTTCTAAGAGAAAAGCAAAAATACATGCAGTAATATATAATTTGTAGAAATTTGACTGAAAATCTCAGATCAAAATGACTAAGACATTTCTGATATGTTGTCATGTTGAAACAAAAAGAAATAAAAAAATCTCTCACCAGACATAAATGATACAAAAAGAAAATTCTTTATGATATCTGACAAGAAAATAATTGCTTATAGCAAAAGCCAGCTTCTGTGGATTTGTTAAAAGATCCACAGACAAAGCACTGATAAAACAGGTAGCTCTCAAGTACACTGTAAAAACAGTAGATCTCAAAATCAGTTATATTCTGCAAGTAGAATTTAACTAAAACTAACAGAAGCACAAGTCTTTGTAATTCCTCTTATGACTAAAACCTATAAACTTCTTTGAATAAAATTTCAACAGCATATATTTTATTTAAGAGCTATGGGATGGTGAAACTGTTATTAGCACAGCTTCAAGAATTGGTGAGTGGAGTCTGAATTTCTAGTGTCTCCTTATATTCTCTGCAGGAACACTCTAGAGGAAGGCATTAATTTATTTCTATTTCCAGCTATGGAAGAATAGCAGAACTGTTGGAACCTTTTAGCTCTTTAAGAGAATCCAAGTAAGAGAATGCTAAGCTAACAGAAAGACAGAACATAGTAGTCATCATAGCTGACCCAAAGTCTTGATATGAAATGCGGTGGGTTGGACATTGGACCAGCACCTCAGAAGTCCTGTAAAGGCCTATAATCTGACCATTAATAATAACAAAATTATTTAACAAACAAGTGTTTAGAGATAAAACATTGCTCTTTATGTTTTGTCAATGGCCAGAACTATGCTAAATTTAATGGAAAGTTTTACCAATTTCAATAATGGTAATTTAAATTAATTGAAATAACTTTAACTTTTTATGAGTATTCTGATAAAAATGATAATATTTAACTGAAATCAGAATTTTCAAAAAGAAGTTCAGTTCATGTCTTTTGCTTTTTTTTATGAATATGAAATTAAACAGTAAAGACAATGTTACATTAACTTTCCTTCATCTTCCTCTGTCAGTATGCACCAGTAATGTTACACTTAACAGCCAGTCAGTGAATCTCAGTCTATATAGAGAAAAATTTTCAGGTAGATGGCTTTAAGAGATGTTTTCCTGACATGTGGGTAAACACAGCCTCTTGTAACATGACATGCTGAATTTGTAATGACTGCCAGTGTAACATAAGCTAGTTTTTCTTTACAGAGTTAGAAAAAAATGCATGGAAAATATTTCTACACTTTGTTAGCATGTTTACTTTCTAGAAAATACAAACTTCATTGACATTCTTCCAATTTCTCTGTAGTCGTCTTTAATTTTGATTAAAAAGATTTTGGTAAATATTTGCACCAAAGTCACCCAGATATATTTGGCAACTGAACAATAAAATTTAATAATTTTATTGCTTTTGACAAAAATAGACTGTTTGTTTTTTGTTAACTTTAGATTAAGCATTTTCTGTTAACTTGATTTCACCTCATGATTAACAACTATAAAACAAGTCTACAAAGTAAATAACAAAAGATAAATTTTGCAGTTTATACTAAACCAAGAGAAGGTAAGTGTTTTTAAGTTATGTTTAAGCAGATAGGATGTGCATTGTGGTGAAATGAATATTGACTTGGAACGACAAAGCAGAGAGCAGAGTTCAAATCCCAGTTGAGTTCATTTCATTCACTTACGCACAAAGACCCCCTTGGGAAAGGGATTAATCCGTCTATCTTCGCTCCAGCTATGAGTTGAATAGCAGGACAGATCAGGTTCCATAACCTAGGTTGGCAACTAGTCTACCACAAAATGTAATGGCAACCTACTGTGGAAACATTTTCTGCCCAGTCAGTCATATTTCAAAAGAAACATGATTGCCCAAATGTGTATCCTATATTAACTTAATGACTGATAGCAGATACAAACATCTAAAACATTTTTCTCTTTTAAAACATATCCCCTTTCAAAATCATAATTAACTTTTTTTATTGACATGATTGTTTCTTTGAAATTACTTTGAGTCAGTTATATTTTATGTTATAAACAACAATAACTAGTGTCTAACTTTATCATCTCTTTGTCTTTATTTACACTATTTAACATTTTCAGAGTGTTGTTTTCATGTTTGTTGCAATATTCACAATGTTTTAGCTGTTGTAAACTACAGCCTTCTTCAGGTGATTGGAATTTGGAACTGAAGAACTTGAAGAAGGCTGGAGCATGCAATATCTGAAACATTGTGAATATGGCAACAAAGATGAGGACAACAGTCCAAATAATGTAAATAATTACAATACCTCATTTCAGAAATATAGACAGATACTTTCTGTCTTTAATTTTATGACTAGTAATCCAGGTAACTTAGATTTTATTTTTAGAAAGACACTATTCATTAAAAAAACACATCTGAAAATATAAGCAACCTTATTTAAAAATACAAGCTGTCTAATCTTTTTAGGCTTTTTATGTGCATTGTGGTGCAATAAATATCAGTTTGCAAGGAGAAACTGAAGAGCAGAGTTCAAATTTAAGTTGAATTTGTTGCATTCACTTATGTACAAATAACCTTGGGAAAGATCTGAATCCATCTCTTCTCCCACTAAGTATAGGTTGAATAGCAGGACAGATTGGATTCTGTAACCTTTGGTTGGTAACTAGTCTACTACAGAAAGAAATAGCAACCTACCATGGGAAAATCTTCTGCTTAATCAGTCATGGATCAAAACAGACCAAGTGTATATCATGTAATGTACTTAACTGACTTACTGGCTTCTAATTAGCATAACCCATAGACATTCCATATTTGTAGTAAAACGAAAAGAAAATAATTGTGATCTTTTAAATAATCTGTTGATAAGCTTGATTTATTTATAATTATGACTTACATGTTTTGTAATGTTTAGTTCTTTGAAAAGACTCCATAGTAATAAATATTTTCCCCTTATATATATATATATATATATATATTAACAAATCTTATAACAGAATAGGAAATATATGTAACTTATGCCTTCTAGAAAATATTGTTATCTTAAAACACTTAAATAACCCTAATTTACAAAACAAAAGAAGCATAGAAATAAATATTTGCTCAAATATGCTGACCTAGATTAACATAGATTCCCCTATGTTTTTTAGTTTTTTATATTAATGTCTTTCATTTTCCCTGAAAATAAAAACAAGTAACCCCACTTGACCCAGAGGCACAAAATGTATTGCCTCTGCTCTAAAAATATTCTACGTATTAATATTGTTTTGAGTATTAATTTAAATTTTAGATTTTAATTTCCAATTTCATGTTTAAGTTCTATTCCAAATTAAATTATATAATCAAAAAATTATAAAATAGCATCCCAGCATTATAATATATAACTAAAATGAACAACGCGAGAACCAAAAATTCAAATCCCAGAATGATCAGTTCATAATATGCACCTGATGATTGCATAGGGCATGAAACTCCAAGTCATGCCATAGATGTAGGATAATATGTATATTTATTAATATATACTTTATAGCTCAGCTACAGTTATATTACATCAAGCCCTGTTTTATTAATATTTATATATGGGTGTGTACTTGCATGTATATCCATATGCATATTTAGTGATATCAATATTTTTCTCTCTGTGTATATATATACACACCCTTGTGAAAATTAATTAAAACAAAATGAATAATGCCTTCCTAGGATCTTTCACACATCATTGCTTGGTGTAGTTTTTCTCTTCTGAATGTGTTTTCTTTAATGTTTTGAATTGATGGATCTAGTTTGTTTCTTTTCCTTGATGACACAACTGACAGTTGAAAAGCTGACACCAATAATATCCACGATTTCTCTGTAAGGCTTGCCAGTGTGTTCGTGCAGCATTACAATTTTTGGACGCTTCCTTGGAGTAACCTTCATCGTAGAACAATTAATGAACAGTGGAAACAATAGTGTCTGGGCATGTTAAAAATCTGATGAAATCATGGATGACACAGTATTTTTCAAGGCCAAACAAATTTCATCATACACCCTGAAAATAGATTCATATTACTGCACATCACTGCAAATGACCTAATCTGAGGAAGAAAAAAAGATTGCACCCTGTCACTCGAGTGGGTCTAAAAACTGACTGTATAGTGAAAGAAAGGAAACTAAAGCAATTGTTTTATTAATTTGCAAATATGAAAGTTGGCAAACAAAGAAATGTACCTGTTATGGAAAAGGAGATTTAGTATCTAACAAATCAGTACATAACTAGTATTTAACTACAATGAATAAATTCATTATCTTTAAATCAATCAGCTGCTTATGAACATAATTTTAATATATTGGTCACAAAAACTTTTGATTAGTAAACATAAATATACCAGGTCAACCATACCCTGTCATAGTACACATAAATTTGAAACAGCTCTATCCAATTTCAAGGGACAACTTGTCTTCATGAATTTTCTTTGCTAAAGAAAATTAAATATTTCTTAACCATTGACTACAAAGTTTTCAAACCCAACAGAAAGATTACTGTTGACATCCAGAGAATACAACACAAATTCAAACAGATTTTCGAATATATTGAATCCAAGAAAATTAATGAAAAGTTTTAACACTTTGATTGAGGTATTATTGATTAACAGACATGTTAATCATCAAAGCCATATAACTGTGGCTTTGAATTCATAGATTCCCCATCCTACTTTTAAATTATGCATTAACTTCTATTATGAAAAAATGCTTGATGCACAGAGATTATATATTGACTTCTATTACTTGACTGGTAGGCATTGATGTGAATAATAATTCCCCAATTTTCCAGATGAAACTTTAATATACCCGAATGTCAGAAAATATACAATCTCTGTTAATATACCTGAATGTCATAAAAGAAAAAATATGAGAAAATATGTGAATACTTATTCAAACTAAATAATTAATTGAATAAGAAATGAAAGTTCTTTGAATTTCAAACAAGGCAGCTAGTCATTCTTATCTTATTAACCTAGATTGGCTTTGGTTCCAAAAAGAACAATCTTTTTTATCAACATGGCTTCCAGTAAGACAAAAAAAAAAAAAGATTGATATAACAAAATTTGGTGTTGTAAATTGTTTTTAATCATTTCACCCCAAGCAAGGCAGGGGTGCCACTAGTGTGCAGGGGGTTATAGTGAGAGAAAAGACTGGGTACAGGGGGTAGTAAAGAAAAGATAAAAGATTAATAGGATTCAAAAAGATAGATGACAACTGACATTACATTTCAATTTTTGGAGATTGTAGCTATCAGGGAAACAACAGAAGGGAGTTCCATAGGTAGGAAGTGCAAAAAAAGAAACTGTTAGAGTAGAACATTTACATTTAACTATTTTTATGATAAAAGGGTGGGATATAGATGCCAATCTAGTAGCGTGCTTAAATTCATGTGGACCGAGCACCAGGGGAAAAAAAAGCTTGTCAGAGCAGTTGCCATGAAAATATTTGTAGAAAAGATAGAGGGAAGCCATGTCATGACAATGAGAAAGTCACTAAAGTCACGATGCCAAGTCAGACCAATTATATTGCAGATCCTTCTTTGAATTTTGTCAAGAACCTCAAAATGAATAGCAGGAGCACCCAATCAGATATGGCAACAGTATTTAATGCATGGATGAATCGTAGATTTATAAATGTGCAAGAAGCAGTCTGATTAGAAAAACTTTCTGCCAAGACACAACGACTCAACATTCCTAGCAGTAGACGCAGGTATAAATCTGATATATTTGTTCCACTTCAGGTTGTTTAAAAAAGTAAGACCAAAGAGGCACAGGTCATTGCTCTGAAGGAGACTTGCATCAACCAACTTCAAATATTGCACTGTTTTTTGATGAAAAAAAAAACAGTATTCAATGTTAGTTTTCTTACAGAAATGAAAGAAACAATAGAACATTTTTAACATTTGCACAGTGAGGTTTTCTTTATGATTTCTGTTGTGTAAAACTAAATGCTGACTATTTTTGTACAATATGGAAATTGTGTGCTTCTTTAAATGAATTTCTTTTTTTTCCTTATTTGGCTCTATGAATACAGTATGCACATACACACCTACATGTATGTATATGTGAATATATACACACATATGCCAAAATGAGCACTTTCAGTAACAATTTAGAAAGAATGTTGAATTAAATGTCATGATATAAAGATGTTCTGAAATGTTATTCATGAAAAAAGATTAAAACCTAGAAAGATTCTTGTTCACATTTTAAAAATTCAACACTCTTTTTACCCTTTTTTTATACTAAAATCCACTCAGTATGCTTGAGAGCTACTCAAAGTGTTACATGATGAATAAGATGCGTGATGTGAATGGAAAAAGAGGTGGTAGAAAGTAAAGAATATGAGAATAAGTTGGAAAGATAATGGTTGACTCTTCAGCTGAAAAGGTTAAGGTTGTGATATTCAAGAAAGCATACATGCAGGAGCCTTTTTTACAAAGTGGCAGTTCTTGGAGGAAGATGTGTGAGGGCAAATGCTTCCTCATACTTGGAACACAAGGAAATGAGGTTTATCTGACTGTGAAAGTAGCATGACATATCATAGCTGTAAAGGTTTAACTTGGGAGAAGTAAAGAATGGAATTCATTTGTCATAGAAATAGCTACAGAACAGCAAATAGCTTACAATGTGGGAATAGAGAATAGTCTTCCATCACAAAACTGTATAAATAATTTAAAGCTCTCACAAACCTGAAAAGTGAATTTTGTGCAATGTCAGCCTTGATATGACAGCAATACTTCATTTTTTTGTCTAATCTGACTCTTGTAAAGAAAAAAACATTACAGAAGGACTTAAGTATCCTTGCACAAAAGAATGAACCAAACATTTTTCCAGCATCTTTCACATTGAATTGTATATATGAGTTCCACTTAATATCTGGAGGGTACTTTAAAGCCAAATAGACATCGAAAGCAAGAAGCATTATTGAGATTGCAACTATCTATTGCTACAGAAAACTCATGTCTTAACAGTAATGATAAAACAATGGTGGCTTGGATTTTGAGAGATACGAAAACTATAAGCCAGTTATTTGCTCCCTGAGCTGTTAGAGCTTAGTCAGTTGTATCTATCTGCCTATACATTGTGTAAATCTTTGTCTTTTAATATATGAAAATAATTTTATTCTCAAAATGTGCCTTTGAAAATGTTAAACAAATCCAAATAAATCACATATTAATATATTTAGTCCCATTATTGAAATTGTAATTAGTTGCATTATTTTTAAAGTTATATTATATAAATGCAAACAAAACAAAGAGAAGATTTTTTTAAAATTTGAAAAAAACTTTGTAAAGGAAAAGATTTCTAGATAAATTATACTCACGATCTTCACTATAATCATCCACCAGGATAATCTCATGGATTAGTTCCTCAGGACTTTTCCGGAATACACTGAAAAATTAAAAAAAAAGGTAAAAAGCAATAGTAACATTAAAAAAATAATAAAATATAATAAAAAAATGAAGAAATAGTAATTAAATAAGAAGGAATTTGCACCCTTTTTTTTATAAATTAGATTAATGTGTTAGATTCATATAAAAAGAGCTACAAATTTTTCATGCTGAAATGTTTTAGATGAGGCATTATTATATACCATTTTGTTTGAATAACTCTATTCATCTTGTTACACATATGACATTTCATCCAATGTATACTTCAGTCTTCTTCAGGACTCTGTTGTATCCATCAACTTTCTCAAAATTTTTAACCAAACACTTTATTCAATTTATTAGGGTAGATTGTTCTCATTCTACTTTATGAGCTTAAATCTTATATTAACTAACCTTTCTCCTTTGTATTTATGTCTTTTCCAGTTAGTTAATGTATTTATGTCTTTTCCAGTTAGTTAATGACTTTTTCACACTACTTGACCCAGGGATTTAGTAGCATTTGTGTGTTCAATCCTTATGTGATGTTGTTTGAAAAAAGTCATATATTCTGATTCAGTGAAAGTATCAAACAAGTGACACAAAAGCAGACTAAAGAGAATTACCTGACCTGAGTTATCTCCCATGAGCACTGAAACCAGAAAGTGAACAATCTATACACATCAACTGAATGTAAAGGTTTTGGTTCAAATTCCAAGGAGGTTACATCTTAAGAAGGATAAAGGGAACAACAGTTGAAACATGGTGATTATAATAACAAAAATGAGGGTTTTAGTCTCAATAGAAAAGGTATCAAAATGAGAATGCTAGACTAAATGAAAAGGCACCTAATGTTAATGAAAATGAGGATTTAATTTAAATGGTAAAGGTATGTAATGTTAACAACAAAAATGAGGATTCTAGTCTAACTGGAAAGGTATCTAAACATAAAAACAAAAATGAGGATTTAATGTAACTTGAATGATATCTAATCATAACAACAAAAATAAGGATTCTAGTTTAAATGCAAAAGGCATTTAATTATGACCACAAAAATGTGGATTCTAGTAAGAATGGAAAAAGTTAATCATAACAATAAAAGTAAGGATCTTAAACCGAATGAAAAAGTCATCTAATTATAATAATAAAAATGGATTTTAGTTTGAATGGGAAGACATCTAATCATAACAACAAAAATGCAGATTCTCGACTGAATGGAAAGGCATCTAATTAAAAATTCCTATTGTGGAAATTAACATTTTCAATACAAAATACTTTTGTAGCTAAAAATTATTCAATATCTTGATGATCAAAAGTTCTTTTCTAGGAGGATAATTTAGATTGAATATTGTGTGGTGAACAAAACAAGATGCAGATTTAAATTTCAAATGCTAAGCACTGATTGGTTGATTTTTGTTAAAGACTCAAATTTACAAACTTTGCTTAGCACACATTCAAAAGCAGATGCAAAACAAATCTCATGAAATTTCTTCTATATTTCATGCCTTGATGTGAAATGTTTTTCAGCCAATGGAAAGCCAGGAAACATCTAAAAGCAAAAATTCAAATAATCTTCAATTCTCAGAAATAATTTTTTATGAACCGTTTTGCAAGCCGGTACAAAGTTTGTCCATCGTCAAATGGAAAGGCTGGAATCACATGAATTCTAAATGACATTTTCAAGCCCACAAAACTTAATAAAAACACAGGTAAGTTTGCCTGTCATCAGAGTGAAAAAAAGCGAGTGTCTTAATCTGTCCCTTGAATAGAACAGCATAACTGAAATTACCTTTTCAGAAAATAAGGCTCTTCACAATGTTGTGTTTTTTGTTGCTCACAACAGCAATTTCTCTTTTATGTCCTCTCATCCATTTTCTGGTATTTGTTCTTACATCCATTTATACAAACCAACCAAGTTTGTTAATCACTGCATTCCTCTGCTCTTCTTGCTTTTGATGTGTCATGTGAATGTTAAATTCTCCAGATCTTTTCTTGGAATTATGTATCTGAATAATTTCAAGTGACTTTTCAAGTCCCAATTTATGTTTACTTCCACTTGAACTTTATTAGGAAAATTAAATATTTTGCATTTTTGTTCTTCTATATGCCATGTTTTTTTCCAGACATTGGGGATCATGGCACACCCCAATTTCCTGTCCTTTGTAGCTCTTAATAAATCTTGTTTTTTTATTATCTCTCCTAAATGTTATCTCACTATCTATTTACTCAAGTTCACCAGGTAAGTTCTTAAAAGCATCATATTTAATTAAATAAAAAACAAGTTTTCTTCTAACAAACGATTTGTTTAATCTTAAGATTAAAAATAAAAGCTAAAACTAAATTTTTCTTAATATTATCACCCAATTTCTAAATGGACACATGCTGAATGCAGTCATTGTTTAATAATAAAACCACCATTCTGCTGGTGTTTATAGATGTTTACTTATATTCATTATATATATATATATATATAGGACTGATGATAATGTTTAAAAATAAAACAAACTGTTGCTGCTAAGTGTTGAATTCAATGTCCAATTTTATTTGTCTATACTTCTGAGATGAATTAGTATTTACATTATTCAGACTATTGTCTTCATCTTTGTTGTCATTTTTATGACATTTTTGGCATTATACACCAACCGAATGCACATGTATGTGTGCAATGTCATACGTAGGCATATTTATGCTGAGCCCCGCACGATTCGCATATATATGTTTATGCAAGCCCCAGTGGGCGGACGCACGTGTGTGTGTGTGTGTGTGTGTGTGTGTGTGTGTCTTTGCATGCGTCAGTGGGTGTACAAATGTGTATATATATATATATATATATATATATATATATATATATATATGTCTGCATCTGTCATGATGACAAATTTTTCCCCTACTTCCACAAAAATACACAAATATACGCAACCCTACATATAACCAATTTTTTAAAAAAATTAATCAGTTTGTTTGACGATTGCAAGAGCGTGAAACCCAGGCTTACAAACTCACACCTATCTATATGAATAGGTCAGCTCTATCACTGATCTTGAGCACTTTCAAATAAGTACCATGCATATATAATATATAAATAATATAATATATATAACAAATGGCATATATATATATATTGATATTTATAATTATATACATACACTTTTCATATATATATATATATATATATTTAAAATTTCTCTCCCTCAGCTGTTTCCATTGGCTCTTTCCTTTCAGTTCTTTCTCTCTTGTTTTCCTCTTTGCTTTTTAGTTTCCTCTGTATCTTTTGCTTTCCTCTTTCTTTTCCATTTCTTGATTTCTCTTTTTATTTTCTCATCTTTTCTACCCTGTTTCTTTTTCCCCTCTTTTTAATATCCTCTTACTTTGCACAAAAAATTTCCAAAAAAAAGGCAGTGATTTTTTTTGTTTTTTTTTCAATTTTCTTAAAAAAATATTTATTAACATCGTTATTAACTACCTGATGAGTCACTGTTCTTTCAATGTTGAAAGAAAATGTACAATTTTGTAATTTGTACATGTTCTAAATTATAATTTATAATAAATATTCATTGATCTATTTTTATACTGAGCACTGTTTTAAATTAATGTTTTGAGCATTGCAATTATTTTCTTCATTTCTCATTCATTTGAATATATATATATATATATATATATATATATATATATATATATATATGACTTTATATTAATATCAGCATTATAAATATGGTATATACGAAGTTTCTATTTTGCAATGTAATGTGTCATTTAATCACTTAGAAGCTTTTTCTATTCTGTCATTTATTAACCAATTATTAGTCTGATATATTTTATACTGTATCTTTTGCATATATATATATATATATATATATATATATATATATACAATTTTGCTGGTGGAATATATATATACAGAATTTTGCTTTTTCAGCAAAAAAATTTGCTAAAACATATCAAACATGAAATTTTCAAAATTGTCATCTATATTCACCATTACACTCAATTCTCACCAAATTTTACTTGCACACACACACACACACACACACACACACACACACACACACACACACTTCTTATTACTATAATCATTATTTTTAGTTTAGTACCCACCAAAATAGTATTTATAATAGGAAGAATTTATGTAAGATTATCAGTTTAATTTAAAAAAATACTTATATCTATAAAATCTACAAATCTACAGAAAATGGTATCAGTGAACAGACTTAAAATTTCAGTTAATTCCATTTTATTCCCTTCAGCCTAATGCTCTTGGAAAAGGCATGAACCCATCTTCTTATATCTATGTGTTAAAGAACAAGGCAAATAGAACCCTCTTACCTTAGATGACATCTATTCCAGAAGAAGGATTAAAGTAGACCATAACTTTGTGGCAAAATTACTCTCCTCAACTTTTGACATTTTTCCACAGAGGTTAAATTCTCTGGCAATAAAACATGAGCGAGTTATGTCAGAGATTTTTTGGCCTACTGTGTATCATTTCTATATTATCAGTTTATCCGAAAAGCACGGCTGGTTTTATACAAGCCTTCACGAGTATAATCGAATCATCTATGTAGTTAATTTTACAGTTCAGTTCCAAACTGAACTGTTCAGCTCTATAACATTGAAATCAATATGTGTGTCTATCATACATATATGCATGGATCATTCACAGATAAGTTCTTAAACCAATATAAAACATATAATAGTGTATAAATTATAAATAAAAATAGTATATAAAAGATGAAATCAACTTAAAAATATATGCTGACTGCCAATTAATATTTAACAAAATTAAGTTGGACTTTGTTAATACTTCAGTGTTTACTTACACCATGTTCAGATTAATAAATAACAAAGCATTTTAAAGTTGTTTATCAAATACTGACAATAGATAGACATATTTCTCACATTTATCTTTGTGATTTTGTGTTAAATGCGAGTGGAAAAAATACTACTAGAAAAGTCTACTTTCTACTATGTTCTTTAGAAAATAATGTCTAATTATACAATCAGCTTTTATTCTTAATTTACTATTTTTTTTAAATGTTTAAATCAGTCAAAATAGGGGAGCATCCTAAATTTCTACCATCCAGCTGTAAGGTTATTTATGCCTTTACAAAAAAGATCTAAAGTTTTGGATGCCAATAAATCTTTGAATGCAATTTCTTCATCTTCTTGGCAACATTTTTGGATTAAAAATTGTCAAGATGCTTAAAAATTGGTATTCAGTGGGTAACAGATCAGGGAATATTATGAATAGGGCAAAAAGTCTCATATCCAGGTTGGTGAGCTTCTCAATGTCATCCTGGCAATATGCCCAAGCATTGTTATGAAGCAGAACTGGACCTTGGTCACATTTTGCTTAACTGAATGTGCATTTCATCCAGTTTCTGGCAGTAAACTTTGGCATTGGTGCTCTGATTATATTCCAGAAAATTGTAATAGATAATGCCAATAGCAAACTATCAGACAGCCACCAGAATCTCCTGCTGGTGTAATTTCAGTCTGGGAAATAGTTTGGGTACTTTCTCATGATCAAGCCTGTGAGCCATTCATTTTCAATTACCATAAAGAATCCATTTCTTATCACAAGTCACTATTCAGTCAAGAAATGGATCATTTGAGTTTCACAAATATAGCATTGAATACACTTCAAAACTCTAAACTCTTTTGTTTTCACTGTATTCATGGGGAACAATTTATTAATTTTCTTCACATTGCCAATTTTCTATAGATATTGTTGAAATACTTATTATCTGAGACATTCTCCAGCATTTTGACATAGACTTTCTTCAGCTAGTGTTTTCAGATGTTGATTGTCAATTTTAAATGGACGTCCCTACTACCTTGATATTCAGGACTCGTATCCCTACTGTGGAACTTTAGAAACCAGCACCAGACTTTCTGTTCAAAAATGGATCTATTATTGCATACCCTGTTAATGTTAACAGCATCTTGAGAAGAATTACAACCAAATTTGACCTCATGCTAAAAAAAAAACTAAATACATCTCTTCTTTTTCATGTTCAAGATCAGGGGCATATAATGTTTCAATTTAAATTCTGAAAAAGATCAATATAAAATTAATAAATTTGACACTTTTATCACTAAAAATGAGCAATATATTTTTGTGTAACCATTATAATAACATTTAGGATACAAAAGATATTTTTCTAGAATTGAACATTATTTTCCAAACATAATATAATTCTGATATGATTCTCAATCCACAAATTGTTCAAACTTTTGAACTCATTCATTTTGTTACCATCATTATTACCATGATATTTTAGAGGAACCACTTTGAAGTATTCTTCATGTGCACAATGCATCAGGAGAGAGAGAGAGAGAGAGAGAGAGAGAGAGAGAGAGAGAGAGAAATCTTATTTTCTTGCAATTGTTTGCAAGCAGAAAAGGAATATTCACAATGTGTTGAATGGTTCCAGTTACTCTTGACAATGCACAATACACAGGCAATTCTATTCTCAGTAACACATGTCATACACATGACTCCATATTTTTTTTAATATGGATATTAAGAAAATTCCCACTGGCCTGAGTTATACATTTGTCTGTTAAGCAAATGTATGTGACTTCCTCCAATTTTCTAATTCTCTTGTGATGTTTCCTGCCAGTTATTGAGACCCTCATCACAGATAGGCATATACAATTTACCCTAAATGCTAAAAGCAATCAAATCAAAGTATTTTCTAAACATATAGTAATAAAGCATTAATCTTGCCAAAGACCTAAAATCTTATAACAAATATTTGAAACCTTACTGCACATGAACTAAACAAAACAAATTAAAACAAAATTTGCTGAGATAATTTTCTTCTGTTTTGAAATCAATTCTATTTGTATTCTAGGTTCTTCTTTCTTTTACGTGTCATGTCCCTTCATAATGTAGGTGAGCATGACTCTCCAAATCTTTCTATTCCTTGTAAGAAGTTTTTTTTGTTATTTCTCAATAACCTTCTTTTATCATTCATTTAATCAAGCCCATGATGTATGTTACATGTTGCTTTTATCTGTCTCTTTTTTCCTTAATTTGCCCTGTGAGTATCAGATTTCCCAAGCCCTCGTTCTTGTTTATGTGCTTCAGAAATTTCAGCTGTTTCTCCTGATATTAAGTATAAGTTTCCTTTTTGTTTTCATTATCTCTAAAAAATTTTTTGTTGCTTACATGTTTGGTCCATGGCATCTTCAGAATCTTTCTCTAGAAAATTTTATCACTTCAAGTCTCTTCATCTTTGAAGAGATTGTCTAGCATTCACTTCCATATAGGAGGACATATATCATGTAACAATTCAGTATTTTCTTTGTTTCTAATGAAATTTTTCTGTCCCTTAATATTCTGCTTAGCTTTTGGAATGCATTTTTGGCCATCCTAATATGTCTTCAGATCTCAGCGTTGCACTTTCAATCCGGTTAGAACACTTCCCAGATATTTAAATTTGTGTACATTGATTTTCATATCCCCAATCTTTTTTGGCTTAGCTTTTTGCCGATCAGCCAAATGTCATTTAAGATTTTAAGAATAATTCAGGGAAACTCACATGTATAAGTGCTGATGCACGTTAATCAAACAACAAATAACTTCCTAAAAGGGATGATTTTTATACTCAATTGAAAGTGCTATAATCTTAGCATTTTTCTTTCACTCTTTTCTAGCCATAAGAGGCACAGTTTATGCAGATATGTAGTGAAGATAATAGTTAATCCTAGATTTAACAGGTTAAGATTTTAGTGATCAGGAAAACATCCTCTTGAAAGTCAGTTTCACAGAGCAGCAGTTCATGGGAAGAAACTGCTAGGGAATGAGTGGTTTGATACAATGTTCATAGCCTGGTGTGCCTTCTTGTAATCAGCAGTCATCCTTAAATAACATTTACTTTTTAGAGATTTGCTAATTCTGTACAAGAAATGTTTAAACTGCATTTAGAAATTTTCTTGAAATTTCTTAGCACACTTTAAAAATATATAAAGTTTACACTATTTACATTATTTGAACTATTGTCCTTATCTTTATCGCTATATTTACAATGTTTTGGCCATTGTATGCTTTGGCCTTCTTCAGCTGCAAGGAATTTCAAACTGAGCCCTTTATTATTATTATTATTATTTGTAATAAAGGGTTTGGTTTGAAATTCCTAGAACCCGAAGAATGCCAGAGCATACATAAAAATAAAGATGAGGACAATAGTCTGAACAATGTAAATAGTGTAAATACTACCTCATCTCAGAAGTATATTCAAATATAGAAAGTTCTTATTCATTACAGCTTGTCAAAATCAATGTTACATGATACTGTAAAGAAAGTAGATCCTCTGGATCCAGTTTTCATAAAATGATTCAGATTTTTAATTCAGTTTATATACTGAACTATAGGCAACATTTTGCTTCCTAGTTTTGACATAATGTGTTGTTATTATTATTATCATTATTATTATTGTATCCAAATGGAATGGAAATCTATATTTGTTGTATGACGTGTTTCTTTTACATATTCATGGATCAAACTTTGCACAACAGATAGCTTGCTAAGAATAATATTGGAGCCATTTATCTCATTAAATATCATTTATTCAAATATACCAATACTGAGAAAAAAAAAAGAAAAGGAAAAAAGAAAGAGTGTGATAAAATTTGAATAATCTTAATATTGAGTTATTCACACTTGGCTACCAATGTAGTCCAAGTGTTCTCTAGACTTTAGCAAATGTCCCTTGTGAAAATGGAATGGTGAGGTGTCCATCACCCAAAAGACCTATCTACTTCTGATCTGCTAAGCATCTATTACCAAAGCTGGCAGCATTAACAGAAAGCCATTAACCTGGGAAAAAATACTTGAGTTTCCAGTAGATGAATATGCATTAGACTGTCACTGTGCTTGATTCTCTGGAAGTAGGTTTGCACATTAAGTGCTCGTATATGCATAGCTTTTTTTCTTCTTATTTTTCTACCATTTCCCTTCAGAATGCAGGCAATCAAGAATCTCCACAACTTCCTATCCTTTGGAGCTCTTAATAAGCTTTGTCTTTTTTCTATCTCTCCTAATCCTTGTTCTGCCCAAATCTTAGACTAGCTTGTTAGATAGGTTCTGTGCTACTTTACTCATTCCCAATTGCCTTGAAAATTTATCAGCTTCTGCCTCAATATGTGTTTCTATAAAAATAATTCACCAAATTCTAGATTACAGGTTTGTGGATAAAGATTAATTAATTTCAAGTATTCAATATTTCTTCATCATTATTTTGATACAGAGTTGACAATGTTTTGTACTGTTGAATAAAATCAAATCATTGAACATATGAATAATAATTTACAATATATATTAAATTTGTCCATCCATCTTTCCCACTCTCTAAAATAGCCATACATTGACTGATCAAAACAAAATTTTCAGGAGAAGAGCAAAAAGGAAAAAGGGTACAAAGTACAGTTGATTTTCTAAGCGTTGCTTAAATGTGGCACAAGGCCAAAAGTATGGGGTACCCAATAAGAATTGAACTCACTACTCAGTTGTAATAGGTTCTAGCAAGACAAGATTGTTAACCATTACACCACACCGGGGTACAAAGTACAGTTGGTTTTACTAAGGTGTGTAGCTTAGTATAATAAACTTGCATTAATTTCTTTTTTAAATCAATCAATAAAATTTAAAAAAAGAATTCATTTGCAAAATTGAATGAAACACTGAGTTTGTAAATCTCAACAATGATTGTGATAATGTCAACAATACTAAATACTGTGAGGATTTCAACATGTGTTAGCATGTTGCAAAAAAGTTCTCCTGTACTAAAAAGATGAATGATCAATAAATCAATTTTTAGTTTCTAGAAACAGAAAATTATACAAAGTTGTATTTTTAAAAATTATAAAAAAATTGGAAGTTGATGCTTAAAACACATATAGAACATGTAAATTTCAAAATTATTGTCTAATAATTGCATTAAATGTGAACCTATTAAAATCAAACAGCAAGAAAGAATAAGAAATATTTTCTGAATACCATAAAGAGGTAAAAGAAAAAAAAGATATAAAAAATAAAGAAAAGCTTAATTGATCTTCAGAGTTTTATCAAGTCTTGAAAGATATGCAAAGTGAATAAAATAGAAAACACCAAATATATAAAATAAAAGACTGATTATATTCAGGACATGAAACAACTCCTTCTGTTAACACATCTAAGGTTGAAAGGTTATACAGAGTACAATGATTAAATTTTTTATTTTAATTTCAACCATGCACATTGTTCATTTTTTATTTTGTTGACTGCACAGTATAGTAGGGTCAGTTAGGCAATGTCTGTTAGAAAAAGAAGCATCATGACATAATTCACTCCACCAGAAATTTAGAAAAGATATACTGTACTGCTTAGCAACTGTGCCAGAAACTCCCATATGAAAATTTCAGAGTGTTTAGATGCCAATCTGAGGACACTGCAGAGGATTCAGAAAGAGTTGGATGAGTCTAACGGTGATTATGAAAGTGTTTGGAGTAATCACTAATGATGGCAACATTAGGCCACCATTCATCTTCCCACAGGGCCTTAAACACAACATGGAGACTGACATTAAGTGCCTTGAGGATGTAGTCTTGCCCTGGATCAAGAGAATGGCTGCTGGAAGACTGTCTGGCAACAGAACTCTACACCATGTCACACAAGCAAGAGAACCCAGTCATGGCTGTCAGACAATTTCTGTGATCATATCACCCCTTACATCTGGCTACTTAACTCCCCAGACTGCAACCCCCACTTGATTATTATGTGTGGGGCACAGTTGAGTGAAAGACCAACAGAACTCTTTTTAATACCAAAAGATAAACTGAAGTCAAGGATTATGGCAGCATTAAACAACTTAAACAAGGAGAACTTCTAGAAGAGTTGTAGGAGATTCTGAAGTTATCTGGAGTCTGCGGTTGAAGTCAATAGAAATTTTATTAAACAAATGTACTCTTTAGCATTTTAAGATATTTTTGTGTAATTTTTGTAAATATAGTTGTTAAAATAAGATTTCAGTGTTATTTTCATTTTTGCATAATTTAGACAACCGTTTATTCATCTCACCCTGTAGATTTAGCTTTAAGTATAATGCTGTAATGTAAGTTTCATTTTATCATATCTTATGTTTTGTGTATAATATATTATATATGTACAATATATATTTGCATATATATATATATATATATATATATTTGAGTCTTTAACAAGCAATAAATGGAAGATGACATTATGTCACATGGCATGTGACAAATTTAAACAATTCTATTTCTCTGTCAGATATATTGAGAGTATTAACATGATAGCTTCCAATCTGACACAGAAAATGAAAAATGCACAACATGCTTGGGGGACTAGTGCAATTGACAGAAATTTCCAATTTTCTCAAAATAGCCAAGTGAAGAGCATAAGGGCCTACTGCCTCTGTGTTTTCATCATAAAGGTATCTGTGATGATACACCCCATGTTCATATCATTAATGATTGATCTGGGGAATATATTAATCCACATCTTGTAGAGTTATTAGATCAATATCATACCTTACAATAAGGTGCCAGACATGATAATCTAGCCTTAAATTGAAGAGGTGGCATGTATTGCAGCAAGTTTATGCTCTGTCTACATGGTCTGTGTGACCTGGTGGTTCCAACTCTGGTACATGGATGTAGCTTATATATAATTTTAATATAAAGATAATATAATGAAATAAAGGTGTTTTGTTATGAAATCTGTTATTATTTGAGACAGACATGCTAATAAATTACAATAAACTTTTCAGAAATGTAAATTATTTTATAATGAAGTTTATATTATGCCTTTTTTATGTGCTACATCCCCTCAGAATGTTGACGATCATGGCACTCTACAATTTCTTTTGTAGCTCTTAATAAATGTTGTCTTTTAGTTATCTCTCCTAAACCTTGTTCTACCATACTTTTACTCAAGCTTGCTAGGTAGGTTATGGATTGTTTTCCTCTGTCCCTTTTGTCTTCAATCTGTCCTGTGAGTATCAAACTTTCTAATCCCTCTTTCCTCATTATGTACCCAAGAAATTTCAATTATCCCTTTCTGATTTTAAGTATAAGTGTTCTTTTTGATTCCATTTTCTCTAAAACTTTAATGTTGCTCACATGTTTGGTTCATAGTATTCTCAACTTTCTTCAGTAGAACAACATTTCTTTTGCTTCAAAGCTTTTCTTTATCTGTAAGATTTTCCTGCATTCTCTACTATATAGGAGTACTGATATTACGTATCTTTTCCATGCTCTTTTCTTTATTTCTAAGGAAATTCTCTATCTCTTAATACTTTGCTTAGCATTCAAGAGGCATCTTTCAATATCTCAATGTGCTTTGAGATTTCAGTGTCATACTGTACATTCTCTCTTAAAACACTTTGTAGATATTTAACTTTTTGTACTTGTTTGATTTTGGTATCTTCAATTTGTAAATTGCATGTTGAGCTTGTTTTTTTTTTGTTAACAACAATGCATTCTTTCTTCTTGCAGTTTTGTCCTTTCTTCTTGCTTTTCTTCCCTACTTTCTAGAGGTCTAGTAGTTTCTTTTCTATGTCTGCTATCAATTCTAAGTCATGTGTATATCTTTAGTTATTAAAGTTTTGGTGAGAAGCTACAGCATTTTCTTACAATACTTTCTATTTTTGTAACATTTTACTGAAGTCATTTTCTATTTATATGTAGGCAGTTTTCTGCCAGCATAGGTTCTGTATTATTCAAGTCTCCTTCCCAAATATGCCAAGGTTACCTAAACATTCCTTATTTTATATGTGTAATGTACAGTCCTATGTACATCAAGTTAAACTTTCAAGTGTGCATCTAACATTTGGAAAAAAATTGTTAACTCTTTATGGTAGAAAATTAGGATAAACGTTTGTCAAAATTTCATAGATGAGGAGATATCAGAATTTACTTTATTTACAGTTGGACAAACAATCTCATCTTTGTTTTCATTATCATAGCTGAAAGGATTAAAGCATTGATTTATGAATTTTGGTGGCAGAATATTTGGGCATTCACCCCCTGGGCTGGATAGTACTAACTCAGATTCAGTGGAAACACAACTCGCAAGAACTGAAAAGTTTTAAAAAGAAATAAGATGTAATACCTCTTGGCATAGTTTAAAATTCACACCTAAAGAAGGTTAATGATATCAGCAGCTGAAACATTGTGTAAATAACAACAAAAATATAGCCTAACTATATACAATATAAATAAGATTATGGACAATAAATTCCTTCAAAAATCCCTTAAAAAGAATATAGTAAGATACAGATTGTATGAAAAAATACATGATATTAACAAATTTTCTATTTCCAAGTTAAAAAAATAATATATATTTGTAAAAGAATGGTTAGTAATTAAACCTTAGTATCTAAATTGTTTATAGTTTCAGTTTCTTAAAGAAAAACCATAAAAGCCAATTTTTATTTTTGAAGCTATTACTTGAAAAAATATTACAGCAAAATATTTTTGCATACTAAAGTATTAACAACTGTCTAGCTTTTATAATCATTTTGAAATTTGTTGCTTTTTACATAGACCCATTAACTCTTACTGTATTGAATGTTATTTTTTATGCCTTTTTTCACTTTGCTGTCTGTTTAACCAAAGACCTGAAGATATAGACACTCTTAACAGTTGTACAACTTAACACTTATTTAACAATTTCTTTTATTTATGTTAATAACCTTTTGCATAATTTGTATTTCTGAGTCTTGAATGAAGATGATTGGTTCAAAGCAGAGAAAGATACAATATAAAAAAAAGGAGATGAAAGGTGTATTAATGTACAAGTAGTGTTGAGAAGTACTCAGCCTGACCAAGAAAATCTGTCAAAAAATTCTTGATGTTGTGTCCTTTAATCAGATTTTCAGCACTCCCTTATAAATATTCAATTAAACTAAAGTAAAAAGTAATGATAATAATTATATATTATCATATAGTTAATTTATTATATATTTCAAATATTTTTTTTTAAATTAAAGGTGTAACAAATTATTTTCACAAAATAAAATCAGAAATTAGGAGACATTTGACTTAGTTTAAAAGTATAAAAATAAAATAAAACATTTGTTTGTAAAATATGAAAATTATTGGAATATTTTAATTAGACTGATGAATATGTGACATCATTGAGAAATTTAAGTTTTTAAATTTGCTGTTCATTATCAAGACTATCGTTACAATTAAAAAAAGTACATTAAAGTTGTTTGCATTTTTGTACTAATATGAATAAGTCTCTTATAATAATAGCTGGCCACACTTATCTGAGGAGGCCCATCTTCTAGGGTGGGTAGACAATCCCTGTCGCAGACGCCAGCTCAGCCACATTTGTGTTTGTTCAACACATACAGTGCCCACCTGTGGTTTATACTGCAACTATGCTGAGTGAACCTTAGTTGCAGTCTATGTGAGAGAGTGTGTTAATTTGCATGATCAACAGGATGAACAAGGCCAACACATTCAAATTCTTGGTCATGATGACATGTGGCTTTCTGCTGATACAACCATCGGTGGCTTCCCAAAGAGTTCTGTCTACCCAATTTCAGTCACATGGCTTGGGTCAACCCATGGCATAGTTATCAGGAACTATTCTGCCCCAGACTGAGAAAATCAGCAAGTTACCTTTCAGACAAATCGACCATGACAAGATTCAAATCTGCGTCTCATGGACATTCTAACAATTTGCTTATGTGCCCATAATAATTTTCTTTTCTATCTACTATTTATGTAATATTCTAATAATCTTTCAATCATCATTCTGTTTTTTTATTGTTCTTTCTTTATAGTGTTTTTTTCTTTCACTCTCCTTTTGTAAATTAGTGGATTTATTATTATTGCCTTGCCTGGAGTCAAATGACTTTTAAATGAGTTGGTGGTTTTCATGACCAATGCTTTAGATAATTTAAAAAATAACCTTGAAGTTGAAATTCCAGAGCTCTTCCATGAAGCTGAACTTGCAGATGCAAATTAAATTTTACAATTCAGATAGTATTTAAAAAATTATGTTAAAAAATGAAAAAGGATACACAAACCAAATATCAAAGAATCAGATGTCGCAGTGAAAACATAACTGACTTTCAAATTTTCTCTTGAGTCTCACTCTGCAAATTAGTGAAGAAATCTTGGTGGAATTTTTCTAAAATAAAATCATAAATCAACAAAGAGCAAGTCAGAATGCAGATGCAGCCATTGCTTATTAATAGAGAATTGCAACCTGGGAATATTCAGGACGCCAAACATTAATTTCTCATTCAATTTGTCACTTAAAATTGAATTGCCCTCTTATTATTATGACTTGTTGTCAATGGTTTTTCTCATTGCTCGTTCTCGTATTAGTGGTATGTAAACCATTCTCAGTATTTCTACAACTGTCATGACTTTTTTTTAAAGCCATCAGTAATTATACAGATATGTACTGGCTCAAATAAGCAGAACATGGAAATAATTCAGTTGACTAAGAAATTGAATTCATATTTGATGTGATTACTGGCATTAAGAAGCTCAGTTTTATGAATGAAACCTGATTGAATTGTAAAATATTTACATAATATTTGGAAATTATTCCTTCTTGCAAATATCAAACAATCTGTTTTAATTTGTTTCATTTCATGCACTTCAAATTATTTTAATGCAACTTCATTTCTTTTATAGTAGATAGTTATGAACAAATGCAGGTTGATAAAATACATCCAGATTTTGACTAACATGACACTTAATAATATCAATTTTTCTCATAAATTATCTATTATTTTACTTTATAATGTATTTGTTTTGAGGACAATATTTTAAATAATTTCATTAGTGTGCAGGAGGTTACCATGAGAGAGAAGACTGGATACAAGAGGTACTGAAAAAAGTATAAAAGATGAATGGGGTTCAAGAAGATATAAGATGGCAATTGATGTTGCATTTAAATGTTTGGATATTGTAGCTATCAGGGAAGTAAATAAACAGAAGGAAGTTCCTCAAGAAGGGAATGTGAAAAAATAAATTGTTGGAGAAGAAGTGGCTATATTTAACTATTTCAAGGGTAAAAGGGTGGGACCTAAATGCCAATCCAGGAGCACACATTCATGAAGTCAAGACACCATGGTAAAAATCCTTGTCAGAACAGTTTCCATGAAAATAGTTGTAAAAAAAACAGAGGGAAGCCATACCATGTCACATGGTGAGAAAATGACTGGAGCCGAGATGCCAAGGCAGGCCTAATTACATTGCAGGTCTTTCTTTGGATTTTGTTGAGAAGCTTAAGATGCATAGCAGGAGCACCTGACCAGATATGGCAACAGTATTCAATGCATGGACACATGTATAGTATTATTAACATATAATCACAAATACTGACAGAATAGTCATTGGAATGTGTTTCTTTATACAAGTATACCCCAGAATCCAAAATTCTTGAAAAGAAAAACAATTATGAATTAAGTAAATAGAAATGAAAACCTAAAGGTGACATATGTAAATGATATCAACATTGGAGAAATAAACTGCTAAATATCAGTGCATTAAAAGCTATGTGATGGAGAGCAGTTTAAAAAAAAGAAAAAATGGAGCAATACCATCTGATGTTTAAAATAAAAATTAGTTTAGGATCTAATTTTGACTGAGACAAACTGAGTAAAACAAACAATTTTGGAACTTTATTTAGATAAGAGCTATAAGTATCCCTGCTAGTTATAATTATGTTGCAATTCCAGTGTTTTATTTAATTCTAAAAGTCAAGTAATGTTTTTATTCTAGAAGAATGTAAAATGTATGACTCTTTGAAAATGATGTTAATAATAATTCAGGTTGTTTTTTTTAAAGAGTAGCCATGTAGAACTGCAGAATGAAAATTGGTCAGATCAAAGCAAAGAATTAGAATTCTAACATCAAATGCAGAAATTCAATAAACTACACTAGACTATCTTAGATATCTTTAAAAGTAACATAACTTTTTCAAAATAGTTAACTTTCATTTTATACTTATAAGTTAAAGTGTTCATATTTATTGCTGACTAGCAGTATAGCCCATTGTTGCTTGGGTGTAACGAAAGCTTTAAAACTAATCCATGGTCCTGAAGCTCAGACTCAGCCTAAAGAATATTTGTGTGAAGTTTGGTGAGAATCGGATAAAAATTGTGGATTTGTATAAAGGACATACAGACAGATAAACAGACACACACACAAACATCTTGCTTTTATATATATATATATATATATTATCGATTTTCTGCACTATTGTAAGAATTTCAACCTTGAAACTTCTGAATATTGTTTCTTATGTCTTTGTCTATGAGTGTATCAAATTTGATTAAAATCGGACCACTCCTTTTATAACCCGATTTTTTAGATTATCAACACAAAACCTAGCTAAGAACACTCACAGATGCTTATAGTACAACTGTGTAAATTTTCAAGAAAATCGGTTCAGTTGTTTCGGAGTCTATAGGTAACGGATGCACACACAAACACACAGAGACAAAGTTCCATTTATAAATAAGTTTTTATATATATATATATATATATATATATATATATAAGAAGATGATATTGTAAAAGTTGCCAAATTAAGCTGAAACTATTATTCATTTTTACCTGCTATTATTTACCCTATTTTAGCTGCTTTTAATTGCAACTATTCATACCATCCTTTTCCAGCCAATAGTAAACAGCCTAATGACAGCTGTAGACTGAAAGACTGAAGAGTTGGGATGAAAAGCAACTAAAATTAGAATGAGAGAAATTCTAGTCAAAAATTAATAATGGTTGACAATGGCTCATCTCATAAAAAATAAGTTTGAAATAGTTCAACTAGTTTTAGTTGCATCTGACCTCATTTGCTTTAAACTGTGTTGTAGTCGGGTGAACCAACATTCACTAACACAAAATGGAATTAGTAAACCAGGTTCAAATTCTAGAGAGTTTTTGCTTATTTACACCAATGCCTTTGGAAAAGGCATAAGTGTGAATTATCTTTTCTCACGTATATGTTAAAAATAACAAGGTAAACTTTTTTTCTAGCCTTGGCAACAAGTCTAGAAGAAGGATAACTGTGAATTCAAAAAAACAAATCCTCTGTCTTACCCAAGAGCAATTAAGGCAATATACAGTTCACAAATATTAAAAGAAAAGGAAGATGTAGAGAGCTATGACAGCCTATATTCTGACAAAACAAAGCACTTTAAGAGAATTCTAAATCTATTCCAAATTAGAAAAAATTGTAAACCTTTTATAGTTTTGTATTTAATATTTGGAAGGTTTTCTGTTTCCTGTAGCTGTTAAAAATTGTGAAATAATTCTCTCTTTTTATTATATGGAAGTTTAAATATTTTCTGATTTGTATTCAGTTATAAATTTGTATTCAGTTATAAATTTTATTGGTAGTTCAGATTATTATGTCTTTTATATATATATATATATATATATATTGAACAATTATAAGTCAAATTTAAATTAGACCAGTAAACAGTTTTATTATATATATATATATATATATATATATATATATATATATATATATTAATTGAATATATGGATTAAAATTCAAAAATATGAATAGAATAAGTAAAGAACAGACAAGAAAAGTGTCTTTAATCTAACATGATTAACTTTATTAAGCTTCTTCAGAGATTTGTTAATAAGACAATAATTTAATTTTTTTTTAAACCAAAGAGATAGTATGTTGATTGAGGTTTGATTTCATTAGTCAGGTACATGTCACATGTAATAAAGCAATAGATGATCATTTTTAAATGTAGGACACCTATATCTGTTTATATGTGTGTGTGTGTTACATGTAATAAAAGCAATAGATGTATATTTTAAATGTAAGTGTGTATAAATCTCTGTTTAAATGTATGTATACGAAAATAATGCATGTGTCAAGCATATTTAAACTATAGACAAATTTTTAACTTATGTGTATGAATGAACCATGGGTGGTTTAATGTATAAAAGTGTGTTTATATGTCAGTAACTTTAGTATGTGTGTGAATGACAAAACAAAATACATTTCCGTTCAAAATTGTAGTGAAATAATGTACACAAAGATCAAGCAATGGATGATTTCTTTTCTGAAAATTTTTTTTTAAACCAAAGAGATAGTATGTTGATTGAGGTTTGATTTCATTAGTCAGGTACATGTCACATGTAATAAAGCAATAGATGATCATTTTTAAATGTAGGACACCTATATCTGTTTATATGTGTGTGTGTGTGTGTGTGTGTGTGTTACATGTAATAAAAGCAATAGATGTATATTTTAAATGTGTGTATAAATCTCTGTTTAAATGTATGTATGTAAAAATAATGCATGTGTCAAGCATATTTAAACTATAGAAAAATTTTAAAATTATGTGTATGAGAAGAACCATAGATCGTTTAATATAAGAAAGTGTGTTTATATTCAGTAATTTTAGTATGTGTAAATAACAAAACAAAAGACATTTCCATTCATTATTCTAGCAAAATAATGAATAGAAAGATCAAACGATGGACAATTTTCTTTTTTAAAATAAAATTTGAGTCTGAGAGAATCATGGGTAAATATATGAATTTGTGCATTTATAAGTTGGTAACATTAGTATGTGTGTATGATAAAATGAAGTACATTTCCATTTAAAATTGTAGTGAAATTGTGGTGATACCGACCGAGCAAAAGTGAACAAAGTGGATGTTGGCTCTATGTCGACCAGAAAGCGAATGAATGAAATCACCTCTGTGCAAGTGAATCCGCACAGATGTTCTGGTTGAAAAATAAAAATTAATCAAATATCAAATTACCATTTTGAGAACCTTCATGAATTTTATTTACCAGCCAATGGGAAGCCTAGAATCAAATACAAGGATGACATTCGAAACAACTAGCTTTTGATCCAAAAAGCAGATATAAAAAGCAGAGACAAAGCATCAGCAGACAGACGGGAACTAAAGGAGAAGAGTGTGATTAATATCCTCTTGACTTAAGTTGAGCAGCTACTATGCTGACCTCTTTCTTTCTCCCTGTTCTCAAAAATACTAACTGACCTTTTCAAAGACATTCTACACAAACCAACTTACTGACCTACCAACCTTTGAAGTGGTAACTCCTAAATGAACATTCTTTAACTACAAGACAATTCCACATTCCTAACCTTTAATCTCTTTCAGCTCATTATTTTCCATGAACATTCTTTTGTCTCTTTCAGCTCATTATTATTTGTCATGAACTCTCTAACCTCAGTTGGACTTTTATTTCAAGTATTACTTTATTTGTAAAACATTAATTGAAATATATATATATAAATGTTATTTTATACTTAAAATTGTCTTTCTTGAGTTTATAATCATTTTATGAATTATAGTGGGCTATCTTCCCACAAGACCAAATTCCGTTAACCGGCTACTGTATACTACTACCCCTCACTACAAACAGAATAAGAGAACATACCTGCTATAAAATAATGTATACAAATATTATGCTAACTTTTTATAAATAGAATAAGTTTTGAAAGTAAGTTATTAACAGTTGGAATCTTTCAATGAAATAATTTGTATTAAACTACTAAATATATTTGTATTAACAAATATATTATAATATCATAATTAAGTAATATTAGTAATAATTAGAAATATTAAAACATGTACATACATTAATATTCAATAAAGTAATACTGTATTTTAATATAGTTACAATTGCAATATTGTAATATTATGATATAATAGTTTATTGTATATATGTTTTGATATGTAATTATTACCTATAATACTTAATTATGATATTGCAATATATTTATTAATACAAAGATATTTATAGTTTAATACATATTATTTCATTGAAAGATTCCAACTGTAACAACTTACTTTCAAAATGTATTTTATTTATTTATAAAAGGCTTGCTTAATACTTGTATACATTATTTAGCTACATTTTTAAACAGAAATGCATTTCATTTTATCATTCACGTACATACTAACATTACCAACTAATAAACACACACATTCATACATGTACCCATGATTCTATATTACACATATTTTATTTTAAGAAAAGAAATCATCCATCGCTTGATCCTTGTGTACATTATTTCACTACAATTTTGAACGGAAATGTATTTTGTCATTCACACACATACTAAAGTTACTGACATATAAACACACTTTTATACATTAAACCACCCATGGTTCATTCATACACATAAGTTAAAAATTTGTCTATAGTTTAAATATGCTTGACACATGCATTATTTTCGTATACATGCATTTAAACAAAGATTTATGTACACTTACATTTAAAATAAGCATCTATTGCTTTGATTACATATAGCACACACATATATAAACATTCATGTATAAACATATATAGGTGTTCTACATTTAAAAATGATCATCTATTGCTTTATTACATGTAACACATGTTTGACCAATGACATCAAACCTCAATCAACATACTGTCTCTTTGGCTTTTTAAAAATTAAAAAAAATTAAACCATTGTTTTAGATCTTAATAAAGCAATGCATGTTAAATCAAAGACACTTTTCCTACTTGTTCATTACTTATTTTATTCATATATATATATATATATATATATATATATATATGATTTACTGGATGAATTACCATTTAAATTATGCAAAAATAAAAATAACATTGACATCTCATATTATCTATTCTGGACAGTCTCCTTATTAAAGATGGTGAATGCTGCCATAATCCTTGCCATCAGTTCATCTTTGTATTTACAAGATTTCTTGGTCCCTCACTCAACAGTGCCTCATGTATAAAAATCCAGGACTTGCAGTCTGGATTATTAGGTGGCCAGATATAAAAGTTGATATTATCATTGAAATTGTCTGATAGCTTGTATGGCATGGTACAGTGTCCTGCTGCCATACATAGGGTTTTCCAGTAGCCACCCTTTTGACCCAGGAGAGTACGACCACTTCAAAGCACTTGATGTAAGCCTCCATGTTGAGGCTGAGGCACTCACCAACAAATTTGAGAGTTCTTGTTTTATCAGAATGATCAGTGACTTTTCTGAGCTGAGGTATCTTTGTAAAGATATCTTTTCTCTGGCTAGAAGTTAATACTTCTATTGATGCAGTGTACAAATGCTTCTTGACAAGCTCTACAAATGTGTTGAGCCATCATATGAACGTCTCACTTGCAACTTTAGTGTGCATCCTGCCTGTTATATTGATCAAGACATTAATATAACAGGCATTCACATACTGTGTACGTTGCACTGGGTCGTTTTTGTATATCTTCATCATGATATCTTCCAACACTGTCCTCACATGAGAATCATTTGTTAAATCATCCAATCCTGATGTAATCATCCAAATCTTTCAGAATCCTCTGCACTCTCCTCATATTGACATCCAAACATTTTGAAATGTTTGTATTGGAACTTTTGATGTGAATGCCAAGTAGTACAGCATGCCATTTCCAAAATTCTGTGGAACTGAATTTCGTCATGGAGCTTTTTTTCTCAGAGATGTTGCAAAACTGATCTTATTGTACTGTGCAGTTGACAAAAATAAATAACACACATGCACAAAATGAAAAATATAAAATGGTGACAATTTATCCATTGCATGATATATGTACTAAGGTGACTACCAAGTAAAAGATCTAAAAAAACAGACAACAAATAGTGCTTTCTTGTTTTTCATATATTTCAGAGAATAGTATTATATCTATATATTTTATTGATATATTTTAAAATACACTCTGATAAGTATTTTATACGGTTGTTTAAAAATAAGAGTCATTGTCTAAAAGTCACTTCTCTGGGTAACCTAACTTAAAAAATAGCACTTTTTTGGGGGGAAATGACACTTGAGTTGCCTAATTAAAACATTTGTTGACAGTGGCTAAACTGGGTGCGGCCACAGCTAATAACATTGGGAAAATGTTTCCCTCTGTAATGGGTGACATCTATACCTGCTCTACTTCAGATGTTCCTTATATCTGACTAGCCACATTGCCATCATACTGAGGAAAGGATTTACACTTTTTGACCACAGTCCTAACAGCACTTTTTAATACAGTACACAATGTGCCACATCCAGTTCATCCTGGGTCAACCAGTCTGGTGGTGAATGGCCATTATCTGGCTAGAAGTTAATGCTTCTATTGATGCAGTGTATAAATGCTTCGAAAGCTCATCAAGTCAACATTGTGGGACTCTAGTCAGTTTATCCACTTGATTGTGGTTAGACTTGACCAGCCAGACACTTACAGTCTGTACTTCTTGACAAGCTCTACAAATGTGTTGAGCCATCATATGAACGTTTCACTTGCAGCTTTAGTGTGCATCCTGGTCTTTTTAGTTAGAGCATCAGAAACCCACTGATGAATGTACACAGAATTGTTACCAAGTTCACTACAATTACTTGCCAATGGAGAGCAATATTAATGCCCTCTTGCACTGCATCCAATTCAGCTAGTTTGAGGTGCTGAGCATCATTTACTAGATGCAAAAAACATGCATCCTCAATAAAAAATCATTTGACCTTCAATGAAACACCAAGGTCTAAGGAGCTTGCATTGATCAAGACATCAATATAAAAGGCATTCACATACTGTGTACGTTGCACTGGGTCGTTTTTGTATATTTTCATCACGATATCTTCCAACACTGTCCTCACATGAGAATCATTTGTTAAATCATCCAATCCTGATGTAATCACATTCATTCTATGTTTGATAAACACCATGGACACACAGAGCCAATCACATACAGGAAAATGTTCCATGTGCTTTCCACATACAAAAAAAAACATTGTCATGTGAAACATCAGCAGTTTCTGGAATGGCACTTCTACCTTTTTATCAGAGCTAACAATACTGCCTCCAGACCTGAAGACCCTACACCTGTGAAACTTTTCTAAATGCTCTGAATTCTTACACATTAGGTCAAACTTTTATTAAATGCTTCTTTCCATATACCATCAATGCTATATTTTCATTAACATTAATGTCATCTATAGATGCAAATGTCACACTGTTGATAGTTTCATCTTATTGCAGCCATGATGGTTCTCATTATGTTTGGTGCCACATTAAGTTCAAATCTTAGTGAGGCAATATATTTGGCCTGTTAGCCACAATTGCATATGGACATATATGTTCTTCTTAAATCTAATGTAGGAACATTGATGTCCTGCTGTCACCACCCTCTTAACTTCTGTGAGCAGATGCATACATCCGCTGTAAATGTATCAACATCCTTATTAATTTCTTTAAAATCCATCACAGATTATCTTTTTTGTTTGTTGTCTTGCATCACTGCTGTTAATGGAATCTGACCTTTGGGTGGGCTAAACTCTTTCTTGGGATATGATACTAGCTATCCATTATCTAACCAAGATTTCAACTAATTTTTGTAATCTTCCTTAATGTTTTAGGAACAAAATACTGCAATATTCTTTACTTCATGTTATCTGGCAAATAATTTTTTCTCCATTTCCACGATGTTGAAGTCTGATGGTCAGAATCAATTCTGAAAATAGGCTCAATGTTGATGCTGAAATTCTCAGTGGGAAGCATACTTCACCTGTTTATCAATGCATATTCTGTCCAATGATTTGATGTTGTCCATCCCCAGTAGAAGGTCAAAATCAAAATTTGCTCCACAGTCAACACTTGACATAACCATACACACTATTAACTCTTTGCTGAATTTTGCCAACTTCACATCTCAGGGTTTGTCCATCCACTGTGCGCATCTGCACCCTCTTCTTCCAAAGACGACAAACTGACCTGCTCAAGAGCAGCCACAGTCAACCAATGCTGCAAATTCTGGAATGAGTTTGATGTTAAAAGCTTTGTCTTCCATCTGACAGCTGAAATAGCTTGTAGCAAACTGTCACAAATTCACAAAGCTTGTAAGTTTAAATCTGTTCTTCCACTTCATTGGCTTTCTCACTTCTCTTGTTAACTGCCACTTTATATTTGCCAAAGGCAGGTACACTAAACTGCTGCCAGCACATCTGGTTCATCCCATCTAAACTGCCCTTATTACAACTGGATCATTCTATCAACCCTGTAGGTAGCACATCAGGGTCATTGTAATTTCATCTACTGTTTTCTGTTATAAATAATGGAATGAGTCTGCTTTAGTTTTTCTTTGTATCATGCAGCCAACAGTTACCACACAGCCACAGATTTTTTTATGGTAAGTGGATTTTCTCTACACATTTCCATTATTTAACTTTAACCAAGGGATCTTCAAATTAGTTAGCATCAACCTTTAGGGGTAGCTGAAACTAGCCAGGTGGTAAATAAATAGTGATTTCAGAAAAAAGAAAATGCTGGCACTGAATTTAAGTTTCAAGCAGAACACAATGGAATGTGTGGATATTGAAGCTAAATCATTTTTCAAAAGTGAGTTAGTGACTTTTGGAGTAATGTAATTAGTACTAAATACTTCAAGCTAAGTTCAGCAGTTGAGCCATTTTTACTTGCATTCTTAAATTCGTATGGAATTGAAGCTGATTTTAGCCACACAAATGCCATACTAATTAAGAAGAGTTACTCTGAAAGAGCATGATTACTTATGACTTAAACTCACCAATTTCCTGGTCCTAACATTGAAACCAGATCCTGTTAGAGGTCTCATACAGTTTAAGCCTGTTTGAAATAAGAGTCATTTTTGATGGTAAGTGAATTTCTTCTGCACATTTCCATTATTTAGCTTTAACCAAGGGGTCTCCAAATTAGTTAGCATCAATCTTTAGGGGTTGCTGAAACTAGCTAGGTGGTAAATAAATACCTGATTTTGCTAAAAGAAAATGCAGGCACTGAATTTAAGTTTCAAGCAGAACACAATGGAATGTGTGTGGATATTTAATTTAAATCATTTTTCACAAGTGAGTCAATCAGAAAAGTGTCATATGTGATACATACTTGGGTGATCATGTTTCTTTTGATCCATGACTGACTAGGCAGAAAATTTTCCTTCAGTAGATTGCCATTACTTTCAAATTGCCAAACAAGGTTATAGAACCAAATCTGTCCTATTATTTAACCCATAGCTAAAAGGAGAAGAGATGGATTCATAGCTTTCCCAGGAGTAATTGCACACAAGTGAATGTAACAATTTCAACTGGAATTCAAGATCAGCTCTACCAATTTCTCATTTTGAGCTGATATCCAGTACACCACAACACACATCTTGTGGGTAGCTGGTTAAAATGTTTTAGTTCATCAGTGCACATATATGAGGTATTTGCAAATGTTTCCATGATTCTATTTTAAAAAGGAGAGACAGAAATTAAAATTATACTTATTGTCTTTTTCTTTTTACTGTCTTAATTTGTGGCTAATAAATTTGCTAATTTCAATTTTTAGTGAAAAATGTTGTTATGAGCTGGTAAAGATGGTTATCTCCTTATTTTATATAGCCATTTAAAACTTGGCTGTAATTCCGAAAATCTCTTACTTTTTATTGTCTGCCCTTGATACTTACAAATTGTGATAGCAAAGCTAATTTCCATCGGAAATTTTAAGTATAATTATCTATTAATTAAATCTAACGAATATTGCTTGGACTATTCTACTGTTGCTTTATGAACTAAATCCTAAATGATTAGTTTAGTTTAATTTTACAAGTAGATTAATTTCAGATATTAGATTATAAGTTCTATAGTATTTCAATTAGTTTCATAATATTCATTGGAAAACTCGATTGTTATTGAAACAGAAATTGAAATACATATTTACAGAAGTGATCATGAACTAAAAATAAACAGAAAATGGAAATGTTAAAAATTCAATGTAAACTGAATTTTTCCCTTCATAAAAAAGGTAAATTATTCCGTTAATTAAATCTCATGTGATTTCATAATTTCTCATTATGATTAATAGTCATAATTTTGCAGTTGATTGGACTTAAATATTCTGTAATTCCATCTAGCCTATATTTCTATTGAAATATAATTTGACAGACATTTACAGTTTATATAATCTATTCTATGTGATGCAGAATGAGGTCTTTTAATGTACCATATGGTAGGTATTAAAATGTATCATAGTTAGGTATTTTAAATGCTTATAAAACCCAATATTCATAAGACATCCATCAATCTTGAGTGACTATGAAATTTATTAAATTATTTAGCTAATTCTTGTTGCAGATGAATGCTCAAGTAAATTTTGTGTTTCTTCAATATTAATAAAGCTAACCCATGGTTTATACTGTAACTATGCTGAACAGCCACCCGGAAAGAGTGCATAATCTCATGTGCTCAGTAGTTGAAAAAAGTCAGTAGGCTTGTGTTATAACTCCTTTCTAGTGGTTATAATAAGTCTTGCTTAGGCTACTTGCTGTGTCAATATTCTTGACTGACTCCAACTGAGTTTTTTACTAACTAGGCTGGATGCTTTATGTAAAGCATCTAGCCTAGTTCATTTGAATTACAAGGGGTGTATTATTTACTCCTCAACAACTCCTCTTTTGGGATATCTTTTTATTAGTAAATATTTTTTTATTTATTAGTATTCACCCCCTCCTCTTTCTGGTAAGGTCACTAACATACTGAACTTTGTATTTTTTACATTTTGGGTCAACCAGTAGTTTTTCCATATGTTTACTTTTCTGATAATCATACTTTTCTTCTTCTTCTTCTTCTTCTTCTTCTTCGTGCCCTATCTTTTCAGATAAAAAGGCAATCATGGCTTTCCACATCTCCCTATTCCTGGTGGCTCTTAGTATGTTTTCTCCTGTTACTCCACACAACCCCTGTTTTGTCATCCACTTAATCAGGCCCTTCAAATATCTTATCCGCTGCCTTCCTCTGTCTCTTTTTCCTTCTATCTGGCCTGTCAGTATCAGGTTCTCCAAGCCCTCCTTCCTCATTGCATGTCCCAAGAATTTCAGTTGTCTCTTTTTGGTGCTCACTATTAATTTTCTTTTCGTTGCTATTCTTTCCAAAACCTCATCATTGCTCACATGTTCAGTCCATGATATCCACCGCATCCTTCAGTAAAACCACATTTTGGCTGCTTCAGGTTTTTCCCTTATCTTCGATGATACTGTCCAGCATTCACTGCTGTATTGAAGAACTGACATCACATAGCAATACAGCACTCTCTTCTTAGTTTCTAACAAAATTGTCCTGTGTCATAGTACTTTACTCATCTTCTGGAATGTGTCCTTCACCATGCCAATTTGCCTTTGGATTTCTGTGTCGCACTTTCCATCTCCTGTTGGAACACTTCCTAAGTATTTAAATTTTTGTACTTGCTTGATTCTAGTGTCTCCTACTTGTATTTGGCATTTTGGGTTGCATCTTTTGCTGATGACCATGCATTCAGTTTTCTTGCTGTTTATTTGTAGTTCTTTTTTTGTCACTCTCCTCAGCTACCTTCTGTAGGAGGTCTTGTAGTTTCCTTTCCATGTCTGCAATCAGCACTGTATCATTTGCATACCTTATGTTATTCAAATTGTGGCTTCTGATAACAAATCCTGGCATATCATCTAGGGTCCTCTTAAAATTCTCGATGTACAAGATCCAGTGAAAAGACACATCTTTGTCTTAAGTTTCTTTCTATCTTTGTAAATCTGCTGAAATCATTACCTGTTCCATATGCAGGCAGTTTGCTGCCAGTAGAGATTCTTGATTACTCTGATGTTTTTCCCAAAAATGTTGAGGTTGCTGAGCATCTCCATCAATTCTTTGTGGCATATTTTGTCAAATGCCTTTGCATAATCAATAAAACATAGGTACACGTCCTTCTTCAATCAATTTTGAAATGTGACTCATTAAGCTGATAGTTCTGTGTAGTTTGCACTCATTTGCACCTGACTTCTTTGGCAGTGCTATAAAAATCAACTTGCCTAGGTTGTCTGGTATTATGTTTGACAAATTCTTGGGGTATTGGTACATAAAAGTATCATACAGTAGATAGATTCTTTCCTTTTGGATAGATTTTTCCTTTCTTGTAGGCCTTTCTTCAGTAAATCTTTTCTTTAACTGATTGCAATGTTTTTGTGTTTCCACTTTCTTTCCTTTTATTATATCATTTTTCCAATTTGTGACATTATTATGCCATCTTTTTTTTTTTTTTTTAATCATTTCACCACGAGCAAGGCGGAAATGCCACTAATGTGCAGGGGGTTACATAAATGTAAAAAGATTAATTAGAAAAGAGTGAGGAGTACAAACTAGTTAGAAAGGAACAATAGAAAGCTGAGAAAGCAGGTGCGATGACAGATACATAGGTGGAGAGAAAGGGAAGGTTATACAGGGGAGGGGAGAGAGCTAGAGTCCAGTGGTTAGTAGATGAGTATTGACCATTTTATATTTCTTTTTCATTTTTATATACTCTGAAAAATTTTTGAAAATAAATTTTATGCCCTTTTCGCCATATATTCTTATTATTTTTTGACTTGATAACAACTTGTCAGACACATATTTATGTTTTTCTTTCAAACATCAATTTTGTTGGCATTATGTCTGACGGGGTGTATTAAGATTTAGCGTTATCTTGTATACTCTCAAGAACTTTTGTAGTTCTTTGTTTACTTTTTCATTACTTGCTTTTTTCAAAACTCTCTTAAAAGTATCTACAAACTGTTCAGTTTGTCTGTTTGCTTTTGGGTGATATGGTGTTGTTGTAATATGCTCACTCGAGAACAATTTACAATAATCGTCGTAAGCAGTGAATTGTGTACCATTATCCGAGGCTGTGGCATCCATAATGATATATCTTGCAAACAGTTCATGTAAAATATGGTAGTGGTAAGTGATTTTTCTGCCAGAGCACAACCTCTGTAGGTTTTTACTACTTTTTCAATGTCTTCATCCATCTTGGCCCAGTATGCATAGATTCTCAAAGAGATTTCATCCTTGAAATTAACAGATGTCCATGATGAAATTCATTTAATACCTACTTTTGTAATATACTAGTTATTATTACTCTTTGTGCAAGCATCAGTACCTTGCCATGTAGTAAGTTTTCAAATCTCAATTGCATTCTAAAAATTGTCTATCTTTCTTACTTTCTTTTATTCATTTTTTATTTCCACAATAAACATGTCTTGCTCTGCTTTTATTTTTATTTTTTCAAGGGTAACTAGTAATTCAGATACTGCATTGCTTATTATATTTTGAATTTTTATTACACTTGTTAATGCTTCATTAATAGTGTCCTCAAGTTGTTCAGTATTTTTTGGTATCAATTGTGATAACCCATCCTCTTGTTCAAACTTTTTGGATGGTTGGTATTCCATCCTAAAATTGTAATCCAATAAGATGGTACCCCAACATTGTAATATATTCTCTATATGCATAAGAATTCTTTTTTTTTTTAACTATAAATGATTAATAGAAACCTGTGATCTGTCTGCAACCAAAAACTCCTTTTGCATATGTTATAGAAGAGAAAGAACTTGCAGATGTACTGGTGAATACTGTTAGTGAATTTGTGGTAATGCTTGAAGAAATTAACAAAATGGCAAAAACGGATCATTACATTTCAAAAATAATTAAACAAGTGAAAGGGAATGAGAAAAACAAAGGATATAAAGTATCACCATTTTCAATTTGCAATGAAACACTAATGTATGCTCAAAGAGTGTTAATTCCACGTGTTCTACGTAAGAGGATATTGAAAAAATTTCATTTGGGTCATCTGGGTATATCCAGAATTAAATCATTAATGAGAAGCTATACATACTGGCCTAGGATGGACCAGGACCTTGAAGATTTGGTGAAGCATTGTAAAGGCTGTCAGTTAGCAGCAAAATCACCACCTATAAAGATTCAGCCATGGCCAAAAACAAATGTACCATGGTCACGAATACATATTGACTATGCAGGACCATTAAAGGGAGACTATTACCTAATTATTGTTGATAGTTATTCTAAATGGTCTGAGGTTTACAGATTTAAACACCCGACAGTAGCAAATACAATAAAGGCGTTAAATGAAGTATTTAGCTGTCTGGGGGTACCAAACACAATTGTGAGTGACAACAGTACTATGTTTACAGAAACTGAATTTAAACATTATTGTGATTCGTTAGCAATCGAATGCATAACAACACCTACATATAATCCGAGATAGAATGGACAAACAGAAAGGTTTGTCGACACGCTTAAAAGAGCTATGAGGAAAGCTAATGGGATTGACACTGAAGACAAGATTATTCAAACATTTCTGATGGTTTATAGAATTATGCCGAAACAGAACATTCATGGAAATTTATCGCCTTCAGAGGTCATGTATGCGAGAAAGATTTGATTGTTATTTGATAGGCTGTTATCAAAGAAAAAGTAAGATTTTTATAAAACCAAACTCTGATGTTAAATCTTTCAAAGAAGGTGACAAGGTTTTCTTTAAGAACTATCAGACTGGAAAGTGCTTTTGGGAAGACAGTTTAGTAATTAGAAGAATCAGGAGAGTCATTTACATAATTAAAGGAGAGACGTTTGTCTGTAAAAGACACATAAACCAACTGAGTCACCGATACATCAAAACCATTACAAATGACCAAGAGATACCAATGGAGGTAGTATATAACACATTCCAGATTCAATGGAATACCTATGGGGGTAACACCTACACAAAGAACTACTGATTCTCCTAAAAGTGAAGACACAGGGATGAACAGGAGAAGAAGTAACAGAAAAAGGGAAAGGACTAAATGGCTATATCCAGATGCTAAGAGAAAAAGATATTAACAGCAAAATTCTAGGAAGAATTTAGCTTGGGGGAAGGTGTTATAGTGGAACATCCTGCCATCCTCTGAGAATAGAATGCTCTACCTCTTAAAAGACGGCAACGAGCTATACGAAGAGGGAAGGTCTTAGGCAAAGGCATTCACTATTTGATAGTCTATTCCGCTCCAACTCATTGCTTGCCTATATGTGTATTATTGTTAATTGTACCTTAGTACAATAAATCTGTTATACCTTATTCCTGGTGTTGAGTACCATTCTTCAACTGATCTATTTACACTGTATTTCTTTTCGGGATATAAATTTGTAAAATTCTAATGCCTCTTTTTGATCTGGCTGTAGTTTTTCTTCTTGCTGGTTGCAGTGAATGCAAAGCACAGGTGATGGTTTTCGTGTTACCATCATTATATTGATGTAGAATTACTGCTCCTATAATCACTTGCATCTAAAGCCAACAGAATTTCTGCTTTTGTGTCATAGTGTGCTAATGATAAATCTGATGTTAGTATTTTTTATTTCTTCAAATACCTTCTGAAAGTTATCAGTCCAGTTTCACTTTATTTTTTTTTTAAGCCAATCTACAAGCATGGTAGGATGTGCGTTGTGGTACAGTGGATATTGGCTCGGAACGAGAAACCGGGGAGCCGAGTTCGAATTCCAGTTGAATCCATTGTATTCATTTACGTGCAAATACCCTTGGGAAAGGTATTAATCCGTCTCTTCCTTCCAGTTATGGGTTAAATAGCAGGACAGATTAGGTTCTATAGCCTTGATCAGCAACCAGTCTACCACAGAAAGCAATGGCAAAGCTACTGTGGGATAATATTCTGCCCAGGCAGTCATGTCTCTTTTGAGACATGATCGCCCAAGCGTGTATCACGTATGGCACTTAACTGACTGACAAGCATGGTATCCATAACCTGATGAAATATAGTTCTAAACAATTATTTAACCCTGCTGAAAAATCAGCACAAACACAATTTTTTTTTTCTTTACATACATTGCTGATGCTACCAATTTTGAATGGTTAATCTTTTCAATTGCACCTATTTTTTTCAAGTCTGTCTAATTCTTCTTTGACTTGATCTAATTCTACGCATGGTATACTACATTTCAGCTTAAAGATTGGTAACCTTTTTTACTTGAAATTTTACTTTGAATATGGAACACAAACCAAACTCATCGGACAGAACATCTGGAAAACATTTTTTCAACTCTTACTTTAGATTTTCACATTGTTTTATTAAACTGGTCACTTGTCCACTTACATTTATACAATAAATATTTATAGGCAATTCCCAAAGCTCAAATAATTCCATCCAGTCAGTACCAAATAAGTCTGTAGTAATCTTTAATGCATAAGCATTAGCATTTACATGCTTGTTATTGAATCAGATGTTACAAGTCAATTTGCCAATAAGAAATAATTTTTCACCTGACATGCTACTTATGATTTTTTAAGTCCTTTCAAATATAGGTTTCTCATTTGCTTTCCATGTAGCTACAATGATTATTGTGATATCTGAACCAGTATTGTTGCATTTTGACATCCACATTATTAATTTTCACATACACAATATTTTTTTTGTTTTCTGTGATTATTTTTTCCTTTGCGACACTGTGTATGAATTTTTTTATGTGAGAATTTTTCCTTGATTTAGTTTTATAGTGTGACTTTATATGTCCTACTTTTCTGCACTTGTAGAAGTTCAAATTCTTAAAGGGACAGTCATCTTCAAGATATAACCCTCCACATTGGAAGCCTTGATTAATTTTAATTTTTCCACATTTTTCTTTCACTTATATGAATGCATATTGTGTTTCTTCAATTTCTTCAGCATTTCATCTCAGATTTAAGATTCTCTGACATTTGTCTGATATTTCCTGTAGTGTAAATTTATTATTCTGTTCAAGTTTCATTAGAATTCTCACCAAAATTACTGCATCTTTTTTCACCATTAATCTTTGATTGAAAATTAACTCTTTAAATATATTGGAGTCAGTTACAAGCAACCCAACATCTAAGTACTGACTAGACTTGACATCTACTGATCAAGCGAGAACTTGTGTTTTCACCCTTTTTTTACCTCTGCCCTCAATGTGATGAAGGAAAAAAAGAATTATATAAATAAACAAAATGTTTACAAATCAAGGTCACTTTGAAATAAGCAGATAATTTTAGATGCTTAAAATATCCAGTGTTCTCAAGCAGACCAACACCTAATTACTAACTGGGCTTAACATCAATTAACTACAATGATCAATTATAAACTCGTGTTTTCAGCATGTTTTGACCATTGCCCAGAATGGGATGAAGGAAAAAAGAAATGTATAAATAAACAAAATCTTTACAAATCAAGACTCATTTAAAATTATGCACATATTTTATTTTTATTTTTAAAGTAAACTTTAATCATACATGTCTAATGTTATGTCTAGCTGGTTTATAAAGAAAATATTCCCTTAAAAAGCATTGAATTTCTTTACTTGTTAATTAAAATAATTAGTTAAGTAGGAAAAAACATTCATAATTTTTATCAAATTCACAGAAACAATTTGTAAAAATCTTATAAAAATGTCTGGTGAGTAGAAAGGTAGTAGTAAAGTGTATTGAAATCATACCCTTTCCTCTTTACTAATAAATTGATAGAGAAACTCTTTCTCTCTATCTTTTTCTCCCAACTCATACATCCTTTCCCTCTTTCTATTCTTTCATATTTCTAGTAACTTAGATATTATCCCAGACATAGCTTATGTGGTCAACTGATATCATGCAAAAGTTAACCAATGACTGATACTCCTGCCAAAGTTAAATTAGAAATGCATAGGTGTTAAGTAAATAGAAAAAAAACAGTGAACACATGCATAAGAGTTGGTCCATAGTTTACCCACTGGGTTTGTTGAAGTTCATATCAGCTGTCTGAGATTCAATCAAGAGATCAACCAGACAAAAGAAGACTAACTCCATGCAAACCAGAGATGTGCTTAAATAATCTTCACAAAAAGAATATGCAAAAAAAAACAAAGAATAAATTCAAGAGTACAATCCACACACTTGAATATCGGAAACATAAAATAACAAAGCATAAACAGCAACATGACACTACATTTCACCTAACACACACTGGGATTAACAGTTATGCTATATTTACATGGAAGAAAAACTCTTTATAATCTGAACACAGCAACACATGACTTATACAAGAAACATATCAGGGACACAAAATATAAACAGGACAGAATGATAATCATTCACATATAATAAAAGATGTAACTTTATGGATTCATCAAAAATAAAAATGGTGGTATAGTTAATAAAACTCAGCCATTATCTCAACTTTGTCTATACCATAAATGTAACCTGTAAACTCTAAATAAAAGACAATAAAAATAAACCACAAGAAATAAAATAAATCTTTTATAGCATCAAATAAATAATAAGGGAAAAGTTAGAATATGACCTGATGTATTTTATATGAAGATTTTGAGTAATTTAACAATGATATCTGTATCATTACATTGTGTCTACATTCAAATTAGATTCATTATTAATAATAGGGGTGAAAACATACATGCATACACATATACATATATAAATATTTAAACAAATACTAGATACCAAAGAACTAAAATAATATTTTGAATAGGCATACAGACATTTTTTCTCTTTTAAACCCTAGACACCACAACAAGAAAAGGTGTGGGGTCTGCAACATAATAATAAAAAGATACTACTTCAAATTCGAAAATGCATCTAAATTCGAAATGAAAACAAATCTGAGTTACAACTCTAAAAACATAATTTATACTCTGAAATGCAATGAATGCACAAAAATATACATGGGGTGACACAAGGCCTGAATAAAAGAGTACCCCTGCACAGAAGTAACATTAAACTAGCCAATAACAAGAAATTGTATGTTTCTCAGCACTTATGAAGTGGAGGTAAATTCAGTATAATGCCTATCTACCAAAATGAGACTATGACATGCTCATGATGCAGGAAGAAATATTTATAAAAAATACAAGCCTTTTCTTAACAAAACAATATGAAAAAACTAACACACATTAAATTCAAATACATGTGCCACAAAAAAAAATTTACTATATCTCTCAAATAACAAGCGCTGGCTAGGATTACAGATCAAATCATTGAAGACATTTTGAAAAAAAAAAAAGGCCAAAACAAATTGAAAAAAGAGTAATTCTTGGTTGTGATTGGACAAAAAACAACAAATGAAACTTGATGACATGTATCATATTTCTTATCACTAAAAAGAAAATTTATGCACAATCAAAATTGCTGAAAAAAATTCTGATGAAAAAAAGATGAAAACAAATTTCATGAGTTAGTGTGAAAAAGTTTTCTGGCTAATGAAAAGTTAGCGATTCTCAAAACAGAGAAACATTTAACAAGCCAGTGTGAAAATAACTAGCAAATGAATGCACATATATATAGCAATGACTATGTCTTCAAAGGATATATTATTCCTTGGAATCAGTTTGGTCATTCTGTCCACATAATTTAGCTTACTCAATGACAAGAACTCCATCCTAAAGTTAAAATTTAGAAGAATGGTTCCCCATCATTGCAATCTGTTAGCCATATGATTTGGTAATCTTTTTTTTTACCTATAAATCACTAATAACGGTTTATGATCCATCTGCAATATAAATGCAAATTTTCACCCATGAATAAATCTATGGAAGTTTTTAAGGCCAAAGATAATCCCTAAACTTTCCTTCTATATCACTAAGTAATTTATTTTACTGAAAGCAGTGTTCTGGGTGAATTTTAATTGGTTTAACAGAGCTGTTAGTGAATTTATGCATTATACAAGCTCTGATACCATCTGCACTTGTGTCACTTACCACAACCAATTCTTTTTAGGATTGTAGTGTGCTAAAAATAAATCTGGAGTTAGTATACTTTTTATTTTTTGAAATGCTTCCTAGCACTCTGTTGTCCAGACCTATTTTGAGTTTTTCTTCAAAAGTTTATTTAGCAGCACTCTTAAACAATGCATGTTTTTTCCCAAAAACATTGTAACAGCTTGTTAATCCTAGAAAAGTTTATAGGGAGCTGACATTTTCAGGAGCAGGCATGTCTTTAATAGCACTTGCTTGCACTGGATCCGGTCTTCTGCCATCCTCATAACTCTAAGTACCTAATTTTGTCCATAACAAATTCACATTTTTTTGTCCCTTAGCTTGAATTCATAGTCCTGAATTCTCTTAAAAACTTCAAAAACATTGTTCTTATCTTCCTCTGTATTTTCACTTCACAGCATTGTGTTCATGACTGTCTGGAAGATAGCTGAAGCAACCTTAATGCCAAATGGCAACTGATTAAATCTATATCATCCTTAGTTTGTATTTATGGTCAAAAATTTTGAACAATCATCATTGACTTGAATTTGAAGGTATGTGTTGCTAGGGTCTATTTTTTAAAAAAATGTTACCTCCACTAAGCGACACAAAAATACTTCTTCCATCCACGAAAGTGGATAGTGATAATCTTTGAGTGAATGATTAAAGCCTATGGAAAAATCCATGCAGATGCATATCTCTTTCAACTTTTGTTTAATACATACTGTTGGCAAAGCCCAGTCACTATGCTCGACTTTGAACAAAACATCAATTTTTTTAAGTCAATCAAGTTCGTTGTTTATTTGTTGGATCAACACAAAGAGTTCATTTCTTTTCTTTTTTAAAACTAGTTGTACACATTCTTTTAGCTCAAATTTTGCTTTTAACTTGTTACACCTGCCAAGCTCATCAGAAAATACCTCTGGGGAGTTACTTTTTAATTCTCTTTTTAGTGTTTCTGTTTTGCTAGTAGAAGTCACTTTTTTGGAAAAATGAACTGATTGAGCAGTCTCATTATTTTTCATCCAATCTGTACCAAAAAGATTATTCATGTTTTTCATTATGAGCATTTTTAATTTTAACATTTTTTATTTACTGTTACATTCACAATAAATTCACTTACAAATTTAATATCCTCACCTGTACAAGCTATTTTTTAAACCATAAATGTTGGTTTTCCTGTTTTGCTCCAAATATAAATATTAATTATGTTTAAATCAGTACTGCTGTCTAATTCTAACTTGACATTTTTGTTCAGAATTTTCACCTGTAAAATTTTCTTATATTCTGATTTGAAGGCACTCAAATGAAGTTCTTAACTCATTTTTTAATTTTCATCTTGCAGTGAGATTTTTTTGTGTGCTTTTTAACTACAACAAAAGCATTCCTTGTTTTTAAATGGACAAACATTATAGAAATGTAGTCTTCTGCAAGTATAGCAGGGGTTAGGTATAATGTCTGCAGGGGTTAGGTATAATGTCTGCAGGGGTTAGGTATAATGTCTGCAGGGGTTAGGTATAATGTCTGCTTTCTTCATAGTTTTATTTTTATGATGCCACTTTTTAATGTGCAACACTTTGTTTATTTCAATATTTTTAGCATCCTGCTGAACATTTATACATCTCTGACAACCTTCAGCTTTTGCAGAGTTAAGTTGGGTTTGTTTTCAAGTTTATTCAGAGCCCTCCTTTTGATTTCTGTGTTGTTAGCTGACTCTAAACCTTATGCAAATATTAAGCATTTGAAATTGTCAGTGGTTAGTTCTGCCAATTTGAATTTCTCACAGTGATTATTCACAATACTAGCAAATATAAGGAAGTCTTCCTCATTATTTTTCTGTAAATTCATACACTTCAAACTTCTATGAAATAATGACATTTTCAGGCTGAGCAGCTCTAAAAGTAATATAACCATTTCATTAAATGTTAAGTCACTTTTCTTCTTTGTAGAACATAATTCATGAACTTTGTATGTTTGACTTCACCTAACTTTTGTAAAACTAGTCTAACCTTTTTCTGGTCAGACCAATTTATGTAGTCTGTCTTGTAAATGTTTTCGTATCTGTGGAAATACAATACAAAAGTTACATTTTCCTCAGGCCTGTAGTTAAAATCTGTTATCACTTTCACTATAGCTTCCTGGGAAAATGAATTCAAATCATCAATAATGTTGCTTGTAAAAATTTCCTGCAGTTTCAAAAACAATTCTTTTAAGTTTTTGAGCCTTTGTTCAAGGTATCTTTGTTATTCTTGTTGCCTCAAAATTTTCTACAACTCTTTTTTAAACTCCTCTATTTTTTACGTGTACTTTATATATATATATATATATATATATATATATATATATATATATTTTACAACTGTCAATCAAAAACACTTTTAATTTCCTGCAATTTGCTTTGATATAACACTTTTATCTCACAAAATCCTCTTGATGTTATGTTTTTTTTTACAAATTGAATTTTTTGTTCCATGTGTCTTTTTACTATGTTTTAGTCATCATGATATCATGTTTTTTTTCTTTTGACTGTTTTGTTTCATACAACTGGTTGATATATAATCCTTGAATATCCTTGTAGCCAAAAAAAGCTTTATCTTTTTGTATTTTTTTATCCTTCTTTGCTAATGTTTCTTAGTGACTTTTATGTGAAAACTTTAGTTCACAAAAATGTTGTGTTGGTGCTCTTTTTTCTTAAGGTCAGCCAAAATATTTGCCACCCAAAATCATGTCACCAAAATGTTGTGTTGATGAATGCCACAATCTTCATTACTAAAACGTTGTATTTGACTAAAGCTATATTCTTTGATGCCAAAATATTGTATTTTGCCAACAGCACTATTTTTGATACCACAATGTTGAATTTTGATTAACAGCACAGTCTTTGTTTCCAAAATACTCTATTTTGGACAATGGCACAATCTTCATCGCCAGTGTTGTAACCTTAAAAGGTTACTGCATGAGTAATCACCAAAATGGAGGGTGGGAATAATAGTATATCAACAAATACAAAACTCACATGTTGCATGAAGTAGCTACACTACTAGTAAACTGCTAGTCAGTATAATCACTCTACTCTACCCCAATAGTTTCCATATCTTTAAGAGGATAGGGACATTTCATTACTGTATATGGGTAGGTATACAACACACACACACACATATATATATATATTCCACAGGTAGATACAGTGAGGTGAAATATATATATGTGTTAAACAATTTATTTTTGCTGTTTATTTGTGTTTATAATTGTTTTACAAATATATTGTGAACTTTAGACAATGTTTTTATTTCAATATATGATTCTAAATCCATTTTTTTACTGTCCAAATACTTGTTTCACCTCAGTGTATTTACTTTAGAAGGTGCCCAATACAAAAGTAGAGCATAACGGCTGGAGAACTCTGTCACCAAACCTGCTGGTGTCCACACCATGAATTTTTCAATAACCCAATCCCTTACGCAAGTGGTGAACTTCCCCACGTGTTTCTCCGACAACCCTAATGGAAGGGACTCACTGCTAGACCTCTGCTTCACTTCCATCCCAGACTCTTGCACTACCAGACAACTCTGCCCACTTGGTAACTCTGACCACATCGTAGTTTCCGTCAACATTTCATTCCACTCCCACCCAACCCAAGAAACCCAGATAAGTAGAATATCCTACTGCTACCAAAGAGCAGACTGGGATTTGTTCCGAGACTTCCTCTGTGATGTCCCTTGGAACAACGTTTTTAGTCTTCCCATCAAAGAATGTGCATCCGAGGTCTCCTCCTGGGTTAAGGCTGGCATCAATGCTTTCATTCCTGCCAGGAAATTTCAGCTTAAATCTCATTCGTCTCCATGGTTCTTGCCTGCTTGCTCGGCCACCATTGCCCACCGAAATCATTTCTTCCGACTCTATCGTAGCTACGCGTCGGACCAAAACAGACGCCTTTTCGCTTCAGCACGTAATAAGTGTAAAAAGATACTTAACAAATCTAAGATGTTATTTGCTGCCAGAATGAAGCAACTCATAGCATCCCCTAAGTTCGGCACCAAGAACTACTGGTGACTCTGTAAAAGCGTACTTAACAAGAGGAAGTTCACAATACTCCCACTAATAAACAAATTTGAGGTCCTCACCTCCCCAGCAGACAAGGCTGAATGCTTTGCCCGCAAATTCTCGAATAATTCGAGACTGGACTCATCTGGATTTTCTACACCCGACTTCCCACCCAGAACCGATGCTCAACTGAATGACTTCCATATTACACCCTCACTTGTCTCTAAAATAATCTCAAAACTTGACCCTCACAAAGCGAGCGGAGGGGACGGAATCCCAATCATAGTCTTAAAGAAATGTGCCCCCGAACTTTCCTCTGTACTTTCTAAGCTCTACAACCTTTGCCTATCTGCTTCCTGCTTTCCTGCCTGTTGGAAATCTTCCTCTGTAGTTCCTATATTTAAAAACACTGGAGAACCCTCGGACCCCGCAAATTACCGACCTATCAGCCTTCTTCTGATCTTTGGCAAAGTGTTCAAAGCCATTATCAATGCCGAGGTCATTCAGCATCTCACAGCTCACGGGCTCCTCTCAGACAAACAGTATGGCTTCCGCTTCACCAGGTCTACTGCTGATATGCTAACGACCATCACCGAATACATATATCAGGCACTCGATAGGAATGGTGAAGCCCGAACCGTTGCCTTGGATATCTCTAAAGCGTTCAACAGAGTTTGGCATGCTGGCCTTCTATGCAAACTGCGGAGCTATGGTATAGCTGGACAATTGTTTGAACTAGTCCAGTCATTCCTATCTAACCGCACATTTAAAGTGGTATTAAACGGACATGCCTCCCAGTACTACCATACGAATGCGGGTGTCCCTCAAGGCTCTATCCGAGGTCCTATGCTCTTTTTGATCTACATTAATGATCTCCCTGATACCATAAGATCCCAAGTAGCTATGTACACCGATGACACCACAGTTTATTCTCACCTCGACCAAAGATCTGGTGCGGGCGACAAAGCTAACCTTGCAGCTGAGCTTGGAAAGGACCTCCAGTCCATAGTGGACTGGGGTAAGAAATGGCTCGTACATTTTAATGCTTCTAAAACGAAGCTACTATCAATTAATCATCATAGACAATCGCACCTACCTCCTATTAGCATGGACCAGGCTTGCCTCCCAGAGAGTAAAACACTACGCCTCCTTGGTCTCACAATTTCAGCGGACCTCAAGTGGAATGACTATATGGAATCCATTGCTAAGTCCACTGCTATGAAAGTCGGTTCTCTGTGCAGGGCCCGGAGGTTTTTTCCGTCTGAATCTATCCTGCACATTTATAAATCTACCATCCGCCCATGCATTGAATACTGTTCCCATATCTGGTCGGGTGCCCCTGCTTCTTGGGCTTCTAGACAAGGTACAGTGGAGGGTCTGTAATGTGATCGATACCGACTTAGCAGACCGCCTGCAGTCTGTCTCTCACCGGTGTGACGTGGCTTCCCTGTGTCTCTCCTATAAATACTTTCACAGCTTCTGCTCCGATGAACTTAGATCACTGGTGCCCCCTAGGTTCGAATTTGCACGAGATACTAGATTAGCAACTAGATCCCACCCTTTTACAGTGAAACCAATAAAATGCAACTGCAACTTCTACTCCAACAGTTTCTTTTCTTGCACTTCCCAACTGTGGAATTCTCTTCCACATGACTGCTCCTCCGATGGCTACAATCTCCAGGAGTTTAAATGTAAGGTCAATAGACACCTCCTAACAAACTAACTTTCATTCTTTCAAACACTCTTCCCATCCTCCAAACTATCTATCACCCTCCTTCTGACATTTCCTATATCTAACCACTCTTCCTATTTACCTCCCGCTATGTAGCCTCAAGCACAATAGTGGCAGTGGAATGCCTTGCTTGGGGTGAAATGATTAAAAAAAAAAAATTTTTTTAAATAATTACATGGTAATTATTATTTTTATCATAATAATGACCTACTGCAACTTGACAGCTATTAAGTTTTAAAACCGGAAGAATAAAAAAATAAAGTAGAAAAAATAAAATAATTAAAAAGAAAAAAAGAGAAAAAGAAATAAAGAAAAAGGAAGAGAGAAGATGAATACAAACATTGGAAAAGATAACATAAAAGAAATGAAAAAGAAAAAATCAAAACAAGCAGAAAGCTAAGGATAATGAACTGAGATATTAAAATATGTACTTATGGGGATTTGTCTATCAGTACAAATCTGCCTTATTTTTTCTCCTTCTGGTTTAAAATTTGACATGTCTAGATTTCCACAGAAATTTTGCTATATAACAGTCTAGCAAGCCAATCATAAATACTCACACAATTATTTGAGTTTTTATTATCTTCCACCTCACTTAATTCTTCTCCTTGGATGACCTTGTTTTTATTTCTTCATTTTTATTTCTTCATTTTTATTTCTTCATTTTTATTTCTTCATTTTTATTTCTTCATTTTTATTTCTTCATTTTTGTTTCTTCATTTTTGTTTCTTCATTTTTATTTCTTCATTTTTATTTCTTCATTTTTATTTCTTCATTTTTGTTTCTTCATTTTTGTTTCTTCATTTTTGTTTCTTCATTTTTATTTCTTCATTTTTGTTTCTTCATTTTTATTTCTTCATTTTTATTTCTTCATTTTTGTTTCTTCATTTTTATTTCTTCATTTTTATTTCTTCATTTTTGTTTCTTCATTTTTGTTTCTTCATTTTTATTTCTTCATTTTTATTTCTTCATTTTTATTTCTTCATTTTTGTTTCTTCATTTTTGTTTCTTCATTTTTTTTCTTCATTTTTATTTCTTCATTTTTATTTCTTCATTGATTTTTTAAATCTACTTATCTATATATTACAAAATAAATTAATCACATTTTACTGACTGATGATGGTGTTATAACACTGAAACTTTGTAGGTATCAAGTTGCGATATGTCATTGTTATAATAAAAATAATAATTACCATATATATTGTTGGGACGCCCACGCCTATTCGACTATAATGGACTATTCCATTACTATGTAAAGTAATGGTGGCATCTACGTAGGTAGAGAGTATGCCGAGCAGCCGATCGACAAGTCAGTCGTAGACTTCTGGTGACGACCCGGAAGTACCCATTGCTCATACTACGTCTTATGACGGTTGAGACGATTAACCTTTATTCTTGTATTGTATACTAATAACCTTTGTAAATACTATTTTCACGGAATACAACAATTAACCTATTCCTGTTGTTGAGTTATTTATTCTTACTCACGACATAACATATATATATATATAAATATATATATATATATATATATATATATATATATATATGGTAATTTTGTCATTGTAGCTTAGATGTGACACAAAGACAAAATTATAGGGCACCTTATTATGCAGTTGTAATTGTTTTAACAAGACATGCTTGTTAATAATTGTACCACGTCAGGGTGACTATATATATATATATATATATATATATATATATATATATTAGTGTTTATTAACAATATTTTTATCATTTTGCTGCCTTTTTATTCTTCATATTTTATTAACCAGCCTATTAAATCTATACAGATACACACACACACTGTATAATGATTTATTTAAATTATGATCTATTTATATTGACACAATTCTGATGTTGAGTGTATTTTCTGGAAAATGCATATGAAGAAATTGTTACATTAATCAATAATTTTGTTGAGATATGCAGAATATTTATATCATCTTCATTTTAAATAATGATGTTTATTCTCCTTCTTAAATGCAAGCTAAAGACTTTTGTTGAGCCAGCACCAAATGAAATTTTGTATTTGTTTCAGTTAACAAACTAAAAATAAACCATTTCAGTGATAATATTTGATTTTTGTATTCATATTAATGCAAGTTAAGTGAGAGTATAGAAGTAGATGCTGGACAATTATCTCTGTTTTATGAATGGAAGCAAGGCATAGAAGCAATAATTTTAAACCCACATAGAAAATACTGACAGAACACAGAACAAAAACTTGAACAAACATGCTTGCAGCAGAAAATTGAACAATTATAGCATTCCTTCGAGCAAGATAAGAGAAATAACCTAAATTGTAGAAAACTTAAAAATGACAAGTGCAGGTTTTTACTCTTTTATTCTACATTTCTTAGAAACCCTCTTTTTATTTGTCAAGTATATTCATCGCAGATAACACACGTCTGAAAATAGTTTTTCTTATTATTGATAACTTTTAAAATTGGCAATCTGTAAACATTAAGTAAGAAGATCAAAATCCAGAAATTTGATGTGGCAAACTTCAAAACTGGGAAGTACAGAAATTTAAATATTACAAAGTTATTAAACAAGTATTTAATATCAGAAAGAGACAGCAGAAATCTCTAAGGCACATATTGTTGAAAGAGAGCTTGAAAATTTTGACACTCACAGGATATATTGAAAGTAAAAGGAATAGAGGAATGCAGCACATAACCTACCTAACAAATATGTGTAAATAGATAGCAGAAAAAGGATTAGGGGATATAGCAAAAAAAAAAAACTTTACTAAGGGTTACAAAAGGTAAGAAGTTGTGAAGAACCATAATCTTCAACATTCTGAAGGGACACAGCACACAGAAGAAGATAGCTCACTGCCTGTTTAAAAAAGATATTCACAGAACTTTACCAAATATCATAACCTATTGAAGACAACTTAATAACAGTCAAAATTAGATTCTGGCTTACTGCAACATCATGTTGAAAAACCATTTCCAGTATGATCCCCAAAGTTAAGCAACACTGACCCTGGTCAGTACCTAGATGAGTAACTGCATAGGAATACCAGGTGCTTTAAGTTTGGCTAATATGGGTAGAGCTATCAGTAACAGCTCTGAATTGTTAATTGGAAGACCAAGTTCCAATTTCAGTTGGGTTCATTATATTCACTTACATGCAAATAGCCTTGGGAAAGGTATGAATCCATTTCTTCTCACATCAACTATGGCTTAATTAATAAGACTTGTATCACTAAATAATTATTAATACTAAAAATAATTACAATCTAAAAATATTTTCTGGCTTTAAATAACATGCAAAGGGCTGATAATCCATAAAAAATGTATCATTCAATAAATTAGATTTTCAACTGAAATATAAGTATTTGACTTTGCATTGACAAGCAAAGCATAAATTTCCACTAGTGCTTTTGCAATATTGATAATTTGTAGCTAAATGAACTCATTATACAGACTAAATCCCTATTTTCATTCTCTTCAATAGTTACTTTAAAACACAAATAACCACTTGTAATGTGGTTATTCAGATTTTAAAGCAGTTTGAAAACAACACAATTTTAACAATAGACATTTTATAAATGTTGACGATATGGCAAAACAAGAAGTAAAAACGTTTTCATTCACCTATTCATCTATGATGACCAAAATGCAAAGAAAAGCATAGAATATATCACAAAAGGAAGTATTACGACTAAGTGTCACATAAAATTAATGTAGCTGAGACAAATTGGCAACTATTTCAGCAAAGAAAAAATATATAAAAGTCAATGAAAAAAAGAAGCAAACCTCATGGAATCATAAAAACAGTCCAGACACTCTTGAGTGATGAAAGCCATTTTCCTGTTTGCCAATAAATTAAGATTAGATAAAACAAGATCAAAGTGAGCAAAGAAGCAGTAGAAATGATTTGGGGTTGAAGGAATAAAGGAGTAGAAATCTCTTGAAAGAGGTAAGTAGGTAGGATAAGTCGTGTTAAAATAGCACAGTTTAATCAATTCCTTTAGAAACAATAGATTTTTTAATTTTTAAAACTTTTTTAGCAATTATTAAATCTTAGAGTTGTTCTAATTTAATTTCTTTAAAAAGCCCATCACATAGACAATTGAGGACCCTTCACCATTGACAAGGGGGTCATCAATGGTTCTGTTACTTGTCTTCTTTACAGGTAGGGCTGTTGATCCTATGCAAACCCCTTTATCCTCTGGGTGAAGAATTCAGCAAGTTTGGTTTGGTTTGGTTTATTTTGCTTTACAGCATATTGACCTCAATGGGGCATTTAATGCCAACAAGATTTTTAGAAGTTCATATGAATGAAATATGTATTAGTATTTTTTTTTTTTCAAAAATATGTTGTTGGTAATACTTTTTTTTAAAAATGTAATGCTGGTATTTTTACTATAAAACTCTATTTTTATTCTTTCATAGTGTTTTGAACCCAGTTAGTGGGCTAATGATTTGCCTATAGTTGGTGACATCCCTCTAGGTCAGGGTGTACCTGTAAACAAAAGCAATTAAAAGGTGGTTTCACAGTCCTCATACCCTCCTGATTGGAGGCCTTGTTGCTGAATGTAGTTTATTGTCATACCCAAAATGCAGCAAATTTGGTTATTAGATACATTAGCATTTCTCTGAATGGCTATTTGAACACTTCCATTATTTCTTCAATTAGCTTTGTTACAACTTCTCCTGTTGGCTGCTTCTGGTACTTCTGCTATATATTTAGAGAATATTGAGAAAATGCAAAGAATCTGCAATGGTATTGATCCTGACTTGACATCTAACTTCAGGAACATTTCTGCTGTTGTAATATAGCTTAACTTTACCTTTTCTATAGATATTTTATGGTAATCAAACTTTCCTCTGAGATACCCAGAATTTATGAATCTAAGCACAGTACTAGATTAGCAGTTAGGTCTTATCATTTTACACTTGAAATGGCTGTAAGTTCTATGCTAAGTGTTTCTTTTCTCACACTTCTTGCTTGTGGAACTCTTTTCTGGTTTCTTGCTTTCCAGTCAACTTTGATTTTCAAAAGTTTTTACTCAATGTCAATCATTATCTTTTGTCTCTCTAATTCCTGTTCTTTTATGGTTCCCTTAACTTAATATTTTCTGTTTCATTCATATTCCTTCCTACTCATTATCCCATTGTGTCTTAATGGTTTTAAAGCCCTACACGGAGTGAAATGATTAAAACAATCTTCTGTTGGCCATATTATCACTTATATTGGTTTTTCTACTGGTTATGTTAGCAATTCTATTGTTTATCTTATTAGCTATATTAACACTTCTATAAACATTTTGCCACAATCCTTAAATATATTCCTCATAACATGTTTTCATTGTTTTAATATCAAATTACAATAAATAATATAGCTTCTTTAAGCAAACAAGGAGTGTATAAGAATCTTTATTGATGCTTATTGCTATTATCTATGAGTGGAAGCTGGAAGTGAGTTTTAGCCAGAGAAAGCTCTTTCTAAAATTTTGATTACCCTTTAAATTTTCATATCTGTGTTTGATATTATTTTATCTAGTTTAATCTGGTGATATCAACCACTTTTGAATCTTTCAACATACTAATTCATTTAATCTAATGAAATAGAATGAAAGAAAATATTGATAAATTTAGATTTAGACAATGAACAAGTCCAGATTAATTTGTAAACAATCACCTAATAACTGATGATAAAATTTGTGAATGAGGATGGGTTTATCAATCATTGTGATTTCCACATAATCCAGTTTATTGTTTTATTTCCTTTAAGCAAAGGTTGGACATTTTGGAAACTCAGTTCACTCTGCTTCTTCAGACTACTCTTTCTAGAGCCCCTCATCCTTTCAGAGGTCAGTGTTGATACATTCTTACCAAATTTTCTTCACCTCTCATTTGCCAAAGATTTCTTCCCTGCTGAGCACAGTACACTACTGAGCCAAATACACTGCTTGAATCATGAAGTGTTTCCTTGTACATAACCAAACACTTGTATTTTTTGTTTTTTGGTGGGGGAGGGTAATAATCCCAAAGAAGGCTGATTAGACATTTATTCTATGGAAACCATGATAAATCTGTTGACACCAAATATCTACTTATCAAAGAATTATCATTTGGTATCAGTATACTTGTCCTTGGCTCTAATAGCCCAGGATACATCAATGTAGGTGTCAAAATCTATAGTTGCATCTACTGTTAGGAAGGCTGGATCTCTGTGTCAGTCCAGAAAGTTTCTCATCAGAATGCATCTTACACATTTATAAATTTATCATGCATCCATGCTTTGAATACTCTTACCATATTTGGTCAGGTACTCCTGCTATTCAACTTGAGATTGTTGACAAAATCCAAAAAAGGATCGGCAATGTAATCAGTCCTGAGTTAGCATCTCAACTTCAATCAGCTTCTTATTAATGTGACATGGCTCCTCTCTGTCTTTTCTAAAAATATTTTGAAGCTAACTGCTCTGACAAGCTTTTTTTCCCTGGTGCCCCAACCATATGAATTTAAGTGGACTACTAGATTGGCATCAAGTTTCCCACTTTTTAAATGTAACCACCTCTTCTACTCTAAATTTTCCTTTTTTGCACTTTCTGTTTGTGGAACTGCTTTCTGTTTGCTTGCTTCCCTAACAGCTACATTCTCCAAAAATCTAAATGCAGTCTTTTCCCTCACCATAACCTCCTATGCCCCAAGGGTGGTCTTGCCTTGCTTGGAGTGAAATGATTAAAAAAAAAATTTATAATCAACATACACATACTATTAATCAACTCTAATTTATCTGCTTAGCTAAAAACATTTTAAATAGGATTTCATAATGTTTATGGCATTATATTCACATTGATTTTAGACATGATGTGCACACTGGTCTTTGACACAGATCAGTTTTAATTGTAAGTGGCAGTAGATAGGGGGAGAAAATTAAAACAAATTTATATTTAGGATCCTGACAATAACCCTATTATTTTCATTTTTGCTGGACTGACATGATGCAAAGGAGGCAGAAAATGATATCAAAACATGTAATGGAGTACATGGTACTACACAAGAAAATAAGGAGAAAATGCAGACAGGCTAAAGAGGAATGACTCAATAACAAATGTGCAGAAGTAGAAAGACTAAGCAGACATAATAAAGCAGACATGCATAAAGAAATAAAAGAACCAACGGGAAAAAAACCCTGCTCTTCAACAGGATGTGTAAAATCCAAGGATGGAACAATCATATTGGAGAAAGAGGAAATACTCCAATGATGAGAAGAATATATAAAAATCTTTTCCACTACAAGAGAGAGCAACCAATAATATACAAAGATGAGGACGGACCAGAAATATTAAAGTCTGAAGTGGAATCTGCAATAGCCAAACTGAATAGAAAAAAAGCAGCGGGACTAGGCGGCATAGTCATAGAGCTGCTGATAGCCCTGGAAGAATTTGGCATAGAGAAAATTACAGATATAATAAATGAAATTTATAATAGTGGTGTAATACCAGATGGCCTCAGCAAGTTGATCTTCATAGCACTGCCTAAGAAGCCAGAAGCAAACGAGTGTGAATTCCACAGAAACATCAATTTAATGAGCCATGTAACAAAACTGATTGTCCGAATCCTGATGAATAGAGTGAGAAACAAAATCAGGCCTGAGATAGGACAAGAACAGTGTGATTTCATCAAAGACACTGGAACAAGGAATGCCATATTTATGATTAGGATGCTCTCCAAAAGGGCAATACAAATGAAGAAGAACTTGTACCTATGTTTTATTGATTATGCAAAGGCATTTGACAAAATATGCCACAAACAATTGATGGAGATGCTTGGCAGCCTTGACATTTTGGGAAAGACCTAAGAGTAATCAAGAATCTCTACCAATAACAAACTGCCTGCATACGGACAAGCAACGAATTCAGTAATTATACTAAGTTCAAAAGGGGCGTAAGACAAGGATGTTTTTTTTCACTGGATCTATTCAACTTATACAGCAAGACTATTCTGAGAACCCTAGAAGTTATGCCATGATTCATCATTGGAGGCCACAATTTAAACAATATAAGGTACGCAGATGATACAGTGCTGATAACAGATACAGAAAGGAAACTACAAGACCTACTACAGAAAGTAGCTGAAGAGAGTGACAAGAAAGTACTACAAATAAACTGCAAGAAAACCGAATATATGGTCATCAGCTAAAAGGGCAGCCCAAAATGCCAATTACAGGTGAGGGACTCTAAAATCAAGCAGGTACAGAGAATTAAATACCTAGGAAGTGTTCTAACAGAAGATGGGAAGTGCGACACTGAGATTTGAAGGCGAATTGGCATGGTGAAAGAAGCATTCCAGAAGTGGAGTAAAGTATTAAGAAACAGGACAATTTCACTAAAAACAAAGAGGAGAGTACTGGATTGCTATGTGATGTCGTTTCTTCAATATGGCAGTGAATGTTGGACAATATCTTCAAAGATGAAGGAAAAACTTGAAGCAGCTGAAATGTGGTTCTACAGAAGGATGCTGCGGATATCATGGACTGAGCATGACGAGGTTTTGGAAGTGATGGAGACGAAAAGGAAATTAATACTGAGCATCAGGAAGAGACAACTAAAGTTCCTGGGACATGCAATGAGGAAGGAGAGATTGGAGAACCTGATACTAACAGGCTAGATAGAGGTAAAAAGAGACAGAGGAAAGCAGCAGATAACATATTTGAAGGACCTGATCAGGTGGATGACGGAACGAGGGTTACATGGTGTAACAGAAGAAAGCATGCTAAGAAGCACCAGGGATAGGGAGATGTGGAAAGCCATGATCGCCTACATCCTGAAAGGACATGGCACATAAAAGAAGAAAGAAGTTCAGTACCCATCTCTTCACTGATCAGAATATGATCAAATTTCAAATCTAAATTGTTTATTCATATAAAATACTACATTTACTAGAAAATATATTTAGTTTAAGTATAAAAAGAGTGCACATTACTGCTTCAAAGGACCCCATATTTCAGCTTATACATTTTTCCTGTTTCCACGAGTTGTTGTGAGACAAAAGAGAAATTAACTTTTACAACACTAATATATATTTCAATTAAATTTAAATTGAAATACAGATGTACGTTTGCATATACGCATGTTTTCTGCAAATGTTTTTAAAAATCTTTAAGAAATAATTCTGTTTATTACAAATTCATTTCTGAAAATTTTGATAAAGTCTAGTAATTATGATTTTTTTTATTTAAAATACTAGAATTTATTGTTTCTTCACAGTATAGGGGTGGAATCCATGATTCCAATGTCAAATAGCATGTATATGTGCATGTTTGTGTATAAATATCATGACACATGCACATTTAACTCACTCAGGCACAGTGCGAATGCACACATACATATAGAGTAAATATGCACATGCAAAGTGACATATAGACGCAAACCATGCCAGAAAGAGAATCATCTCTTTTTTTATAACATCTTAACCTCTTCAAGTCTAGGTATCTATCTTATATATCAACATAATCTGTGCTTACTTTAATTTATTACATCCTTTTAACAACCTCATTCAGGAACACTCTACCTTGAGTGCCTCTTTGGCCTTATTTTGAGCAAACATTTGACTAAAAAAATATTCTGTTTTGTATTTTTCAAAAATCAAAGTTGTTAGAATCAACTAAATGGAAAACACTTATCCATTTTTTTTAGTTGGGTTTTTATATTCCATCAACATTTCACGAAATTTTAGAGATATTTTCTAAATTATGAACAAAGCACATCTCTGTAGTTTTGCTTCAATTATAAATTTTTCTAGTTATCTGTTTATCGTTTATCTCATCCAGCCCCAAACATATTGCTCAATTGCAATTTCCCGTATTATTTTGACTGAAATGATTTTCTTCCAATAAACACCTAGAAGGGAAATGATGACCTGACAATCCAATGACTGGTAGTCTATGGAGAATGAAAAAAATGTTTGCATGATTGGAGTCTGGAGACTTTTCTAACATTAACTGGTTCGATCAGAAAGAGGAATGAAAAAGTGGGACATTTTGATGAACCGAAGATGAAAGAGACTTCCTGTTATATTGGTAATGCTATCATAATGGTATAGCAGGCAGTGTAATCAGAAGAGTCTCTTATTTCCCTTATAGAGTTTCCAGTGTTCTCACTCATTGCAGCTAAACTCCATAAACATTAAAAAAATATGATGAGATTGTTAGCTTATGAGTAATTAAGTCAGTACAATATAAGCAAATATCTGTGGCTGTAACTTCTTCACAAAAGGATCAGATAGTATTTTTATATCCTACATATGAATCAAGTAATGAAGAATCATATCAGTCGAGTGATTTCAAACTATAATGATTATGTCGACATACTAATTTGTCTGTTTCTATCATTCTATAATTATTTTGCCTAATGTATATATATATATATATATATATATTATCAATTGTGGAATTTGAAGGTGAATTGAGATAGCAAAAGTTGCCTTCCAAAAGTTAAGTAAAATGTTCAGGAAATTTTGTTAGAAACAAAGAAAAGAGTACTGAACTGTTATGTAATATAAGTCCTCATATATGTTAGAAAATGCTGGACCCTCTTCTCCCAGATGAAGAAGAAACTTGAAACAAGAGAAATGTGGTTCTACAGAAGAATGCTGAGAATACCATGTTCTGAACAGGTGAATAACAATGACGTTTTAGAAAAAATGGAAGCCAAGGGGACACTTATACCTAACAGCAGAATGAGAGTTGAAATTTTTAGGGTTAAAAGAGAGTTTGGAAATTTTGATACACAAAGGGAAGATTGAAGGTAAGAGATAGAGAGGAAAACAATGTATAGCCACCTACCTAGCAATCTTGAGTACATGGATGGCAGAACAAGGTTTAGAAGAGATAATGAAAACATAAAATTTAGAAGGGAAATTGTAGTATGCCTTGATCGCCAACATCCTGAAAGGAGATGACATCTAAAAGGAGAATGAGGTGGGTTAATCTTTTTGATCATCTAAATAACAATGTGTCATGTAGAACAATGTGTTGACAATGACACATGAGGTTAAATGCTGATTGCCTGATAATAAATAAACTATAAGAATGAATTATTCCACTGGGGATCGCATTATCACAATATTAAACTATATTAAGCACCAGACAGAAGTCTGAGTGAACCAAACAAAGTAAATCAACCAAGGTGAATCTAATGTGTGAATCAAATGAGTAAATTAACTGAGTAGTTCAACCAGATTATCACTAGCAGCAGTAGTTGTACTAATTACAGCCTAGTAGCAGTGTTCAGTGTTCACAATGTGATATTACTATTAGTCCTTGAGTAGATTAATCAGGAGGATTCCTAAGAGAGGATACTATGTATTATCAGGAGGAACCTCTTAATACAGTACTATTTGCAAGTTATATGAATAACTATTTTGCAATGGAAAGATACCAGGATATTACCTTGTAGTAATAACTATTACTACAAATCCACAAGTGACTGAAGTAATATACCAAAACCCAAGACAATACAATCGTGTGATACCACAATACATCAGTAATCTTTTAGGTCACAACAATAACCAGCAAGATTACAACACAATGGAAATCAATTTTATGGTAATTCTAGTTCATTCTCTTTGATAACCAAGTTGTTATGGATTAACAGAAGTAAATTCTGACTGAGACACAAGTATCTAAGAAAGAGAGATGTCTATTTTTATGTGAATTGTACAAAACAGTTTTCCATTGCTATTTTACCAGTCTGATTGCAGGTATATATACAAAATACAAAAATGGCATATGCTTATGGCTTATAAGGCATTATCATTGTAATAATCATCAACAAGAGCAATACACTCAAAATGCTAGTAAAAGGACAATTTAAATTTTTTCTTTGAATTTCTGAAATGTCTTAACCCTCTAGGGCCATTTGTATCATATTTGATACAGTATTTCCCTATAAGGAAACATTTGGTATTTCCCTATAAGGAAACATTTGGTATTCATTGACTGAGCAGTCAGTACTGCTTTCATTTGAAATTTATAAAATATTTCTCTTAAAAAATTTTTCAGGAAAATATTTCTTTCAAGGCTTGTTTTCATACTGTATCAAATATGATACGAATGGCCCTAGAGGGTTAATCTCAGTCTGTTTATCTATCTATCTATCTATTAACCCTCTAGGGCCATTCATATCAAATATGATACGAATGGCCCTAGAGGGTTAATCAAGTTCAGGAAATGAAGAAACATGATTATTTCAGAATCCTTCCTACCTCAAAGAGAAAGAAATAAAATATATACAAATCAAGTTTTGCATATTTCTATATATTCTGTAGACTAATCCCAACCTGCAGAAGGTCCTATTTATGAACAGCTCATGGCTAGTATATTAGCAAAATGTTATCTCCAACTGCACATGTTAAGATCAGAGAAACATAAACAGATAAGCAAGCCTTTTGATATATTGAACGTTTCAGTAATGGACTAAAAGAAAATTCTGTTTGATTCTGATAGAGGCCAAATTTTTTATGGCCAAAAGTATGGGTCATATAATTTCCAAAATTGTATGGTTGGTAGGGAGCTCACTATCAGTTGTTGAATAAAACTATTGGCCGTAGCTGAATGATAGAAAACTGATCAATGACCAACGAGGCTTTTGGTTACGAATATTTCATGCAAGAAGTGAACAGAGAGATTCTCATGAAGCAGGAGCCAACAGAAAGGGTTTCAATTAATCAAAATAAAAAGAGTAAAATAACACAACTTATAGTAAATTTATTTTTCTATGTGAAATTGGGAACTGTAAGCTAAAGTATGCAAGTTATCTGATGGCCATCAATTAAAACATTATCAATAGGTATATGAGTATTGGGACTGAAAGGTTATTCGGACTGAGTCTCATGCTCCTTGCATACCTGTCTTTGTGTCTGACATTATGGAACTGAAAGCTAAAGTATCCAATGTTCATCAATGAAAGTATCATCAATAGGTGCATGGGTATTAGAATTCAACAATATGTATCAATCAATTTGAAGGCTGATGACAGGGTATTATGCATACATCATTATCAATAGGACACAATAGTAAGAAGATTTTTTTTCAATTGGAGTAGATAGACTAAACTATCGCCTGGTTCACACTCCACCCATGTTTATTGAATGGGTGAAGAGGCTCATCCCTTGTTTCCTGTTTAGGATGTGATTTCCGGCTTTCTCTTTTCCAATCTTTTACTCATTTCCATTCTTTTCCTCTTTTTTTTTTTCAATTGGAGTAGATAGACTAAACTATCGCCCGGTTCACACTCCACCCACGTCTATTGAATGGGTGAAGAGGCTCATCCCTTGTTTCCTGTTTAGGATGTGATTTCCGGCTTTCTCTTTTCCAATCTTTTCACTCTTACATAGCCCCCTGCACATCAGTGGCGTTACCGCCTTGCTCGGGGTTATATGATTAAAAAAAAGATGGAATATAGACAGGATGATATTTTGGACAACATTTCTCTTGGAATCACTTGGTCTTTTCATTCATGTAGAAGTTACTAAATCCTGTAGAAGGGAAAATAGCTTATCTCCTGGAATAAAGTGCACTTCTATGTGTCTCGCGTAAAAAATACATAAAAGAAAAAATGTCCAATCATAAAGTTACAATGTAAATACGACCAGATCTAGGAGTGCAGAGATTTTACAAGATGAATTTGTGGCTTATTCAAATTTTCAAACTTCAGCCACTCGATAAAATGATCATGAGTGAGAAAATATTAGATGGGCAGCGGAGGCTGATGAGTCAAGTGGTCATGATTTGTGTGTGAAACTTCATGGTAGTCTCAATGATTGTGATTGAAAAGAGGATAAGGTACATTTGTTACTCCAAACTGCTATATCTTTTTTTGCTACATTTTAAGGTAGATAGTACTCTTTATCTTTATATTATTGAAAAACCAGGTACACTTTTTCAAGGTAACAGTCATCTATGATTGCATTTTTGGCTTAACAACACAGCATGACACAGTACATGAGTTGCAAGGAAATTGATTCAGGAATATAATGACACTACTGTATTTAAAACAAAGCTGCTCTTTTTTAACCACCATAGAGAAACTTTCCTGCTTATCAACAGACTGGATGACATGAGTCCCAACCTGATAGCTCAACTATAGTCATTTTCTCACCAATGTAATCTGTCTCTTCTACAAATACTTTCACGGCTTCTGCTCCAATGAGCTTAGTTCCTGGTGCCCCCTCTTCATGAATTTACTCAAGCTACAAGAATAGCAACTTTTACAGTGAAACTGATCAAATGCAACTTCTTTTCTCACACTTTCTGCCTGTGGTATTCACTTCCATATGTTTGATTTCCTGACAGAAGAAATCAAACATATGGAATGACCAAGAATTTAAATGCAATGTCAATTGCCATCTCTTATCTCCTTGACTCGCATCCTTTCCCTGATAACCCTTGTATCATGTTCTTCTCCCTTCCCACTCTACTCTCATGCAGTTCTCTTCACACCAGTTTTCTCATCCTTCTTTTATCCATTTTTTGACACACCTTGTAACTTGTTCCTCTTTCTTATCACTCACCTCTTATGCAAACCCCTGCACACTAGTGTCAGTACTGCCTTCCTTGGGGGTGAAATGATTATAATATAATGTTATGGTGCCCTGTCTACAATGGAATGAACTTTTCCTCCTTCATAAATACTAGCCTGTGAGACTTCCTAGAAGAGGCAGTTGAGATGCAGTGTAACTTGACAGTTTAGACGGACACCTCTATCTGCTGATTAATAACACTTTTATTTTGCATATATGTTCTGTTATTCCAATACACAGGTTCAATCTACCTTCTTTTCATGTCTTTCTTCCTGGCCCTAACAGGCCACAACACACAGGCACATACATATATATATATATATATATATATATATACTGTTTTTTCTCTCACTCTCTCTCTCTTTCACACACACACACACATACATACATACATATATATATATATATATATATATATATATATATATGAGAAAACAATATATACATTTTACATATATCAGGAATAATATTGGAATAGTGTCTTTATTTTGGTGAAATCCTAAAGGACAAAACGAATCACATTAATCTTTTTCTTCTTTCTCATAGATTTTTCCCTAAAATGTATATATGCTATATACATATATGTATATGATAGAATATAGTTTTAAGATATATTTATTTATGGAGAAAAGTGCTCAATATCAGGGATGTAGAGGGTGTATAAATATAAAAGTGGGTACTGAAGTTTATATCATGTGGTGACAGTCTGTTATATGTTTGAATGAAAACTTCATGGACTTAAAATTGCATTCAAGCATGAAACAGTCTGCCACCACTCAGTGTTGAGCTTAGTTTCCAATTATATATACATATATATATATTACATGCCCAAGGCTTTTGCATCTGGATTACATTTATACTTTATATATATATATATATATATATATATATATATAAAGCATAAATGTAATCCACTTTCTTATCTGATGCTTATACTAAGAATAGGATTATGCTGAGGTTTAAGGAAGTAAAATTACTGCCTCTGCTTTCCATCTTCTATTTAAGTAGATAAGAATTCAAAATAAGATTGTCTACAAATATTTTCACATACTTCAGTTGCTTCTCAATTGCTCAGAAAAAATGGACCATTATATAGATTCTAGCTAATATTTTTCATACATCACATAGGTACTACATTTTTTCATGTAATGATTTTTTTGACTGATTTTAAATCATTTGCACTCTTTAAGCACTGAAGGTTCATACAGCATGCAATTCTGAATGCTTAATCATTCAATTGATCTCCAAATCATGAATTTCTTAACGAATATCTTAAACATTAATTCTCAATATCGTGTTCAAAGGCAGATATTACACATAAGAAAAACTCTAACAAAGATTCACTGTAAATGTTATCTAGTAATTTCCTGAAAGATTTCTTTAAGAACTTATATAAATAAACTTACTTACCTCACAATAGTGCGCAGTAAGGCAGATCGTGCTTCATTGTGAAAAGTAATAATCACTGAAGTTGATGTATAATTACGTGCCCAAGGTTTTTTGCATCTGAATAATAGAAGAAAACAGAAATCAATGAAAGTGATTTGATCAGTATTGATTACTTTGTCTGTTTGGCTCTTGATTTTTTATTTGGCCATATGAAAAATAAAAGTGATCATCTATTTTTTTATGCTCATATTTAACAGGGAAGACAAATAATAGAAGATGCCTTTCAGAAATTGGGAAAAGTATTAAGGAATCAGAAAATCTCATTATAAACAAAGAAAAAGAGTGCTAAATGGCAAATATCTAATTTTCTAAGTGGCAGTGAACATTGGACAATTTTTTTTTACAAATGAAGAGGTAAATTCATGCAACACAGATGTGATTATATGAAGAAACACTGAAACATCATAGACAAAATGTAAGTGAACTATGGATGTTTTAAACAGAAGAGGAACAATAAAGAGACCATTGTTTAAAATCAGCAAAGAATCTATTGTTAAAAATAGAGAAAGAAGCTTAGGAATTTTAACACTCAAAGGACATATTGAAAGCAGGAACTGTAGGGAGAACAAGCAAGTTGAGAAATTAAAAAAAAAGATTGTAGCATGAGAAACACAAATGATAAGAAATTTGGTAAAGTGGTAATAAAAAAAGATAGGAAGTTGTGAAGAGCCATGATCAGTCACATTCTGAAAGAACATGGTTTATAAAAGAAACATTTTCAGTGCAGTTCCAAAAATACTTCAATTGTCAAATTTAATGAAAATTCAGTTATTTAAAAATGTCATCTAAAGTTATACACATTGTACATGTTTTGTTAGAATGTTAATAAAATGGCAGATGTGTGTATCATGTATATACTATTATAAACCTCTTAACAAAATTTTAAGACAGATGCATGTATTATACAGGTATTTTTATACAGGTCTCATTATATTATACTAATAAAAGAGACAAAATGTATCATACATATCTTATTATACAAGTATTATTACAATAATAAGGTAGGTATGTGTATTATAAATGTTTTATTACCACTATAATATGGCAGATATGTAAATTATGCAATTTTATAAAAATTATTATAATAAAACATAGATGTGTATTATACAGATCTTATTACAATTATAATTATGGTAACTGTGATATTAGCAGGTTCCTTATAAGGAAACATTCAGCATTCATTGACTGAATGAGTACTAGTTTCAGTTGAAATGTATAAAACCTTTCTTTTAAAACAATTTTTCAGGAAAACAGTTTTATCAAATCCAGTAACTGTTATCACTCATTTTATTATTGATGGATGGAAGTGTTCCCATTCCTAACCAATTATTTAAACTAGTGTGGAATGTCAACCTCTTGATTATGTCATTATTTTCTCTTTATGTTTCATGTGATATCCATTTGTTGCTGTTATGTACTTTCTCATATTTGCTACAGTTCTTTCTTGGTGATTCTGCAGCACCAGTCCACAAGAAGGATTGTCTTTGCCAAGACCATTGGCATTCTCTCACTCTAAGCCATTTTTAACCATTGATTTTAGAAAGAGGTTGTATGCATGTGACAGCTTAAATTCTGAACAGGTTTGGTCTAATGCTTGATATCCATATGCAAGTCTTGATCTGAGGAGGTTACTTAAGAACATGACTCAAGTTTTCAGGTTAATGTTTTTTTATTAGCAATTTTCAGTGTTGGGTGAAACCACCACTATTGCAGCATATTCTATGTTCAATTTCTTATCTCCTTTTTTTGTTTTTTATACAGCAATGTTCACACTGTACAATGCATGGGAGTCACTTGAAGTAGAGGGTTACAGAGTAAGAGGTACAGCTTAGGCAGATACGTGGGAAAGAAAACAGCCTCTTGGGAGTCAGTTTCACAGAGCAGCATTTCATAGAAAGAAGCTGCTTGAGTAGAATATGAAGGGAATCAGAGTGGTTCGCTACAATGTGCAATTTCTAGTTCCACCAGTTCTAACCTTCTGTGAGATACTAAATTTGTTATAATAATAAAAAAGCAGATATTATAACGTTGTTATTAAAAATTATAATAAATCAGATATGTGTATTATAGAGGTCTTGTTAAAATTATAATAAGGTAGGTAATATCAGTCCTTCTATATGACTGTGAATGCTAGACAATCTCCTCACTAATGAAGAAGAGACTTGAAGCAACAAAAGCATGATTCTACAGAATACCATGGACTAAATGTGAGTAATAATGAATTTTTCAAAAAAAAAAAAAAAAAGGATACTTATACTTAACAGTTGAAATTTTTAGGGTACATATTGAGGAAAGAGAGTTTGGAAATTTTGATACACACATGACAGATGGATGACAAGAGAGAGGAAGGAAAACAAACATAATCTGATGAGTTGAGTGAATGGTGAAATAAGTTTAAAAGACATAACAAAAGACAAAAATTATTAAGAGCTACAAAGGACAGGAAATTGTGGAGAGCTACGATTGCCAATGTCCTAAAGAGGTTTGGCATTTGGTTCAGAAGGTCTGAAATTCTATTTAAAGTGTGAAGATGATTGGTAAGCTTGCTATCAATTAAACCTAATAAATAATACCTAGAATCTAAAGAACTTTAAGACAATGTTGACAAAACGATTTTTGTCAGATGTCTAATATTTTAATCATTTTGAGCAAATATTCTAGTATGAACATTAAAACTCATATATATTCACAAGTCTGAAAGTGTTATAAAAACTGTGGCAAATGAAAAACTATCAATGACACAGCTGATATGATAGCAAATATGATGAAAGCACTCAATGAGATATTGCATGATTGCGTTTATGGCTTTAGTGTGGTGATGTCAGTTTCTGGTTAGTTACCCTTTCATGCTCTGCTAAACACTCTCATTTAACCTAATCCTGAAAAAAGTTCCCAGCTAAGTTAGAACAGAAATATAAGATCAATACTGTATAGTGACAAACAGACTTCGTAGTTTTGTATGCAATATTTAGCCAGCAAGCAATTTACACTTGGCCGATGTCTTTTATATTTATTGAGTTTAAAGCAGACATATCTTGGAAATGACTTAATTATGGTAAAAATGCAAACAAAAGTTGTAGTCAGAAAAGCAGCATTATTGATAATGTGAGGCAAGAAATAAAATTATGTATCAATTGAATTAGAAGTTACTTTGAAGCTTTTAAATATTCATGTTTCTGTACATGCACAATGCAGATTGATGCAGGTATTATTTAAATATAAAATGGATACCACAAAAAAAAGGAGTAGAAAAATTTCTTTGGCAAAGTAACAACCTACTTACACTATATCAAATTTTATTACTAAAGTCAATGTTTCCACAATAAAATTGGTATTAACCAACCAATGCTGGCTGATAACATTTCCAGGATCTACTTATGACATATGGTATATTTGTCATATACCATATGACAAATATACCTTATGAATTTTAGCCTATAAAGACTGTTTCTTAGAAATATTTACAATAACATATCTGATGTTATGATATTATTATGCAATATTATGTTGTTCAGAATATTGTAAATATATGTATATATCATGACTGGTCACTTGTTTCCAGTATGGCTGTTTGTTAATGGTAAATTCTGTGTTTGTTCAACACACACAGATCTTATTTGTGGTTTATACTGCAACTATGCTGTGCAGACTTAAGATACAGTTTCTCAGAGAGAGAGAGAGAGTGTGTATAATATGGTATGAGTAACAGACTGAACAAGCCCAGTATGTTCAAGTCTTCAGTCATGATTTGTGATTTTGTGCTGGCCTACTGATAGCTTCCAAATAGCATATATATATATATATATATATGTAAAAAATACCTAGTGAGCCAGACAGACCTACCTAGGTTTCACCTAAATGGATCGTCAGGGAAAGCTGGCTTTATATATATATATATATATATATATATATATATATATGTATGTATTTTTTCTAAACATATACTGTTAAATATAAGAGATAATGAATGTCTAATATGTTTAATCATGAGCCATTCTAAACGTCATATTTTGGTTTTAATTTCAGTTGAAAATAACGACAAAAATTTGCCAACATTTGGATAATTTTTTATTAATTTGCTTCTAAGCTTTCGACTCACATGAGCCATCATCAGAGAGATCACCAAGATGGTAATACAATAACATCCACCATCACCAATGATTTTATTTTGTGTTGGCATAAAACTCCGCTAGGCAATGGCAATAGTTACCAAAAATAACAAACGCAGTTTGCAAATTTGCACTGCAGTTCTATAACATCACACCGCATGATAGCACGAAATGACAACAGAACCATGTATTCAAATGCAATGTAATGTGCTATGGCCAGTTATATTATATATATAATATATATTATAACTGGCCATATAATACATATATAGAATAACATATTTAGAATAATTATATTTGTACTGCTACAAACATGACAATTTATGCTACAAATATTGCAATGTGAATATTAGTCTTAAAAGAGACCAACCTGTTGTCTGTCAACCATCACAGGCAACCTCTCCTGCCTCCCATAAGCATGGACCAAGTGATTCTCCCTGAGAGCAACACACTACGCCTCCTCGGCCTTACCCTCTCCTCAGACCTCAAATGGAACCACTATATTGAATCCATAGCTAAATCTACTGCTAAGAAGGTTGGGTCACTATGTCGATCCAGGATGTTTTTTCCAACTGAATCCATCTTGCATATATACAAGTCAACCATCCGTCCGTGCATGGAGTACTGCTACCATTTATGGTCAGGCGCTCCTGCCGTTCTCCTCAGTGTTCTCGACAGGCTCCAAAGGAGAGTCTGTAATGTGATAGGTACTGATCTGGCAGCTCAACTGCAGCCACTTCCCTACCATTGAAATGTGGCCTCCCTTTGTCTGTTCTATAAATACTTTCATGTCTTCTGAAGCTTCTTCTCTCGCACTTCCCGCCTGTGGAACTTGCTCCCGTATTCTTGCTTTCCTGATGGCTACAACCTCCAGAAACTTAAATGCAATGTCAATACTCATCTACTAACCACTGGACTCTAGCTCTCTCCCCACCCCCGTATAACCTTCCCTTCTCTCCACCTATGCATCTGTCATCGCACCTGCTTTCTTAGCTTTCTATTGCTCCTTTCTATCTAGTTTGTACTCCTCACTCTTTTCTAATTAATCTTTTTACAGTTATGTAGCCCCCTGCACATCAGTGGCATTTCCGCCTTGCTCGGGGTGAAATGATTAAAAAAAAAAAATAAATAAATAATTTCCGTTCTTGCATTCAATTTAAGAGCTTCTATTGTAGCCCTTAAAAAGATTGCCATGTAGGTTATGCATTGTTTTCCTCTGTCCCTCTTGCCTTCAATCTGTCCTATGAGTATTAAATTTTTTAGGCCTTTTCTTATTTGAAAATAGAAAAATAATGTTGTGCAGAGAACATATAATAATCAAAGAAGAAATTGAAAACATTGGCACATAACTGATACCCACATATCTCTGTCTGTATTGAATATAAAAATCTGATAACAGCATATTATATATTATCTACTGTAAGGAGATAAATTTTCTTAAACTTGTTATCATCTTTGATCCTGAATAAACATTCTCAAATTATTATATTTTTTCATGTTGCAAATCAGAAAAAACTTATAAGAAACATGTTTTCAAAATGTTATACACAATTTTTCTCTTAGATGGTTAAACTAACAATTACAAATATGAATAATTATACTTCAAAATTCATTCTCTTATAGTTTTAGAATGAAAAACATGGATAGTAGAACATAAACAACTAGCACCTTTGGATTAAACAATTTTAGAGTTCAATCTAAAATTCCCTGAAGGTTACCAGATGTACAGACACCTGAAGAAAAACAGCAGACATAAAAGCTGAAACATTGTAATAATAACCACAAAGATAATGATATTAGCCCAATCTAAACTTATTTATAAATGGAACTTTGTCTGTGTGTGTGTGTGTGTGTGTGTGTGTGTGTGTGTGTGTGTCCATTACCTATAGACTCCAAAATGGCTGAACCAATTTTCTTGAAAATTTATACAGTTGTACTATAAGCGTCTGCAAGTGTTCTTAGCTAGGTTTTGTGTCGAGGTAATAATCAATAATAAAAAAAATCAGGTTATAGAAGAAGTGGTCCAATTTTAATCAAATTTGATACACTCATGGACAAAGACATAAGAAACGATATTCAGAAGTTTCAAGGTTGCAGTTCTTACAATAGTGCAGAAAATCGATAATATATATATATAAAAGGCAAGATATTTGTGTGTGTCTGTTTATCTGCCTGTACGTCTGTATTTTTTCAGCCCTTTTATTTTAGTTTTTGCTTTGGGTTTGGCTCTAAGTAGGTATAATTGTAGTTCTTAGTCTCAGCCATGATACCATTTACTCAGAGAACTTATTTAGCCTTCAAAATTCAGTTTATGATGAAAAAAACTTATTTGATATCAATACCAGGAAATCAAAATTTGACTTACATCCATTCATTTTTCTTTCAGTCTATGGTTTTGTTTTAACTGGAAACAACTATTGCTTTTTAGTCTTTCATGCCAACGTCCAAAGAGTCTGAGCTCCAGGACCATGGATTAGTTTTAAAGCTTTCATTACACCTGAGCAACGCCAGGCTATACTGCTAGTTGTAAATAATGATGACTTCTCATCCCAGAATTCCAGACAGCAAAAAAAAAAAATGAGTTAAGAACATTTCATGATGATTTTTTCTCTTTTTATTTCAAGTTTCATGACATAAAATAAATCTAAAAGTTTAAAATCTATGTCTTTTACCATCTCTTGTTGCTTCATTCTTGAGAAAGTGGATTTGATCAGTGGAAGGAATGACATCAATTCCTTTTGCAGGAGAGAAATCAACAAAGAAGATTTAATGGGATGCCTATAGCCAGGACCAACCACTTAAGACCTTACTTATTCTCAAGCCACAGAAAACATTTTGTGTTCGATATAAGCTGCAGATACGTAAGTAAAAGAGTGTTATAAAGATAAATAGAGATCATTTATTTTCCAATATAAAAACAAAAAAAACAAAACAAAAACACTTAGCTTATTTACAATGAACGATAGTTTGTTTTCTAAACTTTGGATCATGAGGTATGAATGCTAAGAAAACAGAACAGTTATCATCTTTATTGACTTTAACCTTTCTGACAAGCTTGTCACATGAGTGACTATCATTGACCAAATATAACGCACATTTCAATGTAAGAAAAGCCATAATTGCTAGTTTGGTAACTGTCCACTGGCTGACCACAGATATAATGACAGACTCCTGCCTGTTACCAAAGTGTAGAAAATTATCAATCCTTAACAAGAAAAATTTCATTTTTGACAGAATTTTTAAATTGCTATAATAAGCAAAGACTTTGATAAATTATATGTTCTTTATACAACATTTACTATCACTATCAGAAAAAAATGATAAAAACATTATGATTTGCCCATCAGAAAATATATATACAATTGATACAAAGGTGGTGTTAACTGAGACACACCTCTTCTGTTCATAAAACAATGGTATATTGTTTTATGAACACAAGAGGTCTCGAATAAAAAAAAACATTTAAAATGAATGTTTAAAAAATGCAATGTTAGCTTATTTTCAATAATCATATGCCATTAATAATAAAACCAATATATCTAAGCTTAACTAAGTTATTGAATCAAAAAAAACGTAGTTCTACAGAAGGATGTTGAGAATACATATATATTTGTGGGGAATACTCCCCACAAATGGATATTAACACAGAAAATAGAATTGGCAATTTGAGATCAAATTCCAATCAAATCTGTTGTGTTCACTTTTTTAGCAATATCCTTAAGAACATCATGAAGTTATTTTCTCTCAACCTCCCCACCCAGCTATGGGTTAAATAACAGCATAGGTCATGCTCTTCAGCTTGGGAAGAGAATCAGTTTAAGAGAATAAAAACTCTAAATTCCATATTGTAGAGAAGGCAATGGTAAACCACTCCACTATTTTTATAAAAATATATGGGAATTATCAGACAGTTAAAAAAACAAATATATAAGAAGTCATGATCACCTACATCTAGAAACAACATAGCATTTAACAAAAATATATATGATTATTATTTTTTATTGAAAGAGCAATGTACTCACAATAGAAATTTTAGTTATATGCTATCTTTAATTCTAAATTGCCAAATGGTGAAAGGAAACTGATATTCATCCCAATAACTATTTTCTATCTTTGAGACTGATCATGTCAAGCATAAATTGATAAATATTTTTTTAAAAACTAATGTTTCTTGAATAACAAGAATAAATTATCATTTTTCATAAAATATTTTTGTGTTTTGTAATTCTCAAAGGTTATTTTTAAAAGAGAGGAACAAACATAAGTATTTTGATAATATCAAAGAAACAAAGCAAAATTATAAATTTACACAATGGAAATTTTAAATAGCATGTTATCATTGGAACAAAAGAGTTACAAATATTGTTTTAGAAATACAGAAAAAAGATAAAAGGAATAAACTGCAATATGTAATGGAAAAACATGTTTACTAGTTCATCAAAATGGTATGAATAACTTTCTAATAGTGAAATGCATTGCTACCTATCTACTTTAATATCTACATTCTAGCAAACAGTCAACCATAAAATTGAAATTTGTTGATTGTGAAAGCACATTCCATCATCTAAAATAAAGTCAGAGAATTGAAAAGCAGATTTCATCTACAAATTTCAACAAGAAACCATTTTTGTGGGTTTGATACATATCTGGCAAACTTTTAAAAACTTATCTTTTTTAAACATACACGTAAAAACTTTAAATAATTTTCACTTTACAAAGTACTACACTGAATAAAAACCAATATTTTAAATTATTTGCAGTTATCAGTATTTCTGTATTATTTAGTATCAGATACAATGTTAAAATCATGGGTATTTTTTTTTTATTGATAGGCAAACATATAAAATCCACTGATAGTTTTTGTTGTAGTTGTTCTTGATTAACTCAATAAAAATTGTAATGATTTCTCTTTAGGAACTTCAAGTATGATTTTTTTATTCTTCTATATACCATGCCCCTTCATTATGTAAGCGACTAGGTTCTCCACAACATCCTATTCTTTGTAACTCTTAGTATGTTTTGTCTTTTCACTATCCTTCCCAGCCTTTGTTCTGCCACCCATTTACACAAGCTTGTTAGATATGTTTCACTGTTTTCCTCTGCTCCTCTTATCTTCATATTGTGAGTGTCAGATTCTCCAAACCCTCTTTTCTCATTATGTGACCTAAAAACTTTAACTGCATCTTTCTGATTTTAAGTATTAGTGTCCCTTTTTCTTCTGTTTTTGTTAAACTTCTTCATTAGTCACGTGCTCATTCCATAGAATTCTGTAGAACCACATTTCTGTTGCTTCAAGTCTGTTATTCATCTGTGATGAGATTGTTGAATTTTCAATGACATAGAAAAAGACTGATATTACATGACAGTCTTGCACTCTTTTCATTGTATCTAATGAAATTTTCCTGTTTTAAAGGGAAATATGTTCACTTAATATGATCAGAATACAATTCTTGATTTTATTCCATAATATTTGATACTAAGAATTGATGAAATAAATGCTTATTTTTGCACTATATTAGTTCAATATGTAAAGATCTAACCTAACAATTAGCGTAAAGATTTTGCATTGCAACCCCCACCCATACTCATCATATGTCTGCATGAAAACAAAATGGATGGACAAGAATGAACTATACTTCAAATGATGTTTACTGCTAATAAATGATTGATCAATATCAACACATCATCTTGATAAAAAAGAGAAAAAACATTGTGAGAAATTTACAAAGAACATCAAAAAATTTCTAAAATATTGGAACTGGTTTCAGTGTTAAATATGAAAAATTAAAGTCAGTTTATATGATCAATAAATAGTTGTTAGAACCTTGGAAGACAAATTGACCTCCATTTTTTGATCCAGGTTGGTAAAAGTTTTTTTATATGATTATTCTTAAGGATATATTTTAAACATTTCAACCCAAACAAGGTGAGACCAGCACTAGTGTGCAGGGGGTTACAGCAAGAGAAAAGACTGGATACAGAGGGTATTGAAGAAAGAATAAAAGATGAACAAGATTCAAGACAATATTTTTTGTGATTATAGCTATCAAGGAAGCAAGTAAACAAAATTGAGTTCCACATGTGCGAAGTGCAAGAAAAGAAATTGTTACAGTAGAAACGTTGTTTAATGCCTTGGTCAGTGTGGAATTTTGCTATGAAGTGTATTTTGCACTGGGTGATGTGCAGGTGCAGGCTGAGATTTTGTTTTGACTAGCTAAGGTCAGAAGGGTCAACACCCAATATGGTACAAAGTGCATCAGAAGCTACAGGTGTCAGTGGAGACAGTTTTATAAGTGACATCAGCTGTCACAGAGTTCAGTTTGAGTTTTACAGTTGAAGAGAACAGACAGTAGCTATTTTGGCTGGTTAGCTGGCTTGATGAGAGTCTGCTGACTCATATGTGTGTGTGCTGACATCCTGACCAAACCTCTGGAGTTGAGAGGTTTGGTTGGGCTGTCAGTACACATGCCAAGTCACCACTTTGTTAAAAAGACAAGAATAAAAATAATAGAATATTTTTATTTTATATATTGATGTCTGTCAATTTTATCAATTGGGAGAAAAACATAGTCATTATAATTGCAGCATATTTTGATTTATCTTATACGAAGAAGATTATTAGTATTCAGTCCAAGCAGATTCTTGCTGAATTGTTAAGAGATTTTGACATTTATGAGAGAAGAAACACAAGACAAACTTGGGAGTTGCCAAATTGACAGAAGTTTTATTCCCAGCATTTTGGTCAAGCATTGTTTTTGATAAAGAAGTGATTTGAAGTGGTTGAAGTATTATTTTTATCATTAGTTCCCAGGTGTAGTATGTACCTGATGAAGAGGGTATACAACAGAAATAGTAGTTACATTTAACTATTTCAATGGTAAAAGCGTGGGACCAAGATGTCAATCAAGTAACACACTTAAATTCCCATGGTTGGGGCACCAGGGAAAAAATGCTTGTCAATTGCCATGAAAATGGTTTTAGAAAAGACAGAAGGAAGCCATATCATGTTGATAAGAAAGTAAGTGAAGTTGAGATGCCATGTCAGGATATTGAAGATCCTTCTTTGGTAGAAAGATCTAGATTTAGTATCACCTACACAGCTGCATGCCATGTAAGTAAATATACATAAGATTTTCATACTTTTAGAATATAGTGTAACAAAATAGAAAAATAAATGTTTTGTGCTTTGGAAGAATTTCTTCAGATTTATATTTTTACATATATTTAAGGGGAGAGAATAAAATACAACAAATGTCAGTTACAATCTTACATTTTACTTTAAATTTTAACATTGGTTACATTTTTACTTTTAGTTTAAATCTTACAATCAAGTTAAGCATCCATGTATCTTCAGTGTTTTTCAATATAAAACCATAATCAACATTTGTTGTGTTTTGTTCCTTACCATTACATCTACAGAATTTGATTTGATTTGTTTGTTTAATGGCATATCAACTCTTTTGGGTCATTTAATGTTGAAATTTAATTTTGTTGGGAACTCTGAAGTAATAAAAATATGATATATGTTATTCTGCTTTCACAGTTGAATACATGGTAGATGCTTTTGTGCATTACTAGCGGTTGTGAAATGTGTGTTTTATGTTGTAGTTTTTTAAGTTATATTTTGGAATACAGTTTGATTTTTATAATAAATTGTAGGATATTATATTGATAAATGTCATAAAAGAGTTCTTTCATGTTGGTTGTTTGGTTGATTTTGTTATCAAACTCTATGCTGAAATCTAAATATTTTGAACAATTTTATGGTGTCAACTGAACATATTTTGAAAAAAACTGCCTTCAACTACAGATAAAATGCATTGTTGGTAATTTTACTATAAATATGTATTATTGATAATTTTATTTTAAAGAGGTATTATTGGTATTTTTTTAATATAAAAAAGTAGCTTTATACTTTCATAGTGTTTTGTTTTTTGGAGGTTCCCCATTTACCCATAGTTGGGGCCCTCACAAGTGCTACCATCCCAGGTTAGTGTGAACCTGGGAACAATAACAATTAAGTGGTAGTTCCACACTTTTCAAAACCTCCAATCTCCTGATACTGCTGGATGTAGTATGTCATCATACGCAGAACTATATAACATTTCACTGATAAAAACATTATTTAGTCAGAAGAAGTATTTTCAAAGTCAAAATCCATAAGAGGATTTTCTGTTTTTTTTTTTTTCATTCAACTGCTTTTTCATTTGATATATACAGTACTTGGGATATTACATGCCATTAATAAGAAATAGATGTGGATAAATGGATGAAATATTTACATAGGCTGTCAAGAGGCCAAAAAAGACAATCCTATCATTAACAATCCAATTTCTTACCATAAGTGATTTATGTTTATTCTTGTCAGTGAGTGTCATTGTGTCTATGCTTAAGGCATAATGGGAAGAATGAAATCAACTATGCATGTAATTATTTCCCATTGTTAAATAAATAAAATTTTAAACTGTCTTTTTCTTGTCAAAGATAAGATATTATTAACACTAAAAATATTATTAACACTAAATTTTGTATTCATAATCAGTCTGAACCCAATTTTAATTTAAAATATATATAATTTTCTCCCAAACAAGAAGTTATATAAGTTCCATTTTTATAGCCGCTTCGATACAGTGAGTTATTAAAATATTTGTCTATGTATTAAATGAAACAAGATGAAAGAACTCATACTTTTAGAGGAAAGTAAACATAATACGATAAAATTGTTGTACCACAAAAAACAATTGAGAAACCCGAAAGATCAAATATGTTAAATATCTTATGGAATAGTTATCCAAGCCTTCAAAAACTTTTTATGAATTTTACAAAAAGAGACAAGTTATTGATATTCTAACAGATACTCTTTAACATCCATGAATCAGTTCCTCCAGGCAACTTTGACCAATTTCTCAAAAATAAAAAGAAACTCAACATTTTGATATAAAAGGATGTAAAGGTAATAGGTCAAATAATAAGATGTAGAAGCCAAAGAAATCGGTAAAAATCAAAAGCACTAAATAAGAATCTGTCTATGTTTGCCGAAAAAGTAAGTTAAAGATGATCGTAATATTCTGACAATCATTGCTTTGAACCGAATCAGCAATAGTTAAGTCTTCTTTACCATCTAAAGAGATGGAATATCACAAAGTCAAAAATGTATATTCTTACACATGACAAAATTTAACATATCAGTTTTGAAAGATTCAAGCATAATAAGAATATTAATGATCAAATAATATTTTCCTTATAAATAATATTCATATCTTTATCTTAGAATGTAATAAAAAAACAAATATTAAAATGATTAAATCAAAGAAAATCATGAACAAAACTTGAAATTTAAACTAACACTGAAAGTATGCTAATATGGGAAATGATGATGGATTATTTTCCTAATGTATGTTCTTGGAAATTTAAACTTCACAAATATACATATTCCCAGTTGTCTTGGATGTTGCAACCTGTCTAACAGAAGACTTCCTTTAACACAATGCATACTTACGGAAACACACTTTGAGAATAACGAAATGAAAGCTGGAAGTGCACAAAAATATTGAAAAATTTATGTTCACAATCTGCCTGGAAACCAGGAAAAAGCACCCTGCCAAAGAAAATATACAAAACAAGTTTTAAACAAAAAACTTTCAAGGAAATATTCATAAAAGAGAAATTTCTGATTATAGGGTGTATATGATTGTAGAGAAGAGGACATATATAGAGGAAATTATGTACATATTCTAAAACATAATTTATAATAAATATTCACTGCTCTATACATCATATATTGAGCACTGTTTTAAATTAATGTTTTGGACGGAAAAAATTTTTCTTTTTTCTCTCCTCATTCTATACTCACTCGGATATATATATATATATATATATATATATATATATTTAAAATTTATAACATATGTATGTTATAACATCACTACTAAGAAGCTAGTTTGTTTCAACTCTTCTTGTGTCTTGTCAGTCAATACTATCTTGTGTCTAAGCAATCAACACCATCACTTGACAAGGCACAAGAAGTTTTGAAACAAAATAGGTACTTTGTAAGTAACACAGGTATGCTATGACATATTATGTTATGAATTTTAAATAAATATTATTTGCTCTACTCTATATGGAGCACTCTTTTAAAGTTTTTTGGATATAAGAAATTTATTTCATCCATACCAACCTTATACTGAATTAGAGCACTCTGGCTATTGGGTGTGTATAATGATAATATATATGCTAAAAAGTCTGCCTTCTTCTACCATGCACCCATGGCCCAGAGGTAAAATCGCCGACTGATGCCACTTCGGTCGGGTTTCAAAGCAATCAGAGTCTAACTATACTGATGAGCTGTGATACAGCGAAACAGATCTGTCTGCGGATACTCATACACACACACACAAACACACTCACATAAATATATATATATGAGTGTATCTTTGAAAAAATACTCATACACACGCATATATATATATGTGTGTGTGTGTGTGTGTGTGTGTGTGTGTGTGTGTGTGTGTGTGTGTGTGAGTATATTTTTATTCACACAAACCATAGAGAGAGAGAGAGTTTTATTGCAATTAATTTGTCACATTAACAGAGCAGGTTCATGCTTATTTTGAAGTTTAATGAGGATACCATTTTAATGCTTTCTGTCAACAGAACTGGTTTCTTGCTCTCTCTTTCTTTCTTTCTTTCTTTCTTTCTTTCTTTCTTTCTTTCTCTCTCTCTATATATATACATACATGTGTGTGTGTGTGTATATATATATATATATATATATATATGGCTTAATTATATATATATATATATATATATGTATGTATAGTATTATTATTCAGGTGTTAATAAAACAGTGCTCAATGTATGAACAGAGCTGTTTTATATATATACTAATAAATATACATATTATCCTACATCTATGGCACAACTCGGAGTTTTATGTGTTATGCAATCATCAGGTGCTTATTTCAAACTGAAAGTAGATTCACATTTAAGTTCAAAGTCAAACCTGTACAAACCCAGTTAAGTTTATATGTGTCTTTCTCTCCTTCACTCATCCCCTCACTCATCCACTGTGGTGGGAATTCTAGTGGCCATGTGTATAAAGAAGAAGTGTCAAGAAATGTGCTTTGCCCTTACAGTCTGATGATACCAAAATGGCTGAAACCTGGGTTGCAAATAAGTGGTGAACATCTTATGCTTTAATATATTGTTGGCTCTGAATATTCAGTTCTTTTGACAGTGCATTGAGCATTTTTTATAAATAACCATCTACTGTGCTAAACAATACCTCTTTTACTATTATATATATATATATATATATATATATATATATACTACTTCAATTTATGCTAGCATGGAAATGGACATTAAACAAAGATGATGATATATATATATATATATATATATACTTCAACAGTATTTTTAGCAGATACTCGTTTTTAAGTTTTACATTTATTTTAAACAATTTCTATTTGATCTACCATCCTGCATACTCAAGAAAACTTAAGAAAAAGTACCCTCCAGCAGGATTCGAACTTGTGCCTGTGAGCTTCTTTGTAGGAAAGAACTACCATCTTTTCTGGCATGCTTTGACTGCTCAGCTACAAACAACAATGTTTTAAAGCAAATTTAGTAATTCAAATTTTCCTCAACATACATATCTGCTCAGTTTTGTATTGAAAATCCATATCTATAACAACCACATTTTATATCTCAATGTAAAGAATGAAGTCAGTAGAGAAATTATGTCATTGGTCATTCTGCTTTGTTTTACTGATGTCTAGACTAGTACTCGAATATTTCAATACTTTGACTTGCTTCTGATCTAAAAACAGTTTTTATCAAGAAAACTAAAACTTTGAGTAAAAAAACAGATTTACATGTTTTCTTCTTTCTCTAAATGTGTCCTGTTTAACCATGAATAATTTTTATCTGTTGTGAAGGAAGATATTTACATTTATAAAAATCATTAATCATATATTACAACAGCAAAATATTAAAACATAAATAGGAACCTCTTAAGACTTGTTTCTTCAAAATCTTAGTAGTTCATTTTAAAAATAGTTCCATTCCTTAGATTTATATAGTTCCATGACTTTGAATATTTTCTAAATGAAGAACCACCTATGTATGCATAAAAATAATAACAGAATTTAAAAAAAAATATTTATATCTCTGTATTCTTCACTCTTGTGAAGGTGTTCCACCTTAGATATATCAATTATTTTACCAAATTTAGTTTCCACCCAAAAAATTATATCAGGTAAAAAAGCTTATTGATTTTTGTTATAATTAAATGCATGTCTTTAACCTGCTATCAAGTTATAGAGACATTCACTCAAATTTCCATAAAACTAAAGCAATTTGGTTTGATTTCTTCCATATTTTTTTTTTTTTTTTTTTAATCATATCACCCCAAGCAAGGTGGTAACACCACTGATGTGCAGGGGGCTACATAGGAGTGAGAAGATTAGAAAAGAGAAAACCGGAAACCACATCCTAAACAGGAAACAAGGGATGAGCCTCTTCACCTGTTCAATAGGTGTGGGTGGAGTGTGAACCGGGCGATCTACTCATTAATTAGTTTGAATCATAAATAATTTCCATTTCTGTTCATCAATCATCTACTTTGTCTTTTTACTAAAATCATGTTTTCACTCCACATGCTTACTGACTTTCTATCAGTCAGTTAAGGGCCATACATGATACATGCTTTCGGCAATCATGACTCGAAAGGGACATGAACAGAAGATTTTCCTGCTGTAGGCTGTCATTGCTTTCTGTGATAGATTAGTTGCCAACCAAGGCTATAGAACTCAATCTGTCCAGCAATTTAACCCAAAACTGACTTTCTATATCTTTTCTGAAAGCAAATAGATTGTGATGTATTTAACGCCCTAACTTATTCCCAAATACTTTGCATTAGATTTCTTTCCATTAATGCCCTTAGACCTTGATCATTAAAGTTCAATGAATGCCTGTTTCAGTTTATTGTTCAACAAAAGAAAAATTTGCAAACCAATTTTGTATTTGCAGTTAAGTTATGACTATAAAAAATAAATAGTTTCCAAGATTTGTCCATTGAATTTTCCCTTTCTTGAACTCCTATAACATTGTGAGGCATAAATTCACTTTCATTTTGTGGGTTTAAAAATTTCTTCTTTAATCCACTATGTGGCAAAAATGAAGATATAGCACATTCATAATTACAATTGGTTCTCAAAAATGGAAATTACTTATGATTCAATCGAAAACTTTTAAAGCGCCACTCATTATTTTCAAAGTGGAAAAGAAGACATAAAGAAATATAAATATTCAAAATATCTCTAATAAATAACACTGTAATCATATAACAGAATAGTATGCATTGCAGCAAAAGCAACAAAATTTAAATGGAGGAAAAGATAATAATATATGATCATAAATATTTTTTATTGTTTTTGCTTGTGACGATCTAAGATATTAATGTAAGCAAACTGACCTTATTTTTAAATTATATATTTTAATTTGGAATGATTTATAAAATTATATTCAGTGTGATTACTGGGTTTTCTCTAATCATAGAAATCATTCATTTTATTCAGTGTAAAAATGAAAATTAAAGTGAAACCTAAAGTTTTTTTTTTAACGTCATTTTAACAGACATTTCCGCAAGAAATCTTTGTAAACACCTTTTGTGTTATCCGTTAGATGCATACAATACTATTACCAAATATTACATTTTAAAATTAGATTTCTCATTTTTGTTTATTTTATAGTATAGCTACAAGAAATAATATTATCATTTCAGAACTTAGACTGCAAGCAGATTGTTACTAAAATTGAATCTAACACCTAAATTTGTTCTGTGTCAAAATTTGCAAATTCACACAGAAAAATTATATGACAAGCTTGCATATCTACATAAATGTGTGTGAATATATTATAATATGAAAAATGTAGGAAGAGCACAAAGAAATAGAATGAAAAGGGAGAAATAATAGAAAGGGAGTCAATATGTGGAAAAATAGAATTAAAAATGAAGTGAATAAGATAGAAGTAGGTTAGATAACTTTGTACAGAGAAAAAATCTATGAATATCTTTTAAAAAAGACAACAATCAAAAAACACTATGAAACCTTCAGTTTTCTGCATGTAATGCAGCAGATAGCATATAAAATGGGATCAACATGTCAAGTTCAAATTCTGGCCATGGTCATAAAGTCTTCTCTAGCAAAAATACCCTTTGGAAAGTTAAGAATCTCTCTTCATTCCCTAGCAATGGGTTAAATGCTAGCTCAGGCCAAATTGTCTATTTGGCAAACAGTATAAAGCAAGGCTAACTCAGAAATAAAAATTCAATCTGAAGAGGGAAAAAAGCTCTCTCAGGATATCTTGTCTTAGACAAACCCACAAGATGCTTCAGTTAGCCTAATGGGTTACAGGATTCAGGATAATGATGAAATTTAACATTGTATTTTCAAATAGCTTTATTGAAAATTTTCATATCACCTTTCTGCTATGGTATTTCATGATTTTTATTTTGATATTTAAAGTCAAATAAACCAGCTAAAATGATGAAAGAGAAATAATCAACAGGTCTGTGATCTGACACAAATATTAGCTGAATTTTAATCAGAAATACTCATGGCATAATATTTCAACTTTGTAGTTAATAAAGAAACATTATTAGATGCATATTGAAAAAGAAGAAGATTGTGTTAAAAAATGAATATATAAAATTAAACTATGAACATATAAGAAATGCATTTATCATCATTAAGCTATGGACATACCTATTGTTTACAGTATATTATGTATTAACATGGGTTAAATAGTAGGGTAGACTGGGCTTTCTAGACTCAAGTGGTGTGCAGTCTTTGAGAACTATGACTCTGAATTCAAAACTGTAAAGAAAGCAACAAGAAACTATTCCACTATCTTTCCTATGGACTCACAGTAGATCACAGATTATAAAGACAAAGGAATCTGTGGGGAGTCATCATTGGTAACATCATTGAGGAGCCATGACATTTAAAATGTGGAAAAACTATTACAGTAGTACATAATACAAAGAATTTAAAAATAAAATAACTGATTACTGTTTGTAATAATTTAGTCACAGTCTTTAAAAAAAGAATCATAAACAGAGACAGCTACCTCATAACATGTATTTCTTTCTTTAGATTGAATATCAGTGGCTATGAAACATGGTATAAAATCTACAATATTAATATTGGTACTTTTAATCATTTCATCCCATGCTACTAAACGACAAGAGGTTACTAAGAATGAAATAAAATGAGAAAGGTCTTCGTGAGAAGAAAGGATAAAAAAGAACAGAATTCAGGTTGAAAATATTAGAATAGAATGGTTGTATCTGGCTATTTCAAAAGTAAAATATTGAGACCTAGTTACCAATCTAGTACTACATTTAAATTCATGCAGTGAAGGTACCATGGAGTAAAACTTATCAGAATAACTGTAACAAAGATATCTATAGAAAAGACAGATGGAAATCCTGTTATGGTAATAGGAAATTGACCAAAGCAAAGTTATCAGCTTAGGACATTTAACATTATGTACCCTTCTTTGTAAAGAATCCCAAGATATATATCAGACTGATGACACTAGTAAATAATTAGGTCATCAACATAAATACTAAGTTGGGAATGTTGCTGATGAAGATGACAAAGTAGATACAAGGACAGAGCCATGGAGGACACTTGCATTCATGTGAAAGAAACTAAATGAGTGGCTGTTCAATAAAACTTTTATTACATGATTTGGCACCATATCCTTTGAGTTTATGAAGAAGACCAGCATTTCAAATTCTGTCAAATACCTTTGAGATATCAAAAAAACAATCAAAGATTCTGGTGTTGTTATACATGTATATTTAAACCAATCTATCTTTTTAGCCATCTCCAAATTACTTCATTCTGTTTAGGATTGGGTTTCTGATTTCTTTTAAATTCTTCTCATTTTTTTTCTTTCTCCTAGAGTCTTAGTGGCATTATCACCTTGCTTGGAGTTAATTGATTAAAATGAAAATGGTGTTCTGCATTCAATATCATTTCTATTCTGTCACAGATACACTACCTCTTTACCTATCAAGTAATAATTTCATCAATCATAAAAGTTCATTTTTACAAGTGGAGGAGAGAAAAACTATTCAATGTAGTACCAATTCTATTTCTTGGCACTTCAGTCTAATTTCATTTCTTAGAGATCAAGTGAAAGCAAGTTTCATTAATATATATTTCCTTCTTCATTCAGTTAGCTACTACATTACTTCACTTGTCTAAATAATTAAGAAATTTTCAAAGTAAAAAAGACTGAATTCTTGATTATCTTACTGCAGATGAATGATACTCTTCCTGACTCAAAACTGTCAGTCAGTTAAGTGCCATACATGATACATGCTTGGGCGATCATGTCTTGAAAGAGACTTGACTGACTGGGCAGAAGATTATCCCGCAGTAGGTTGCCATTGCTTTCTGCGGTAGACTGGTTGCCAAACAAGGCTACAGAACCCAATGTGTCATGTTATTTGACCCATAACTGGAAGGAAGAGACGGATTAATACCTTTCTCCGATTTCTCGTTCCGAGTTGATATCAAAACTGTAGTGAATTTGAAAATCACTGAGTGTTTCATGGTTAACAATAGCTTTGAATGAGTGAAACAAGTAGATTTTTGTGGGGACCATCCTACTCTGAAACTTGTGAACTGGCACTACAGAATCACAAACAAAGAACTGCATCAAATAACAGAAATCACATCTCTTGAAATCTTTCAACATTAGCTAAAACTAAAATGGGTAGTGTGTTTCAGTAGGAAATCTGCCAAGGCTGACAAAGTAAACCTGGCTACTGCTCTTAAAAACAGACTTCCAATCAGTGGTTAACTGGGGCAGGAAATGGCTTGTAAATTTTAATGCATCCAAAACAAAACTGCTTTCCCTTAACCAGCATACAGAAACTTTCCTATCCACCATCAGCATGGCTGATGCTAGCCTCCTGAAGGCCAACACAATCAACTTCTTGGCCTCACGTTTTTTAACCAACCTGAAGTAGAATGAATATATCAGATCTATAGCTGCATCTCCTGCTAGGAACGTTGTGTTTCTGTGTTGGGGCTGAAATCTTTTTTGTCAGAATTCATCTTGCACATTTGTAGTTCTACCATTCATCCATGCATTTAATACTGTTGCCATATCTCGTCAGGTGCTTCTGCTATCCATCTTGAAGTTTTCAACAAAATCCAAAGAAGTATTTACAATGTAATCGGTCCTGACTTGGCATCTTGACTTCAGTCACTTTCTCATTGACATGACATGGATTCCTTCTGTCTTTTCTACAAATAGTTTCATGACAACTACTCTGACAACCTTTTTCTCTGGTGCGTCAACCATGTGAATTTACGTGTGCAAATAGATTGGCATCTCCATCCCATCTTTTTACTGTTGAAATAGTTAAATGTAACTGCCACTTCTACTCAAACAGTTTCTTTTCAATGTACTTTCCACCTGTGGAACTCTGTTCTCTTTTCTCGCTTCCCTGAAAGCTATGATCTCCAAAAATTTAAATGCAACATCAGTTGCCATCTTCTATCTTCTATCTTCTTGAATCCCATTCATCTTTTATCCTTTCTTCATTACCCCCTGTTTTCAGTCTTTTCTCTCATTTTAACCCCCTGTACACTAGTGGTGGTCCTGCCTTGCTTGGGGTAAAATGATTGAAAAAAAAGAAACATGTAATTTGAAGAGAAAATAATGACATAATCAAGATATTGATGTTCTACACTGTTTCAAACAAAAACTTAGGAAGAAAAACCTCCAGCAATATTAGTATGAGCAATAATAGAGAACTTGAGAAAACTATTTTCATGAAAAATTGTTTAAGATAAAGATTTTACAAATTTTAACTGAAAGTAGCACTGAATGTTCACTCAATGAATGCCAAATGTTTTTTTTTTAATCATTTCACCCCGAGCAAGGCAGAAATACCACTGATGAGCAGGTGGCTACATAACTGTAAAAAGATTAATTAGAAAAGAGTGAGGAGTACAAACTAGTTAGAAAGGAGCAATGGAAAGCTGAGAATGCAGGTGCAATGAGAGATACATAGGTGGAGAGAAAGGGAAAGATATATGGGGGTGGGGAGAGAGCTAGAGTCCAGTGGTTAGTAGATGAGTATTGACATTGCATTTAAATTTCTGGAGGTTGTAGCCGTCAGGAAAGCAAGAATATGGGAGCAAGTTCCACAGGCGGGAAGTGCGAGAGAAGAAGCTGCAATAGTAGAATTGTCATCTGCATTTGGCTAACCTGACTGTGAATGGGTGGGACCCAGTTGCCAGTCTGGTTGCATGAGTAAACACCTGTTGAGGAGGCACCAGTGACTTAAGTTCGTCCGAGCAGAAGACATGAAAGTATTTATAGAACAGACAAAGGGAGGCCACATTTCGATGGTAGGGAAGTGGCTGCAGTTGAGCTGCCAGATCAGTACCTATCACATTACAGACTCTCCTTTGGAGCCTGTCGAGAACACTGAGGAGAACGGCAGGGGCGCCTGACCATAAATGGTAGCAGTACTCCATGCACGGACAGATGGTTGACTTGTATATATGCAAGATGGATTCAGGTGGAAAAAACATCCTGGATCGACATAGTGACCCAACCTTCTTAGCAGTAGATTTAGCTATGGATTCAATATAGTGGTTCCATTTGAGGTCTGAGGAGAGGGTAAGGCCGAGGAGGCGTAGTGTGTTGCTCTCAGGGAGAATCACTTGGTCCATGCTTATGGGAGGCAGGAGAGGTTGCCTGTGATGGTTGACAGACAACAGCTTGGTCTCTTTTAAGACTAATATTCACATTGCAATATTTGTAGCATAAATTGTCATGTTTGTAGCAGTACAAATATAATTATTCTAAATATTGAAAAGCAGGTTTTTTAAGTTTAGAGAGTACTAACTCTAAATTAATAAAATATTACTCTTCTGAAAGGTTGAATACTTACTAGAAAAGACTTTAGAAAAGATTGAACAGTTAAATTGCAAGTTATTTTTTGTTGAGTAGTTTCTTTATCTGAATTTTCATTGCTTTTTATTGAAATTTCATTTTATTTTTAATTGCTTTATATTCATGGGCCTACCAAGCCTTGCATCAAAAGTAATCATTCATTACTGAAACCATTAAAGAACTGAATATTGTTTCCCCAGTTTAAATCCATTAAGATGCACTTTATTTTCTCTTGAAAGAATAATTAACTGTTATTTTATCATTTCCTACTGATCTGTATCACAAAGCCTAACTTAAAGATATAGATATTTTTACCTTGGGCATCAATGTATAAATAGACTAATTATGATGGAGATGAAAAACCACATTTTGTAAAACCTTGATTAAATCAATGTAACCTATCAAAGCTGAATCATGAAACTTATAGATATCAATTAAGCCTGAAAGGAGCATCAATTTAAGATAGAAAGATATTTAAAAATAGTGCATTGAAAAAATTGTTTAACCCTTTGAAATAAAGCAGCTATCATACCTATATATAAAGGCATATACACTGTTATATACAGTTATCTGCTTTGATTTTATAAAGATTGTCCCATTCTCATACCCTTAGCAATTTGATATTTAGCTATAATTTGACCTGGGTATTTCAATCTATCAAAGTATATCAAACATCTTCAGGACATGCCCCTAATCAAACTGAGAGTTTTGGTCAGTGTCAAGGGCATGAAAATGAAGATGATCCCCATCTAGATAACAGAGATAGAATCAGCAAAACCCATCCAATGTTCAATGTTTCAAGAGGAAAGTATGATCCTAACCAAAAATAAGCTTTTCTTCAGACAATATATCAAGGAGAATGCATGAAGGCAAGACTATAAAGTGGAGCATAAAACATTTTCTAGTAGGTGTTAGTTATAACGGTTGCATATGCAATGCTGAGATCTTGGCTAGCAGAAGAGATGATGCTAATGTTATGTCTGATTGGGGAATCACAGGTAGTTCGATTGTTTGCTTTAAAGAAGAATTTTCTTGTACCAAATCATTTCGTGGGCACTTTTATATTACCGTGAAGTTATAGTAACTGCTTGAAAACCATGATATTAGAATGTGTGGCATGATGAATTGAAGAGATTTTGCAAAAAATGCAACAAAAAGAAAAAAATGAAATGGCAAAAAAGGAATGGGAATTGCTTCAGAATGATCATTAGTACTTGGCAAAATTAAAATAAAAACAAACACTGTAGTCTATATTGTTATTATTATGTGCATCACTGTTCCAGGGGAGGACTTTCTGAGATACAATGTCCATAATGGCAGACAGCTGTCAGTAAATTGTCTCAAAGCAGTCAAAGCATATGTGGTTAGCAGACACAAACAAAAATGAACAAATGACAAGACTTCAGAAATGTAGGTATCACTACAAGTGGCTGAGACACTTGCTGTTAAAGATATTTATATGGGCAGCCTACACAGCACATTTTCCCCAAGCCTCATGTTCAACATAACTTTCATGTATTTTTAAAGAACTTATGTGAAATACTGGGTGGGGATGTAAGAAACTGCAAAGAGTTCATTAAGTAACTATTGGTTTGAAAAGTTCGTTCACGCCAATTGTCTGAAAAGTTGATGTTCACCACAATGTTGTTTGGCATGATGATGGTGAGACAAATAACGGGTGTGAAGTTTATAGAAAGAAATACTTAGTAACAGAAATTTTCAGTCAAATTGCATAAGAAAATGACTTAAAAGTAGATAAACTACTTAACAACATTCCTACTTTAATGATTATCATTGCATTAGAAGTAAGAATGATGACTCCAGTTGTAACAGAAGAGCAGTTGGAACTGTGGTATTGCATTCAATTTGAAAGTTAAAGTTTGAGGTGATAAATAATGATGCAACATATTTTTTCTAAATCTTTATAGTTTTTTGAGGAAACAAGTTTAAAAGATTAAATTTAAGTAAAAAATTGCAGTGTTGGAATTTCTTTCAGGTGATTAGTGAAAGCTTTATAAAATTTACAATTTACTGAAATTTTACAAATATAATATAGACTAGATGAATTATTACTAAATCATTGAGTCATCAAATAAAATCTTTATTTATTCAAAGGGCTATGATACTGAACAGTATAGCTATATTATGATGCAATATATTGTTCAGTACAGTAGTTTTAGAGTGATTTTCAATAAATAATGCAAATTTAAAACATTTTGTAATATAATGTGCAAATTTAAAACATTTTGTTATATAATATGTACTCAGAAGTATTATGGCGCTATATACACTTTTATATATTTTTTATTTTTATCAGTTATGATCTACCAAATGATATAACAAATCCTATTCATGGAGAAGCCTTTTTTTTAATCTATTACAACTCTTTACAGTTTTTACTCATCAAATACAGTAAAAAATAGCATAATTTTGCTTACGGTGATTCATAATTAGAATTCTGGTTTTAATATATTTCGATTCAATGTATCTAATACAAAATATATCAACTTTTTGGATTTATTCTTGAGACAGTAAAATTTCAAAGTCAGTTTGTAAGTAAAATCTGCAAAAATTTCTGTAGATTTTTTCAGATGATCTTTAAAACTAACTGTTCAAAAATTGGTAAAAGCTGTGATTATAGGTTTTGGAGTGAGTACTTATGGCATCTAACCCCTGCTTTCACATGGAATCTGATGCTGATTTTTAAAACAGTGAAAAATCAACCTGTACTACTATAACAGTCATTGCAAAATACAATATTGATAATAAAAAGTTATATTTAGAAATGTATTGCTTCACACCAAAGTATCTTACCCTAAAAAGATCAAGACCAGTATGATGAATGGAAATCTTGACAGTTCATAAAAGAAAAAATAAATTGGTGAAAAAATTAATTCCAACTTTTTGGATCTAACTCAAGTTGGCTAGCCTCAATTACTTGATGTTCATGTTCATCACTGATCTTTTTGCTTTATTTATACTTAGAAACTGCTGGTATTGCAAAATGCAATATTGGATTTAAAAATTTATGTTTTGAAAAAAAAATCTATGCTTTCAATGTATTGCATTATGATGCAGACAGCAGAAAGACTAGGATGAGACAGATGTATTTTTCAGAGGATAAACAAAATGTATTGACTAGAATTGAGAAAAAATAAATAAATAAAGGATTAACTGACCAGCTACTATAAACTACAAAATGTCTTTATCATTTTTAAGTTAATTCATATAAGATATTTTTGATAAGAAATAAAAGAGGAAAAGTTTCTCAACATAGATATAAAAAGTTTGAAATTGAATAAGAATGCTATAATTCAACTTGATTTTAACTTTGATTGCTCTCAAAAAGATTTAACTTTTTATGAAGAGTTACAAAAGAGACAAAATATTTTAAATTCTTTTTTGTTGAAAATAACTTATCAGTTGTGAAAATTCTAATTTCTGTGTTGGTAAATGTAATAAAATTTGTGAAAGAACAAGATAAGAAAATTAATGTGAATAAATGTAACATGATTGATAATTAGAATTTCAATAAAAGCAGCCATACAATGCATATGAATCTGTTATACATTTCCAATTCAATGTTTGATATACATAATAAGACTAACTATAAGCAAGCACACACACACACACACACACACACACACACACACACACACACACATAATTATTGTTAAACATAGTTTTTGTCTATAATTAAATTAGATCAGTATATATTTGTATTAAAAAGTACTCAATACATATATAATGAAGAGCTTTTTAATTTTTTTCTTTTGGAAACCAGTTATTAATGCAACATTGTTTTCAACTTTTCAGTATGTTCAGGCAATTTATAATAACTATAATTTATAAATATTATAAATATGAAGATAGGAAAAGGTTGAAATCATGGTTGTGTAAATATCTGGTTTTCAAATGAAATATATATATATATATATATATATATACCACCGGCCATAATTATTAGGCCACCCCAGTTTTTTAAAAATAATGATGTATTCATACTATTTTTAGTATTTATTGCCAAGTGGATAATTCTAAGTGAAAATAGAATGGTTCTTTTGTTATTATTACTTGCAAATTTTTACAAAGCAACAAAGTAAAGATGAACCTTAAATTTGTTTCATTCTTTCATTAATGAAACTGCAATATAGGTAACTATTATTTATTTGATGCAAATGTTTTTGTGCAGTATGAACAAAAGAACCATTCTATTTTCATATTCAGTTATTCACTTGGCAATAGATATTAAAACATTGTATGAAATACATCATTTTTTAAAAACACTGAGGTGGCCTTATAATTATGGCTGGTAGTGTGTATATATATATATATATATATATATATATATGCTACGTAATAATGGCTATAAACATGACCCTAAATAACCATAAAATCCAAGATAGTAAAATTAAACAAGATTCGTTTTGTTAGAATTGCTGTTTTAAATGTATTCAACAAAAAATGATAACATTTTAACTGATTTAATGCTTAATTTAGCCAATGAAGAATCTTCCTTGCCTTTAGAAGCCTAAAATATTACCAAAAACTATAGCAACTAAGCTGAATTTAAAAAAATGTTTGAATATAGGAAAGACATGACTATATAAACTGTGATCATAAAAATGATAGTTCAAATTGCCTGTCATTTAGACAATGTCTGCATTCACTGACCCCAACATACACCTTCTTGTCTGCAATTCAGTTAAATAAAAAAGAAATTAAAAAAGCTATACTTATCTATCATTTTTAAAGAAATATTTTAAAGGTTTTCCAGTTGATTTGTGATTATTCCATCTGTTTTATAAATTCTTTTTGTAGACCCCAAATATGTTTTTCTTTGTCCATCTGCATCATGCACCTTTGCTTTGTAAATAACTCATCCTGTTTTGCAAAGTCTGTTAAGTGGGCATTTGTTTTTGTCCCTAAGGTTAGATTCTTTATTACTAATAGTGTAATATAACAATCTGGCCCCACCCGAGGAAGGCTGATGCAAGCGAGGGTGTTTCCGGTCGTTGAAAGGAACGGATGTCGTTTGACCTTATTTCCGGCAGCAGCGGAAATAACTACAGAGGCAAACAGAACAGGTGTCTCTGAGAATTACGTGGGCGTGCGTGGGCGAGGCAAAACCGGAAGAAAAAGTCCCGGTTCTGGAAGATTATAAAAAGACCTCGGCACACGGATTCGCCAGTAGAGGAGCAACAGAGATCGGCCGGTGAAGAGAGAGACACAACAGATAAGACTACACTCCTGTTAACCCATTAGAAGCGCGCTCTCTCAATTCTCTGTTCCCTATTCTAACCGGCTCAGTCATTAAGACACATAATTGGTGCCTAGTGACTTGCTGTTTTGAGACAACAAAACAGTTAGATGCGAGCTGGTTGCCACGGCGATGATTGAAATTCAACGGACTTAAAACTACCAGATAGAAAGAAAAAAGAAGACGAAAAATAGAAGCAGCCGCACGACTATAGACATCAGCCAAGGTAGGTGACTCTTTGATTTGATAGTGTGTGTGTTCTGCTCTTGTTTATAAGTCTAGTTAGAAAAAAAAAAAAATGGAACAGCATACTTTTGCCGATCTGACCCTAGAATTGAGAAATGTGGATTGTTCGGTGTCGAACACATTAAGGGTAGAACGGAGGGGGTGCAGGACTACATGCAGAGAGTAGTACGCCTAGCGGAGAGCGCATAGGTTGGGGTTGACGGGAGGAATAAAGTTGAGATATTTACCTATCTGTAAGTATAAAACATCTGAGTTAATGATTTATTTTTTTGTTAATATTTTACCATATATGTGAAGTGAGTTTACTGGTATGTTGCTTAATTAATCTTACTTTTATTGAGTAAGTGAAATGTAAAATCATGTAAAGGAAGTTTCTTCTACTCTTTAAAGTGGATAATTGGATTAACTTGTTGATAACAATGTTTTCTTTGGTTTGTGCAGTGTTAGGTTTTCTTTTTTTTTTGGATTTCTTTTCAATGACTGTACACTACAAAATGATTTACATTTCTATGTTTGTGAATTATGCTTTTGTGCAGGTTCCCATCAATTCAACATCCTCTGTGAATTTTCATTTATGTGACTTGGGAAATATCTTTTGAAGATATATTAATTTCTGAAAACTTTATATTGACACGGATAGACCTGCAGATTCCACAGTTGCTCGGAACAAAAAAGAAAGAACAACTGAAAAGTCTTGTAGACTTATTGGCTGATATGCTATAGGATTGGGAAAGAAGCAGTGGGAGGATTAATGATAGTTTAAGTGAAATAGTTAGGAAGATACAAACGTGGAAAATTATTAATGGTATCTAAAGCATAAAGTAAATTATACGTCTCTGGTTCAGTGGTTTGGTCCCCAATTACGCAGAAATTTCCCAATTTTTCAGTGGACACCATGCCGGTAGAATTGCACGATATGGAGGAGATTCTTATCCGCAAACTAGTAAATACCTTGGAACAGATAGATATGGAAAGATTTAGTGAAGGATATGAAGAACTCCCGAAGAAGTTGACGATAGGAGTCATTGCTGGCATAGTCGGCATTATGATAATCCTTGGAATAATAGCTAGGAAGCGGATTTTTAAGTGTGAAAGAAGCAACAGTGCTTCGGGAAAGGAAAGGGAGTTATCCGTTGTGAATAGTACTCCGGGATCAACGGGTGTTCAACACTCAAATGTCTCTGCGTTAAACAGAGAGATGTCAACAAATCAGATATGCTTGGATTCGAATCCAGAGGAAGTAGTTCAAGGAATGGAAAGCATTGTACAAACTAAGGAACTACGAGTCACGGGTCCATTTTTTTAGACTAAATTAATATAGATGAAACCTCTAATCCTCCACAAGTAAATTGCATGCGGATTAACGTTGGAATCAGGGTAATTTTCTTCATTTTCTATTGAACATTTCTCGGTCAGACTATGAATGATATGTACTGCAGATAATGGTCATTTTTCTGTGTTCAAACATAGTATGTTTGAAATTAAATTAAATTAAATGAAGTTACATGTGTAACAATAAACTCGAGCAGAAACACGCATGGTGTTGGTCAAAGGTCATTTACTTGATGTCAGTTTAGAAACTGGGGCGCGGTTACCGCCTATGATCATGTGGTCGTGCATCGAGGCGTCTATGCTTATGGACAGAGTCGAGAAAGAAAATGAACATTTTTAAGAACTTTGCCCAATTCTGTGAAAATGGATATTAAAAAAAAAAAAAAAAAAAAAAAAGAACAATGAAACATCGAGCTGGTAGAACAATTTTCACGATGGACATGAACATTGTTGGGTTGCCGATGTAGGCTCCCCTATATATTTTTTTGTTGTTTTTTTTATTTCGGCATGCACATGTTTTGTTGTTTTGGCGTGCACTTGTTTTATACAATTGTCGGGCTTGTGTGGCATGGGGAGGAGTGTGAGGGTGTTGCGCTTAAAATGTTCTTAGGTGAACATTTTGGAAAATGGGAGGGCGAGGAGTGTAATATAACAATCTGGCCCCACCCGAGGAAGGCTGATGCAAGCGAGGGTGTTTCCGGTCGTTGAAAGGAACGGATGTCGTTTGACCTTATTTCCGGCAGCAGCGGAAATAACTACAGGGGCAAACAGAACAGGTGTCTCTGAGAATTACGTGGGCGTGCGTGGGCGAGGCAAAACCGGAAGAAAAAGTCCCGGTTCTGGAAGATTATAAAAAGACCTCGGCACACGGATTCGCCAGTAGAGGAGCAACAGAGATCGGCCGGTGAAGAGAGAGACACAACAGATAAGACTACACTCCTGTCAACCCATTAGAAGCGCACTCTCTCAATTCTCTTTTCCCTATGCTACACGGTTCATCGTCATTAATAAAAATATAACTTTATATTTTTATATATATGTGTGTTTGTTGTTTGTCGATATATAACAATAGTGGTGTTATGTTGCTCGTTATTATTTAGGTTTAGGATTAAATGATGTATAGCTATACCAGCTGATCATATAAATGTAATACTACATTGCCAAAAATCCATACTATTCCACAATGTTGAAGCATGGATTAAAAAATAAAAAAAACACATTCAATGTACAACAAGGCTCATTTGACAAAGCTAAAATTTCAGAATTAATAAGACTATACATTCTAAATAAAAGTAATGAGATAACCTACATAGACAACCACAAATTATACAAAGATGATAGCATTGGATAACAAAAGAGAAAATGGTAAAATAAGAAAAATGGTTTTCAAATTTTTCCAAGACCTCAATTTTGAAATAAAAGCCAAAACAAATAAGAAAGTTGTCCAATATTTAGATGCAGTGTCTCTCCATAAATGAAAACAAACACAACTATAAAGTATATAAACACTAGATCTAAACATTCAACCAGCGTAATCAAACACATCTCTAAGGTAATAGAACACAGAATATCAAAAATTCTTCCAACAAAACGGTCTTTGATGAAAATAAAAAAAGATTATGAAAGAGCCTTAAATGAATCTGGCCATAAAAACAAATTAAAATACAAACCTCAGTCAAAACAACAAATAAAAAATAATAGAAATCAAAATATTATTTGGTTCCATCCACCATTTAACTTAGAAGTAAAATTCAAAATAAGGCAAATATTTTTAAATTAATTAATAAACACTTCCCACAAAAATCAGAATTAAATAAAATTTTAAATAGGAATTCAATCAAATTAAGTTATAGCTGTACTAGTAATTTAGAAAATTACATAAAAAACAAAATGCCAAATAATAATAATAATATCAGAAGTAATGTATAGATGTAATCACACCTATAAATACATATTACATTCATACAAACCTGGATGAAAGTGTCTTACGATTCTTAAGTAACTCTTCCTTAATATAATTTTGAAAATTTTCAATTATTTAAAAATTTCAGTTGTGTGTTCATAAAAATCCCTGTTTGTTCATTTTAAAAACGTTGAAAAATCAGTTATTATAAATCACCTGAAGATATCAAAAGGTTCAAGCCTAGATCGCGGAAATAACTCATTTCCTAATGATATATATATATATAATCAGTATCACCCCATGTAGGCCACCAAGACATAAGGGAGTTTTATTGGGGGGGAAGGATTAGAAACAGAAACATTAATAATGAGAAAGAGGAAGAAAAGATAATAAGAAGCAGTTTTTGCCGATTAAAAATGACTGGAAAGCATTGAGTCAGAAGGGAGTTCTATAAGCAAGAAGTGCAAGTAAAGAAAATATTAGCATAGAATTTATGGTTATAGCTAGCTAGTTCAACTGAAAATTGATGAGATTTCGATTTCAGTCTATTATTGCCCTTAAACTAAAAAAAGTTTAAGTACCATAGTGAAGACCTCATCTGAACATTTGCCAAAAAAGTATTTATAAAAACATTATGGTGGTGGGAAAATAATTGAAGCCAGTAATATTGCTGATTCTTTATTGGATTTTATCAAGGAACTCAAGTTAAATTGCAGAGGCATTGGACCAAATGTGGCATAAATATTCTAAGCATTAGAGAATGGTAAATGTATAGATTTGTAATATACATTCAGGAGAGAAAAATTGTCTTGAATGACACAGTAATCCAACTTTCTAAGCAGCTGACCTCTCAATGAATTCAATACAGTCTTTCCACTTTATGTTAGTTGAGAATGTTAGCCCAAGAAGTCACAATCAAACACTTTCGAGATGCAGTTTTGCTTTCAGGGAGACAAGCCTGATCCATGCTAATGGGGGGTAGGAGCAATTGTCTGTGATAGTTAATAGATAGCAGCTTCATTTTGGAAGCATTAAAATTCACAACCCTTTTCTTACCCAAGTCTGCCATGGATTGGAGGTCCTTTTTAAGCTCAGCAGTGAGGTTTGCTTTATCAGCCTCAGCAGATTTTTGATCGATGTGAGAGTAAACTGTAGTGTCATCAGCATATATATCTACTTCCCTTTAGTTTGATTAAAAAAATCAAAAATCCTATTTGCCACCAGCCTGAACCAGTTGTTAAGATGTGTTGGCCCCTAAAAATGCACAATCTCTGAAATTCTCAAGTCACATTAATTTTGCAGTAGCATCTATATATTTTTTTCCTTATGATTACTTCTGTATTTCTAATTAGTGTTATTAGCCCTGGTAAAAAGCCTGGATTTTGAATCCTAACACATTACAATCTTCCTTTCATTAGTTCATTAGTTCATTTTTTTTTTTGCCTTCTGGCATACTAAAACTAGTAAATATAATTGACTTCATGATAAAGAACACATTTTAATTCTGTAATGACCTAGAAAGTGTTTTAACAAGTGATGAATAATGTGACACCAAAATCTCAAGGCACACTGAAACAGTGAAAGATGTCTTCCAAAAACTTAGAAAATTAGAATAGTTCTTCTTCCAAGATGTACAACATAAGAAAATCTAAGCAGACACTTGGATAATGATGATGGTGATGTTGATAGTGATATTAATTCTGAAGATGATTTTTAAGAACAGCAGGTAAAAGTGCAATGATCTATTAGAGAAAAATCTTGTGAGTAAATCCTGCAGGGAAAGTGAAATCAAAGGGATAATCAAAATGGAAACTGTTATATATAAAGAGGCAACAATGTGGAGTAAAACAAAGGATACAATAAAGAAGACAGGACATAATGTGACCAGGCCAGTCAAAGCAAGAGAAGCAAAACACTTGTGGCAAGTACAAGAAAACAAAAAAGAAGGTAATACATTTTATGTGTGTATTTGTTGAGGGTTGCCATTTCCCTTAACCAATTTCTAAGAAGTGGAAATAAAACAGTAATTACGATTAGACCACAAACAACAATCTCCTCCTTTGATCTTATTTTAATACTTTAAATGTTTCAAATTATGAGCTGTTCTCTGTAGCCCTGCTTCCATTTACAGTCAGAACAAGAGTAATTTTACAGTTAGTGACTCCTTTTCAAGTAAAATACTCACAACCAAAGGCAGTAAATTGATCTGAAATAGATCAATAATATTTTACAGATGCAGTTCTTTTTATTTACACTTTTTATTTGATTACTTTGATTCATTTACATAAATGTTGGTCATCTTTTGATTTCGGCAAATATTCAAAAGATATATATCAGATAATGATATCCAATGGAACAAAATGGCTTACAATGATCAAAAGACTCTGTTGCAATAATCGTTCTTACTATATACAGAGTGTGATGTGCAAATTGTCAATATTTTATACTTTTAATTTTACACATGTGTTGTTCATTTCTGATTTTGTTGACTGCATGGTATAGTAGGATTTGTTGGACACTGTCTGAGAAAAAGAGCACCATAATGCAATTTACTACACACAAAAATTTGGAAAGAGAATTCTGTATTGCTTAGAATTCATTCAAGAAGCTGAAATATGAATATTTCAGTGTGTTTGAGTGTCAATCTGAGGACAGTTCAGAGGATTTGAAAAGAATTAAATGATATATCCAGTCAACATCATGGTGTTTGGAGTGATTACTAGTAATGCCAATATTATGCCTTCATTCATCTTTCCACAAGACCTCACACTCAACACAGAAGCCTACATCAATTGTTTTTAGGAGGTACTGCTGCCCTGGGTCAAGAAGATGGCTTCTGGAAGACCTTATGTCTGGCAACAGGACTCTGACCATGCCACACATACAGTAAAACCCAGTCATGACTGCCAGACAATTTCACATCACCCCTTACATCTGGCCACCTCAACTCCCCAGACTGCAACCCCCTTGATTATTATGCGTGGGGTGCAGCTGAGTGAGAAAACAACAAAATTCCTTGTAACATCAAAGATGAAGGCAAGGATGATGGCAGAATTCCCCAAATTAAACAAGAAGATCATCCAGAAGAGATGCAGAAGATTTTGAAGTTGTCTGGTGATTTTGTTGAATAAATTTGCTCTTTAGCATTTTAACATATTTTTGTGAAATTTTGGTTTGACATCTTTTTAAAAAAGAAGTTAGTGTTATTTTTATTTTATTTTTTTTGCATAATTTGGACAACAATACATCCATTGCACTCTGTACACTTACAATTATACACTATGGCAGATTTTATTTACTTATTTACTAAGGAACTAACTAAGGAACTCATATTTGTCACTATCATAGTGTTTCAGCTGATGTACTCTCTGGCCTTCTTCTTTTGATCTGGGTAACTTTATTGAGTCTTCATCTCTAGATAGTTTACCAAAGCAGACTGAAAAGTTTCTGTCTCACTATTAGCACACTAACTGGTTTTATATTCAATGTCATCTTTCTTCTAGCCTAGTTTCCAACCATTGCCAGAGAGCTTAGTCTGCTTTGTGGGATAAGAGATGAATTTATATCTTTCTCAAGAGTATTTATGTGAAAGTGAACAAAATGATTGCAATTTAACCTTGTTATGATGAAAATCCTTTATTTAATTTATGGGGTAGATTGTTCTTGTTCAGTGTGACAATCACCTAGAGGATTATAGCATCAGTTCATGAATTTGATGACATAATTATTGTGTGTTTCAAACCCTGAACTGCTACTACAGACTCAGTGGAGTATTGGCTTAGGTGCTAGTATTATGAGCAGTACTGTTATAGGTCCCTTTAAAGTTAATGATGGTGGAAAGATAAATGCTAAGAACTACTAAAATTTCTTGTGCAAGATGTTTCTTTAAGTTGTACAAGGGACAAGCTTGTTGCATTAAGCTAATATTCATGGAAGACAATGACTTCAGGCCACAGGAATGGCGCCTAGATTCTCCAGATATTAATCCAATAGAAAACTTGATATTCATTACTGAAGAGAGATGTATATGGAAATAACAAACAATATTGAAGCAACAAAAATTGATGGAAAGCAATAGAAAATGCTGCATAAACATAATGTAGCAGAAAAATTAACAAAATCAGTGATTAAAAGACTGATGAAGCTCATAGAATGTCAAAGTGCTCATAGTAATGATAAAATAAGAAAATATTAATGTATTCAGGCATATTGGATAGTATGTTAGTCATATATATATATATATATTTTTTAGAATCCATATCTTTTGTATTTGCTTAGAAATAAAATGTATTTTGCTTGCATAATAAAACCTGACATAAACAAATTATTATTCAGTAATTTTAAATTTGGATGGACATTACAATTAATATGCAGATGTGTGAGAAATTGCAGAACTGAGTTCGAATTCCAGTTGAATTCATTACATTCACTTACATGCCCTTGGGAAAGATATTAATCAGTTTCTAATCTGTCTCTTCTCCCTCCTGCTATGGGTTAAGTATCAGGACAGATTGGATTCTGTTTCTTTTCAGACATGATTGCATGTGTATCATATATGGCACTTAACTGACTGATTATAATGTTGGATATTGGTTAATAGCAAGTGATTTGACACACAAGTAGATTGGTGTAGTCACTCCAAATGAAAGGAAAACCTATTGAGTGATCTAATGGAGATATATATATATATATATGAGTGAATAGAATCCACTCAAGAAAAGGTGTTGGGCAGGTCCATTATAGTAAAGTGGACTAACCCACCTGCTAAATTAGATACTCTCCTATGAATGAGGTAGATTACTTCAAGAGGACAAAAAGAAGGCAGCCATGTTAGAAGGTAAATTATTTGATTTCTACAGTTTATTTATCATATAAATATATACTAAAATTTTGCTAAAATCATTTGATTAATACCAATATTCTTGTGAAAAATTGGCTTAAAATGAAAATAATCTAACATTATAGTTGTCAATTGCTATCATTATTTATAACTATAATGTTAAAATAAATTATCACTCACATCATTATTTTGATCAGTGTATTGATAACTATGATCTTATGAACATGTTTTTTTTCAAACAGCATTAACATTTTTGCCACTTGACCTGTGAAATATCAAATGCCAGGGTCATATTATTCCTGAGGTACAGACTGCAGCCTAGGGTCTGTCAATCTTTTATAAAGCAATGCTTTTAATTTTCTAGATCTTATAAATTCTAAATAGTTTTATAAACTAAAATGATATCAATATGCAAAAAAACTTGTTTATTTGACTTTACAGGAAGCAAAGCAAGAAAAAGAATGTTTTACTTTGTGTCATTGTGTTTCAAGTAAATAACTTCTTCAGTATTTGTTTATATTTTTGAGATGAGGTTGTATTTACACTTTTTACATTATTCAGACTATTGTTCTCAGCTTACGTTTTGCAAATTGCAATGAAGATGAGGACAAAAGTCCAAATAATGTAAATGGTGTAAAGAACTTCTTCTTTTCTGTACCATGTCCTTTCAGGACGTGGGCGATTATGGATCTCGACTCGTCATCATCTCTTGTTGCTCTTAATATCTTTCTTCTTTGTATCTCCCCCAGCCCTCTATTCCATCCACCTGCTCAAGCCCATCAAGTAGGTCTCATGCTGCTTCCCCCATCTCTCTCTTCCTCTATCTGTCTCATGAGCATCAGATTCTCCAAGCCCTCCTTCTGTATTCAGTCATTTAAGTGCCATATGTGAAACACACTTGGGTGATCATGTCTCAAAAGAGACGTGACTGACTGGGCAGAAGATTATCCTGCAGTAGGTTGCCATTGCTTTCTGCAGTAGACTGGTTGCCAGCCAAGGCTATAGAATCCAATCTGTCCTGTTATTTAACCCATAACTGGAAGGAAGAGATGGATTAATACCTTTCCCAAGGGTATTTGTGCGTAAGTGAATGCAATGAATTCGACTGGAATTCGAACTCAGCTCCCCAGTTTCTCATTCCGAGCTAATATCCACTGCACCACAATGCACATCCCAAAGAGACACCTGCGTCGGCTGGGAGTTTCTTTCATTACATATCCCAAAAGCCTGAGTTGATGCAAAGTATGTTTCCTTTTCGTTCGAATTCTCTTCAAAACCTTCTTATTTTTCACATGTTCTGTCCATGGTATCCTCATCATCTTTCTGTAGAACAACATTTCTGTTGCTTTGAGTCTCTCCTTAATTCTTTAGATGTTTGATTTTAATTCAGAAAGTTTAAATTTTGTAAAGCAACAATTTTTATTTTCTAGATTTTATAACTTCTAAATAGTTTCATAAACTGAAATCATATTAATATGAAAACTCATATTTATTTTGATTTTTTTTATTGTTTGAATTTCTTTTTTACTTTACTATGGTTGTGTTAAAAAATGTTCCAATTTGGTTTGTAAGAAATAGTAAGATAGTGGTATTTATTAAGGAATACTTTTACTGACAAACAAAAGAGAGTTCTTTTTTTATTTAAATAATTTGCAATAGTTTTACTTCAAGCAATATCAGTGTTGTTAAAATATTAAACGAGTAAAACATACTGAAGACAGTTACAGATGAGATAAAGGCTGGTGCTGTTGGAGGGGTCCAACATAATTTCATTGACCTAAAGGAATCATAATCCTGCCCTGGTAAAATGCCATCATGTAACATTCTCTTTCTTGAAGTTTATACCTCATCTTTATTTTCAACTCCACACATTAATGTTACTAATTGCTGCTTTTCAGCAATGCTATTTAGTCTCTGAAGTATCCCCATTGTTCTAAAACAATACTTCAGTCACGATTCAATATATTGTTATTGGTTTTCTCTCTATGATGAACCTCATATTACTTATGATCAGTAAATTGGTACATATCATTCTTTATGAGATATTTTACATTAACTTTTTAGTTATGCTTAATTGCATTTGTGTGTGTGTGTGTGTGTGTGTGTGTGTGTAAATATTCTCAAATGAAGTGTATCTGTAGAACAAAAAAAAAAGAATAAAAGAGAGACAAGAGGAAAAACTACTTAGCTGATGTGTTTTGTTCCTCTGAGGGATATTATATATATGTATGTATGTATAAGTTTATTTTGAATGTTAAATATGTGAGTTTGATTCATTATGTTTTGGGGGGATAGAATGGTTTTCTAATTACAAATTTCTATGAAATTTGTCAGCGTAACTAATATAAATATCTGCAGCAGTCATTTCCTCAAATTTGCAAAACTATTTTCTTTATCCTCTTTACAAAATATTAGGGAGAAATTAAATAGTCTATAATCTTGATAAGAGCCATTATTATTCTAAGAGCTCTTCAGGTTATTGAACGCATTCTCTATATTATTTTCATTGTTATAATGTTTTAATCAATCCATTCTATACTGTAAACATATTGTTCACAATTTTGAGAAGAGTTATAATAAATATGTTTTGACTGATTCATTCAACAGTCTTCTTCTTATGAATTTTACAAATAAGAAAGAAGTTAATTTACTTTACAAATCAAAATGTCAAACAGAAAATGTATATTGAGTAACATGTTTCATTTCCAGTAAAATAAACTGCACAGACAATACTATTGTCAGATGCTCTTACTTTATACTTAGAAATAGTTTCTGATTTTTTTCTTGCTAAACAAAGAAAACTACACTGTGCTAAAACATCATCTTAGCCTTTCCTATTCTTCTCTTCAAAAATATGCAGCTTCTTTTCAATTTTTCATTTTCCAACACTTTTTCTGATCCATTATTTGAAATTCATTACTGATAAGAAAATATGTTTCTTTCTTTCTCCAGATATAGTAGGTCATCTCAGATGTTTCTCCCTATTTTTAATATGCTTATCTTATGTTCCTTGAGTCAGGTTTTATAGGGAAAGTTTATCCATTATATTATTTTTCCACTTTTGCAAAGGATGTTGTATATGCAGTCTTTCGCCAAAGTTTTATTATGTGATAAATGGTTGTGCTATTGAAAACTATTCTGATATAGTAATATTGACACATTGTTTGATCCATTCAGCCACTGTTATTATAAGATGCTAGTTGATCTCTGGAGGTCCCCTGCCTATAACCCATTTGACAGGACAGATAGCTGTTACTTTGCCAACTACTACCTATTCTTTCTTAAGTTTCTTAGGATCAGATTTGGTGACCTTTATTCAATAGTGAAGGCATCAGACTCTTTCTTAACACAGAAACTAGAATTTAAATCAAATTTCAATTTCAACTTATCACTACTATACCCAATCTCAGTAAAGTAACCAAAAATTGAACTTTGCTGTTGTCTGTTTTACTATCATTAATTGTACAGTTGATGACAATACCCTTTTACAAGTATCTAACCGAGATCATATGATACATTAGGGCCAGTCTAGCAGATTGGTGGGCCAGAACCATAAACATAAAAGCCATGCACTTAAGCCAAATAAAGGTTTTAACAGAATGGAACAGAGTGACATGCAGAGTTTTTCTAATGTTTGGTGATGCCTGGAGCCATCTCCTTGATTGTATTTCCCGAAGACACAATTAGGGGGGCCTATAGGGCCTCGTACTGAGAAATGTGAAGATGTTTAATTATATAAAAAAAGGAAGATGTTTTAAGTATATAAAAAAGGATGGAGCATTCAGAAAAAAATATAAACTAAATTTTTATTTCACTCTTTGATTAGATGCCTTGAGCAGTCACACCCTCTGCAACTCCCCCACCTCCTGCACGTTACTTTTTCAAAAAAGAAAAGTCAATACAGATGTTAAAATTTCTAAAAGATTTTGAAAACCCTTATACTAGTTTTTTTTTTCTTTTGGTAATTGGCAAACCTAAACTGAACATACATTCGTATACAAATATTTCCAATAATGATCTTTGAATGAGCAAATCCAGCAAAATCAAAGCTCACCATTTGATAAAACAAATTGAGATATTCACATTCAATGTTATTGTACACAAAAGTAGTCGTAGAAAATCAACCAAGAAGAGTACCAAGGGTTAACAGATTCAGTCAAGGTAGTTTGCTACAGGTCTTAATGGAATATTTACCTTACATCTAGTAAAATATAAAATAGTTTGCTAAGTGGTTGAATCAACTGTCTGTACTCTTTAGATGCTAAATGATTCCTGTTTTTTTAAGACATAAAAAATGTTCTCTTTGTAGACAATATAAGACATTTATCTTTATTTAACTCCTATATTCTATTATGTTCACCAGACTTTTTTGCCAGTAATGATCATTACCTTTTATCTGCAAAAGTTGTAAGATTTTTGTCTCTTTATAAAGATCTGAATAGGAATTTTTTTTCATGTGTAAGCATTAATAGCTGTGTTGGTGTTAGATTCCCCAGTCTCACCTTCCATTATAATTCATTCACATAAGGTTTTGTCAGTTCTATGTTCAATTCTTCAAGTGAGGTTATTAAGTACAAATTGCTTAGTAGATACAAAATGTTGTGTCAATATCATAAACAATGCAAAGACTAAGTTTGGTCCTCCAAACAAGTTATAAGATAACCAAAAAAAGTCTGTTATTTATATTGTGTGAAAAGAAATGATCGCTGATATGCAGATGAGTGCATCATGTACTGGGAAAGAGGTATAGGTGAGGGGTAAGGACATTTTTTACACACATCAGTCATAGCTTAAGTGGTAAGGAAATATGGCAGTTGAAGCAGCTTCTTTGAGGTTGTCTGCTTTATGACTCAGGCGGGTTTACCTGCAGCTGCATCAAGTTCAATATGTGAAGCCTTTGGGGATGATGATGTGAGTAAATGCACTGCCAGGCATTTGTTCCAGAAGTGCAGGTTGTGATGAACCCTACAGTGGCTGGATGATGAGGCCCTGAAGGTAAGCATGCCAAATTCTTCTAGGCTTCTGATGAAACAGTCAGACTTCACCTGCACTGCATTGGAAATATGTATGAGTTGAGCAAGCAGGTATTCCACATAATCTTGGAAGTTAAAAAGAAACAACGATTGATAGCCTGTTTCTCATTGCTTTCTCAGCACCACAACATACTCATATTTCATTGAATTCTCACCAGTGATGAAAAGTTGATCCTGTATGACACTCCCAAGCATGCCAGATATTGGATGTCCCCATCAGATCCTGTGCCTTATACCACAAAACCAACTCTACACCCATGTAAGATCCTGTTCTCTATCTGGTGGACTAGTCAATAAGTTGTGCACAATGACTTTCAACCAATGGGCCAAACCATCACTGTGGACATGTACTCACAGCAGTTGGAATATGTGCAACAGGCATTGAACCAGAAGAAGACAGTATTGGTTAATAGCAAAGGTGTACTGTTCCTCCATGACAATGAGGCCTCATGTGTCATGTGTGACAAGTATACTATACAGCAACTTGGCTTGGAGACATTGTGCCACCTACCTTACTCCCCAAATCTTTCACTAACAGATTACCACCTTTGGGAGAATACTTTTACAACTGAGGCAGATCTGCAACAGATACTCACAGACATATTTGCATCCAAGACAGCTGATTTTTTACCACCAGACCATTGCACAGTTGTAGGTAAAAAGCAAAAAGTTCTGGATGTTGATGGAGATTATTCTGAGGAGTAATGGTATATCAATTTGCTGTATGCCCATTTTTTTTCTAATAAATCAAAAACAGTAAGGCTACCTTTTATTGGCTACCTCATAGTCAGTTATTAAACAGACACATATTAACAAATTTTATTCATCAATCTAAGAATGACGATCATACTAATGTAATCTAAATTTTAGTATTTTCTTGTGGAGGCACAGTGGAGTAATGGATAGCAGCTCAGATTAAGGAATCAGAAAGCCAAATATGAATTTCAGTCAAGCTCATTGCATTCACTTACATACTAATACACTTTGGAAATTTATTAATTCAACTCTTCTTTCTTTTTTATCATTATATATGCTTATTAGGAGGCATTGTAGAGTCTTATTAGGAGGCATTGTGGAGTAATGGGCTGAGACATGGATTTGGGAATCAGAGACTCATGTGCTAATTCCACTCGAGTTCATTACATTCACTTACATGCTGATACACTAAGGAAAGGTATGAATCCAACACTTATTTCTTTTTTGAGGAGATATTATGGAGTAATGGACTGAGGTACAGATTGAGGGATTGGAGAGCTGAGTTTGAATTCCAGTCATGTTTCTTACATTCACTTAGTTGCTGATACCCTTGGGAAAGCAGGCTGGTTGTTGACTAGTCTAAGTGAAGAAAAACTCTGAATTCAAACTAGCCTGGAAAGTATTGGGCTTTGTCAGTCTATCTTGCCTTAGACCACTGCTACTGCAACTACAGTACATGTAATGTCCTTACAACCCTAATGGATTTCAGGACTCATCATTGTTAGTATTTTCTTCAGAAAATCACAATATTTAATCTGATAAAATAAACTTGAATTTATATCTTTCAAGTAAATTCTGACTTTTCAGAAGCGAGATGAACATAATACTGAAGCCTATTTACTATTCCAAGTTAACATTCTCTTAGTTTGTAGTGTTACTATGACTTTTATACCATTAACATTTTCATTAATATTACAATGACTACTAACAGTAGTTATTATATTTTCTGCAACTATAATCCATATAATTTGTCAATATGATAATTTCAGTAAAAATTATGCTTTGCTGATTAAATGACTGATATATATATATATATTTATATCAGGTCATCTCATAAATAATGTCAAAAGTCTGATAGTGATCTATTAAATATTTTTGCCATTCTAAAATTCCTAAATGACAACAAGATTTTAGTGTTTAAAATCCTTTCCTCAACACCCCCTGTATCTTGTTCTTCTTCCTTTCTGCTCTACTTTCATGCAGCTCTCTTCACACCAACGTTTCCATTTTTCTCTTACCCATTCTATGACACCCCTTATGACCTTTTTCCCTTTTTTCACTCTCCTCTTATGTAAACCCCTGTGCACCGTGGTAGTATTGCCTTGCATGGGGTGAAATGATTATTAAAAAAAAACATGCTAGTATTTTAAAAGTGCAAGTTACATCTCTACAATATGATTTAACTTATTAGTTCTTAACATGACTCTCCCAAAGAGCTTAACAGCTCTACAGAAAGATAGTGCTTTGAATTTTAAAAAAGCGATAATGTTGAAAAAGCAACTTGAAATTTATTTATCAGATATTATAAAAACAAAATTTATGGTATCTCATAAAAACAAAGCATAATTTTTTTAATTTAATAATCAAGGCAAAAGATATGGGCACTATATTTGACTAACACAATATTCCTGGAAAAATTATTTTATTACTTTACATGTTAATATATAGTCAGTGACATTCTGTAGCTTTATCAGTCTTTTAACCACAGGTTTTGTTAACATTTCTACTATTTCAACTTTAACATGACTTGCACCAGTTTCTATTATTTCCCTGAGATTTTCTTTGCTTTGTTGCCAAGTTTCATTTCTTTTAATGTTTAAACCACAAATTTTTCTATTGAATTAATAACTGAAAAGTTTAAATGTCAGTTCATAAATTCAAATTCCATGAAAATAATCAAAACTTAAATATAGCAAAAATGTAAAAATATATTAAAATTTATCTAAAATTCATACACTAATAACCTGAATGACATATGACCCAGTGAAATAAAAGCATTGGTTAGATCCAGTAACTTGATCCAAAGAGTTGCTAGTTCAATACCTGTCTACAGCAGAAGTGAACAAAAAAACTTAGAGAGTTCAGTTAAAGGGAAATAACTGATACTGAGACATCTGGAAAAAGCATGACTCATGGAACTAGAACAATCAATCCCAATGAATGAAAAATAAAGGATTTAATTTGACATTCTAATTACCTGAAGAAGGTAGGGGTGTACAATGGCTGAAATGTTGTGAATATGGCACCAAAAATGAGAGCAACTATCTGAATGATGTAAATAGTGAAAATATTGAAAATTGTTTCCAAAAGAACTTTTCTTTTTTGAAAATAATTTTCAATATGTTTCAGGTTTAAATTTTGTATCACCAAAAAATGAATCATTATAATTTAGATTATTTTAATCAGATCTAAACAAAATATTAGAGTATAAATCTAAATAGAAATAAGAATTAAAAAGAGACATAATAATTGTTGAGTAAGTAGCCATGGTCAAATGCAAAATGTCCAACAAACAGAATTAACAAAGATTGCAATAAAAAGAAAAAGGAATAAAATAATATCAAGCAAGCAAACAATATAAACGAGGTAAATTAATAAGGCAAAAATTCACAAACTAGGAATTAGTGTTGACAAAAACAAAAGCAAGTTTGGACTAGTGAACATGGTATTCTGACTTCAAGACAAGTCAGACTGGCATGAAGCCACATGAAACTACAAACTGGCCAATTTTATTGGCTAAGAAAAAATCCCAGCATGCATTTGTGTATTTCTACTTATAAAAGGGGAGGAGCAAGTGTTTTGCAGTTATTCAGAGTAAGATTTATATCATTGGGATTTTTGTAGATTCCAAGTGTAGATATACTATTGTGGTACATGGTGGATTGAATGGTGATGAATGAGTTCTTGTGGTGAATGAGCAAATTTCAATGGGAGAATGGGTTGCAAATCTGATTAGCTAATCTAGGATAGTCAGTGTTGACCAGCCTCACTCCACTTCCCTTTAAGCCTTGTGTCAAAATTGTTGTAATTTAACAGCAATAAATCAATGTTCTGATTAAGCTTGAAATCAACACTAACATACAATAAAATGCTCTAGAAACAATTTCTAGTAAATCACTGAATATTTTCAAGAATGTAACTGAGTTACAGGACATGTTTTAATGCTAAGCATACATGTTTACTTTTCAAGAATTTGTTAGCAGCCAAAATTGTCACATAAAACATGGGGAACCTGAGCACATACGCTTAGGCCATTGGTCAAAAATTACTCATTCCCCGCTTTTTGTGGTAACTGGGTACAAAGCTGGTCTTAGCTGGTCATGCTTGTCAAAGCTAGTCAAAAGCTTATCTTAGCTGGTCATTATTCCCCCACTGGTGAGCAGGTAGGGAATATCTAAGAACAGATACTACACTTTGATCCTGCTTGCTCTTCTAAGAAGGTTTGGTTTTTTTGGCAAAAGTGATGCCAAGGTTTCAGCTACTGACAATATCTCCAGGCTGCTGATCCAACTTTTAAGTTTCTGTTCATGTAAATAGAACTTAGGAAATTTAATATAATTAATTGGAAAACAAGTGATTCAGTTAATTGACTGTCTAAATGATATTTAATTGGATTGGGTTTATATGTAAAAGCTAAGAAAATTGCTTTGTATGTTTGCCATTCTGTAAATAATATTGCTCTGCTTGAGAAGGATATTTATACAGCACCATTTAAAATTTCAATCGTATAAAATGTTAATATGTTCTAGTAAATTCACAGAATATTAAATCTTGCAACACTGCACAGTCTTTGAGCACTATTTTTTAATTATGCAAGGCTTATAAAATGCAATAACATTCTGCACTTCAGGTAAAAACAGTATAAAATAACCACTGCTAGCCGTTAATTCAAATAACAAGATCCATTTTTCATGAAAGTAAAAAATGAAAAAGCATAAAAATCCAAATATACAGAATGAAGAGGTGGGTCATTTTGTAACAAAAAAGATTTAAATAAGAAAAATGGAAAATTTATTTTTCCCTCTCTAGTTATTTTGTTTAATGCTTTTTAACAGCTCTCTTCTTCTCCCCCTCTCTCACTCATTCTCCCTCTCTCTATTTACTGCATCTATCTCTTCTTTTAAACAGCTCGCTTCTTCTCTATTTCTCTCATTCATTCTCCCTCTTTTTATTTTCTGCACATCTATTCCTTCTTTTAAACAGCACCCTTCTCCCCCTCTCACTCATTCTCCCTCTCTCTATTTACTGTATCTATTTCCCTCTCTCTACTGCATCTATCTCTTCTTTCAAACAGCTTCCTTCTTCTCCCCTCTATCTCATTCTCCCTCTTTCTATTTACTACATCTATCTCTTCATTCAAACTTCATTCTTCACCCCTCTCTCACTCATTCTCTCCCTCCCTCTATTTACTGCATCTTTCTCTTCTTTCAAACAGCTTCATTCTTCACCCCCTCTCTCACTCATTCTCCCTCTTTCTATTTACTGCATCTTTCTCTTCTTTCAAACAGCTTCATTCTTCACCCCTCTCTCACTCATTCTCTCCCTCTTTCTTTATTTATTTCATCTTTCTCTTCTTTCAAACAGCTTCATTCTTCACCCCCTCTCTCACTCATTCTCCCTCTTTCTATTTACTGCATCTTTCTCTTCTTTCAAACAGCTTCATTCTTCACCCCCTCTCTCACTCATTCTCCCTCTTTCTATTTACTGCATCTTTCTCTTCTTTCAAACAGCTTCATTCTTCACCCCTCTCTCACACATTCTCTCTCTCTCTATTTACTGCATCTTTCTCTTCTTTCAAACAGCTTCATTCTTCTCCCCCTCTATCACTCATTCTCCCTCTTTCTATTTACTGCATCTTTCTCTTCTTTCAAACAGCTTCATTCTTCACCCCTCTCTCACTCATTCTCTCCCTCTCTCTATTTACTGCACCTTTCTCTTCTTTCAAACAGCTTCATTCTTCACCCCTCTCTCACTCATTCTCTCCCTCTCTCTATTTACTGCATCTTTCTTTTTTTTCAAACAGCTTCATTCTTCACCCCTCTCTCACTCATTCTCTCCCTCTCTCTATTTACTGCATCTTTCTCTTCTTTCAAACAGCTTCATTCTTCACCCCTCTCTCACTCATTCTCTCCCTCTCTCTATTTACTGCATCTTTCTCTTCTTTCAAACAGCTTCATTCTTCACGCCTCTCTCACTCATTCTCTCCCTCTCTCTATTTACTGCATCTTTCTTTTTTTTCAAACAGCTTCATTCTTCACCCCTCTCTCACTCATTCTCTCCCTCTCTCTATTTACTGCATCTTTCTCTTCTTTCAAACAGCTTCATTCTTCACCCCTCTCTCACTCATTCTCTCCCTCTCTCTATTTACTGCATCTTTCTCTTCTTTCAAACAGCTTCATTCTTCACCCCTCTCTCACTCATTCTCTCCCTCTCTCTATTTACTGCATCTTTCTCTTCTTTCAAACAGCTCTCTTAATCTCTATCCTTATCTTTCTATTTATTGCACCTAAATTTTCTTACAAATGTATTTCTTTTATCATTTCATTACAAACATGGCAATGAAGCCACTAAGATGCAAACAATTACTGTATGCAAAAGAGAATATGAAAACAAAGAAGAAATAAACACTATTAAAATTTAAAAACAAAAAAAAAACTAGAAATTAAGAAGACAGAAGATAAAGATTAATATTACATTTAAATTTTTGAACACACGTTGACTGAGAAGCAAGAAGTGTGAGAGAAAAAATGCTTAGCAAAGAACTTATAAAGCTCATTCTCTCTCTCTGTATTTACTGCATATATATATCATCCTTTCAAACAGTCTAACTATCTATAATGCATCTACTTCTTCTTAAAAACACTTTTCCATCTTCTGCCCCCCCCTCTCACTCTGCTGCATATATTTCTTCTTTTAAATAACTCTCGCCTTTTTCTTCTCTCACCCCTTCTCCCTCTCTCTATTATTTTAAACAGCTATTATTTCTCTCCCTCACTGTCTATATTTACTGTATCTATTTTTTGGTATAAACTAGTTTCTAATTCTTTTTCTCTCTCTTTCTCAGTCATTCTATTTACTGCATCTAATGCCTCTTATAAACAATTCCTTCTATTCTAACATTCTCTATCTCATTCTTTCTCTATATTGTATCTTTCCTCTTTTTTGTTCAACACAGATCAATATGTTTGCAAATTGATATGGTTATCTGTTAAATTTTTATCCGTATAAACTTCAATCTATGCAGTCTTTGGGGCAATACTCGGTTATGTGCATTGACAAGAAAAGAGATTATGCTTTAAAATAAATATTTATTGGAAATACCTTTTTATCAATAGGCTACAGACTTATTGATTTATGCTTGCATATATACAGGTTGTGGAAGGTAATTGAGAACAAATTAAAATATAAAAAGTAAAAATATCTAATAAAAAATTCAGTTTATTTTCCAAAAATTGTAAATGTATCCAACTAGGCAAAAATAATACTTACCCATCCACCAAAAAAAAAAATGAAAAAACAACCAAATTAAAATGAAAAATTATTGTTTTCATCAAATGAAAAATTAGAACAACTTGCCTGTAGAAGCCTTTTCGGGAGAAATTGTAGTTGCAAGAAGGTCAGTGTTTCTGATGTATTGTCATCTGCAGACAGATCTGTTTCGCCATATCACAGCTCATCAGTACGGTTAGACTCCAATTGCTTTTTACCCAGGATTGAAACCCGACCGAAATGGCGTCAGTCGGCGACTCTACCCCTGGGCTATGGGCATTCGGTGGAAGTAGGCAGACTTCTTAGCGCATATCACTATACACGCCCAATAGAGCACTCTAAAATACACATTGAACATTGGCGTCTATCATGAGCTCATTAGCAGGTTTCTTTTTTAGTCTGTGAGATGACATGCCACCTTCTTGCGAGTAAAGAAGCTGGTGGGAGAGCTAATGTTTTAGATGCCAACCACCAGTCTATGCAGCAGGTTGTACTGGGTTACATGTTATCAGTAGCAGGCCTACACCTGACCTGAAAATTACAATGTTAACTTCTTCAAATTAAGGGTCATTCATTATCTATTCTATTTATTCTCATGACCTTCACTTCCTACCACCTTTTTGTTTATTCATATCAAACATCTCATTCATCATAAACATTTTAATAGTAACCCTTTCAAGTTCTTGTATTGGGTGAGTTTTAGTATAAAAATCACTTATGTTGCTTTAAAAGGAAATATTAAATGGCATTTATATAAAAGTGTCTTCAACATTTTATTTAGAATTAGAAGCTGATTTCTTATGCGTTACAAAAGTTCTTAGATTTGAATTTCAAGTTGTGAATTAAATATTGTATTTTTCTCAAATTGATTGAGTAGCCAAACAATATTATGTTATGTTCCCTCTCCCACTTCTGAGATGAATTATAAATAGTTCCTGACCTGCTAGAAGTATGATTAAAATGGAATTTTTCTCTCAGTCATGTTGGTGTTTGTTCATGCAAACCACTACAGAAGTGTGTATTTGAACTTCAAAGGATACATGTAGGTATAAAATTTTTGTCATTGTATAGGGAGATCAGAGATGTGGAAGGCCATGATTGTCTGTGTCCTGAAAGAAAATGGCACATAGAAGAAGAAGAAGAAGCAGCAAATCAATATTAAGCTGTATATATTGTCCAGAATGTAACTTATATTAGTAATATTAATCCTTCTGCAAATTTTCCATTGCCCAACTCTTATATATTCTGCTTGAAAATAGACAGTACAGAAAGAGAGAACAGAATTTTGACGCAGTAGTTTCAGCATTCATGGTTTGAAAGTATATAAGTTCAGTGGCCTAAACATAATAACTTTGAAATCTCAGCATCAGAACTGACCAAAATTGCAGTAAAAGAACTGATTTATAGATTCCCTGTTTCCAGACATATCATTACAGTGACCATCTTAGAGGTTCAATCTTCTTCCATACATATAATATATATTTTTGTATCCAAAATTCCTTTCATACTAATATCATACAAAGTATAATTTCTTTCTTATTAAGATACTTTCAGCAACTCATCAGTAATATATGCTGTGTATCATCATAAGTGACCCTTGTAAACAGTTGTCTGCTATTAAAGAGGCATAGGCTTTTAAGATGTATCCCCGATTTGGACAGCTCAGCTATAGAATAAAGGTTAAGTCTAGTGAAGTTAGCTAAGTACAAATAGTTTTATTTAAATAAAGCATATTCGAGCATGTAAGGAACAAAATAGTCTCTCTCAAAATGTTTAGTGAATAAGTGAATATAGCTAAAATATTGATATGGTATTATGTAAATTGCATTCATGAAACCCTTTGAAACCATTTTCAGGTTCATTTCCCACTGACAAACAAGTTATCAAAAGAGAAAAGCAGCCTGGCCAATGAATCAATCCTTCACTGGCCAGTATCATTCTTTTTCCTGTGTCTCTTCAGGGCATAAATGACCATTGGTTTCCACAGCTTACTATTCTTTACAACTCTGATTCAGTGGTTCTCAACAATTTTTTGCCCAATGCACCCTTTTCACCATAAGTCAAAATGTCATTCCCTGCTTTCCAAAATTATCTGACTCAAAAGGGACATGCAAAATAATATGCATATATTATGGAAAATCTCCATTCTTTTCAATATTAGTATTAAGACCTTGGATAAGTAATGTTTTATTTACAAAAATAACTAAGAAACAGGTCACTGAAAATATTGTCCATCACTAGCCAATACTTTTCCCCATCTTTCTGGCAGCATTTGAATTCTATGTTAGAAAAACAATACATCTTTCAAGAGTATTTTTTTTATGAGTTGACCTATTTTTGACATTTTCATAAGAATAAAAATACTGTTCAGACACATCATGTGCCATCAATTAGAACAAGTGATAAACAGACAAGAAAATGTTTGGTGAATACGGCAGGTGGAGTAGGACTTCCCGTTTAAGTGTTTTCAAGTAGGTTTTCACCCATTTTGCAACAAGTGGCCTAGCATTGTCATGTTGCAAAATCAATTTGTCATGTCTCTGCTCATATAGCAGCTATTTTTTCTTCAATGGTCAACTCAAATGTATCAATTATAGTCAATAGCAATCTTCCATAATGATATTAATCAGTTTGAGCAGATTATAATAAATTACACCCAGTTGATCCCCACCCCCAAATCTAGAGCATAAGCTTTAAACCATGGATATTCAACTTTCCTGCTGATGTTGATGCATAATCAGGCTTAACCCACAATCTACACGTAGGGTTATTGTTGTGTATCCACTTTCATTGTCAGGCATGTTACAATGCAAAAAAACCCTTCCTGTTTTGAAGTTCAAGCTGCTGTTCACATGTGACAAGACACTGTTCAACGTCTCTCGGTTTCATCTTGTATGGCACCGAATGTCCTTGCAGTTGAATCATTCCTAATGTGTTCAAACATTTCAAAGCTGTTGTGTGATCAACTCCTAAAGATTCTGCAAGTTCAGCTTGCATCTGACATGAGTCTTCATGAAGTAATGCTGCCAATTCTTCATTTTCAATCTTTTTCAGTTTGCCAGAGAGTTCTTTATCTTCAACATCAAAATCATTATTTTTGTAGCATCTAAATCAATCTCTGCATGTTTTTTCCAACAGAGCATGGTCACTAAATTTCAAGAAGAATTCTGTGTGCTTCAGCTTCAGATTTCTTTTGAATAATAAAGTGCAGTAAAATTCTTACCAAATACACTTTCTTTGGCAATGATTCTGACATCTTTAACGCTATGAAAAACAAAGTTGTTTATACTTTGACAAAATGACATCCACTGAATTTCAAGCTTGCTTATAGTACTTTCCTATAGATGCGTTACCATCTGAAATTACATGCATGCAGTTCTGGGAATGCTATCTGTTGGAAAATAGCAAGAACTTATCAATGTCCTAATATATATATATATATATATATATATATATATATATATATATATACTTACATAAATAATTTTTATAGAGGAATTTCACAAATCTAATACCAACAAAAAAGTTGATGGATTGTTAAACTTGAATACATGTACAGTAATTTATTTTAATTCATAAATAATTATTAAATAAACTGAATTATACTTCATTAAACAAAGATTTCAAAAGAATGTCAGGATATTGTAATTCAATAAATAAAGAGATCAATAAAAGGTAAAGAAAATTCATATCTAATGTAAGATCAATAATACCATTCTTTTTTTACTCTCATGATGAGCTTCAAATTCTGTAGACAACAAACAAGAAAAAGTAAAAGATTTTTCCTCCCCACCCTGAAACCCTGTCCCCCACCTCCATGCTTGAGAACTCCAGCTCTAAGTAATCTGGATATTTCTCCAAGTTCTTCCCACTGAGGTGTGATGTAGCACAAGGCCGACTTTAGCATGGGATTCCTTAGAGCGTACACTTAGGTAAAAATGTCCTATAGACCCTGCCTAAGTGAAATCAAGTCTTTTCTACTTTTTCCTCAGACAAGACTCTGCCATTCAGCATAGCCTTGTCTGGATTTCTCTCTGCCCAAAGACAGAAAGCCTGGCAAGTTTGACTTCAAATGGAAAGTAATCTCTAAGTAATCTGGGTCACTTATTATCACTCCATACCTGTTCTGCCATAATGAGTGATTTACCCTTCTGGGCAGTACTGCTAAATCAGCAATAAATTTTTTGTCATCATTATTACTTTATTCAGAAATAGTAGGTTATACTGTCCATTCAAGAAACATATCGGGAATTCAAGTTACCGTCTACTATCAAAACATGTCCTTTAATATTTCTCTCTTATAAACCTATAAGCAGGTTAAACTTTCATGGTTTGTTTGTAAAAAGAGCAGGATTGCTGGGTCTATAAAATATACTATGTTAAGTATAATATTGTGCATTCAGAGTTTTATTTTGTTGAAATTTTCTATTGTTTCAAGTTTATATCTAATGATAAGAATTTTCTTTGATTTAGAATTATTGCTAAATTTTTGTTTCTGTGTAGCTTAAGTCAAAATTTACATTAGAAATTTCTCTTTAACATTTTTGCTTGGATTTCAAGTAAATTATTTTAAGAATAGAAGAGGAACTAATATGATATTTGGATGGAAATATGTTTTTTTCTTTAGGTTCTGATTATATTAAAAAGATATAAGAATTGAGATATTAAGTCAGAAAGCAAAAAGATAAAACACTTTCAATTAGAGTTTTATGACACTGAAAAAAGATTCAAAACTAAAAATAAGAAACAAAAAAAATCATTATAAAAAAATAATGTGAGATAAACTGTTTAAAAAATAGAAATAATACTGAATTGAAAAGGGGTTCATAAAATTTGGTTTCATGCTCAAGAGTAAAAAATTGAATGATTGAAGTTGACTTATAAAGAGATAAACCATAAATGTACGGCTGTTAAAAGAATGCTATCAATTGATGAGGAAATTTTATCTCCCTGAATTTTGGGATAAATTGATCATACAAGAACCTATTCTGGTTCAAAATTCAGGATATTTTTTTGAGAAAAGATATTTAGATAAAGATAAATTACTGGAAGAATAAGAAAAACTGATTTTAAAGGGATTTTATAATCCTGCATATAATGATAAAAATAACATTTTGTTTAAATTGCAAATGAAGAATATATTAAAGAAAGAAGTTCTTACAGATCAAATGTATTATTTTTCTTATACATTCTATGTTTCCTAAGGACATGGGTGATGGTGATACTCCACACCTTCACACTTTTTTTTTCTTTGTGGCTCTAAATAATGTTTTTCTTTTACTATCCCTCTTATCATCTGATCTCCCATCCAGTTACACAAACTCATTAGGTATATTACTTACTATTTAATACTCAAAGGACATATTAAAGGCAAAAGCCTTTTAATAGGAGTAGATAGGCTCATCTATTGTCTAGTTCACACTCCTACACAGTCTTTTGAAAAAGAGTAGAAATTTATCCTGTTTCTTGTTCAATTTTGGTTTTCAGTTCATTTTAACATCTTATTCTCTTTCACTCCCAGTAAACCCATTCATCTTAATGGCAGTGTTGCCTTGCTTGTAGTGAATATATATATATATATATGTGTGTGTGTGTGTGTGTGTGTTTGTATATTTGTGTGTGTGTGTGTTAAATACTCCCATCCCTCTTTCTTCATTATGTAACTCAGAAATTTCAACTGTCTCATTCTATTCTTAAGTACAATAATCCTTTCTGTTCTCATTTTCCATAAAAATTCTTCATTCTTTATAAGTTCCAATAATATTATTCTCAGCATTCTTCTGTAAAACAATATATTTGTTGCCTCATCTCTTCTTCATCTGTGAGAAAATTATTCAGCATTCATTGCTATGTTTGAGGGCTGATATTGCATAGCAGTTCAGCATTCTTCCTTTTGTTTATACTAATTTAAAAACTGGGTATTCAAAATATTGTCCTCATACCAAAATCTTTCTTGCTTTAAACTGTTTGCTTATTTTTAATACTAGTTCATAAATACTTCCTTCTATTCTATTTTTAATAATAATAATAATTTCATTAAACAAGAAATATGATAATAGCTATTAGATTTAATGACAATAAGCATCTTCTGTTTTTGAATCGGTTCAAACTAAGCAAGGTGGTTATGCCACTAAGACACATGGATTCATATGGAGTGAAAGATGAGAATACTTTAGTGCAGAGAAGTGAAGAAAGGCCAATAAAAGAATAGAGTCCAGGAAGACAGAAGTTAGCAATTGATGATGTATTTAAAACTTTGAAGATTGTAGTTCCCAGATGAGTAAGAACTAGGAAGAGTGTTCCAAAGGTAAGAACTGCAAGAAAAGAAACTCTTAGAATAGAAGTGGCAGTTGTATTTAGCTAGTTCAAAAGCAAAATGGTGAGACCTAGTCAGTTAAATCCCATACATGATACACACTTGGGTGATCATGTTTTGAAAGAGACATGACTGACTGGGCAGAATACTTTCTAGCAGTAGTTTGCCATTACTTTCAGCAGTAAACCAGTTGCTAACCAAGTCTACAGAACTCAATCTGTTCTGTTATTTAACCCATAGCTGGAGGGAAGAGACGGATTAATACCCTTCCCAAGGGTATTTACGCGTAAGTGAATGCAGTGAATTCAACTGGAATTCGAACTTGGATCTTCCAATTTTCTCATTCCGAGGTGATATCCACTGCTTACTCTAGTAGAACACCTAAATTCATGTAGTCAATGTACAAGGGAAAAAAGCTCATCAGAAGAGTTGCCATTAACATATTTGTAGAAAAGACAGAAGAAAGTCACATCCTATCAGTTAAAATGTGAGTGAAGTTGAGATGCCAGGTCAGGATTGATTATATTACAGACACCTCTCTAGATTTTGTTAAGGGTCTCAAGATGTTCAGCAGAAGCGCTAGACCAGATATGGCAGTAATATTCAATATTCAATGCACAGACAATAGTATATTTATAAATGTGCAAGATGGATTGTGATGACATACATTTTCTGGCTTGATTAAATTTATTTTTAAATTATAAATATGTAATCATCAACACATTTAAATTAGGTAAGAAATGTGCAAAACATTGTTTACAAACTTTTGTACCTTTTCAGTTCCAGCATTTGAAATGAGTTTCTCTAAAAGGTCGGTTTAAAATTATAACTTGTCTGTATTTTGAAGTGTTACCTGGAGATTTGTTTGGCGTGTCTTCATATTTGTTTACACTATTTACATTCAGACTATTGTCCTCATCTTTGTTGCTGTTATCACGTTTCAGACAATTTACCCTCCAGCCTTCATCAGGTGTATATCAAACAATGGCCAAAATTCAGAAAGAAATCTTCATATTTATTGATTTTTATGTCATTTTTAATAAGCATTTACTGCTATATTGGTTAAAATTGTAGCAGTTGAAAAATGAGTTCAAAATATATAAATATGATCTTTGATCTTATAAAAACAACAAAAGGACAAGGTTTTCAAATGAAATACACATTTATAATTTAAAAACCAGCTTCATAGTTTTCTCATAAACTGCTATATAAATGTTGACTGTAGTCTATGCTTTATAAAACATTATTAATTTTTGATTAGTATTTTCATCATCTGAATTTCAGCTGCCTTTCATTGCAACTAATCAAAGTGTCATTCTATAGTAATCAGTAAACAGTACAGACCTAAAATAAAGACCTTGTGGGGATTTTAATTTTTTATGACCTTTTTCAAACTTTTACAAATTCATTGAAAAGTAAAGAATTAATATTTTAGAAAATATAAGAGATTTTTATGCAAAAATTTTACAACAAAATTAAAAAATTTTATCCTTGATAATAAGGTCATTGGGTGCTTGAGTATGTACACACACACACATATACAAATATAAGAATATAAGATATTGCACATAGAATACCAGTATTAATAAAATATTGCTTGATATAACAGAGCCATTAAGTATATATTAATGAATAGACATGTCCCTCACTGCTAGCACAACTTGGAGCTTCATGCACAATGCAATCTTTAGGTATTAGGTAGATACTGACCATTACATAATTTAAATTTTAATAAAAATATCTGGTTACCAGAATCCTGATCAGTCCATATACTAAATGGGGATTACATTTTTTCATTTTTAAAATATATATTGAATTTATAATAATTTGTTTTATATCAAAACTAAACTAATGCTATTTATTAAAAAAAGATTAAAACAAAATGAAGCTGCTATCTATTAACCATCATAGACAATCGCTCCTACTCCCATCCATTAGCATGGATCAGGCTAGCCTCCCTGAAAGCAAAACACTACGCCTCCTTGGCCTAACACTTTCAGTAGACCTCAAGTGCAATGACAATATCAAATCCATAGCTAAATCTGCTGCTGAGAAGGTTGGTTCACTCTGCAGGGCAAGGAAGTTTTTCCCATCTGAATCAATCTGGAACATATATAAATCTACCATCTGTCTGTGTATTGAATACTGCTGCCACATCTGGTCAGGTGCCTCTGCTATTCACCTCGGGGTTCTTGACAAAATCCAACAAAGAATCTGTAATGTGATCGATGCCGAAATTGCAGCTTGGCTGCAGTCACTCTCTCACTGGGGTGATGTGGCTTTCCTGTGCCTCTTCTACAAATACTTTTATGGCTTCTGCTCCAATGAACTTAGCTCACTGGTGCCCCATGTATGAATTTACATGAGTTACTAGACTAGCACCTAGGTTCCACTCTTTTACAGTGAAACTGATAAAATGTAACCACAATTTCTACTCTAACAGCTTCTTTTCTCGCACTTCCTGTCTGTGGAATTTCTTTCCTTATACTTGCTTCCATAACAGCTACAATCACCAGGAATTTAGATAATTTAGATCTCACTAACTCATATCCTTTCTATCAAGTTCTTTTCTCCATCTATTCCACCCCTTCACACTGGTATTCTCATCCCTCTATTACCCTTTTCCTGACACCCCCTATAACCTACCCCTCTTTCTCATCACTTTCCTCTATGTAACCTCCTGTGCAACAGTGGCAGTAAACCTACTTGCTTGTGGTGAAATATTAAAATATATAAAATAGATGAACCTAAAACTATATGAAAAAAAATTATTATTTTATATTAAACATAAAAGGGTAGTAAAATTTATTTTTTAGAGACTATAAAAAAAAAACAACAAACAAACATGAAATGTCATCATTTACATTAAAAACTAGTCTGGATCAATATATTTCAATAGATATTTATTTTTATGCCTACATCAATTCATTTCTGTTGTTTAATAAGTTAGGGTTATTTAAGTGTTTTAAGATAACTAATTTTTCTGCAAGGCATTAATGTACATCTGTCATCTTTCCCATTATATATACTATTAAAAAACAAGGAATTTATTGTTAGTGTCAAAGGCCATTTTATCATCATTACCTTTTACATCTCATCAGGAGAAACATTGTTGGCAAATGAATTAAATGAAAAGAACAGTAATGACAAAAATCAAAAGCAAAAATGAGGCAAACAATAAAATAAATATACAAATAAATATATATATTTATAACAAGGGGAGGGAAATTCATATGTAAATAATTAGCGAGGGACAATTAAAGTAAAATATCCCCCAACAAATTCAGAGACTTTACAAAATCCTTCTATACACTCAAACACATACTTCATTTTATTTTTTTTTAAAAAGTAAAGCAGTTTTTTTTTTATGAAGGAAGAAGAAAACTGATTGAACTAGAAATAAAAGTTAATTATCATTTTGGTGAATAATTAAAAATTCAATGAGTCGATTCAAATGGACACAAAATATGCTTTTTCATGCAGTAGTGAATTTCTTGAAAGGCAGGAAGAGAATCTGCTTTTTCTTCCTTTCCTTTGATGTGTATCATTATAAATTGCATGAACTGATTTGCAAACACCTAACTTGATGCATAAAAATAATTTTAATTTCTTAGTGTGTTAATTAAAAAATATTAAAATTTAAATAATTATTATAGATTTAAGAAAGAAAAATCTTTGCAACATGATAATTTCATACAAGTTTTAAATGTTGTGTTAATATTGTCGTGTAAATTCCAACCTGACTAAATCCTACTTTTAAGTTGTTTTTTTCCTTGTTGGCACATTGTATTTCATTAATGACTTTGTTTTTCATTAATAACATTTAATAAAATAAGTTTTTTCAAAATTTGGTGAACTTATAAAAATATCTTTTAATAAAAGATTTGTTATAATTCAAGTGGCTATAATTATATTTTTTATCAAACTTGAATAGATTTCAATAATCATTGATGATGCACGTGTAATAATTTCTGACAGAATTTTCCCCTCATCTAAGAAGGATTATTTGTAATTTGGAAAAGCTGATTATTAAAATTATTTACACAATGCCTGTTGCCTTTAATAAAGAAGATTTGCTGCATAAATGCATAGAAGGATGTGATCATCAGTAAATGTTTAATAAGATTCAGAATCATTACAAGGAAGATCAACTAAAATTCAGAATATTGAAGTAAGATTAGTAAAATTTGATAATTAAAAATGATTTATTTAATAAACATATTAAAAATAATATTGTTTCTTTGAAAGTAAATTTAGAATGAATTAAACAACTGACCTGTTTAAAAGTAAAGAACAATGGTCAATTTAATTTGAAATAAATGAAAAAATATTAAATATATTGTCGTGAAAAGTTTGTAAAATTTTAGTTTCTTCTGACTTATAAACAATTCCTGCAATCCTTTTCATTTAGTCAAACACTCTACTGGCTGCAGCATGTCTTCTATTTGATGCTACAGTTACCATTCTGCCTATTGCCTCATTATGCCCATTTTTTTAATTTTTTAAAAAAATTCTCTTTGACAGCCAAAATTTATATCTGTGAAATAAGACTATTGCAAGAGTCTATCTGACTCAGAGATCTATCTTTTTAAATGGGTGACTCCTGAAGCCACATGAGACATATTTGAATGTTTTTCTCCTGGAGGTAAGCCATTTTCTCTGGAATTACACTGAAAAATGCATGTGACTATTGTCCTCTTTGCCCTTTGTAATAATTCACTGCATATACCAGCAAAAATAATTTCTGTTATGTTTTTCTAATTGAATTCACCAAAGCAAGGCAGTAATGCTACTAATACACAGGGGGTTACTAGGTGAGAAAACATGAGAAAACAGGAACATTATTAATGAATGATAATAATAAAAGAGTGATCAGGAAGACAGTAGATAACAATTGACATTGCATTTACATTTTTGATGATCAAAGTAGGCCAGAAAGCATGGAATTAGAAAAGAAAGTCAGAATTAGAGTTCCACAAGATAAGCACCAGAAAAGAGACAGCTAGCATAGTTATATCTAACCAATTCTACAGAGAATCTAGTAATACTGCATTTAAATTCATAAAGTCAAGGTTTCCATTGTGAAGTGCTCATCCAAACAATTACTAAGAAGATATTTTTAATTTTTTTTTTAATAATATGGTTCACCCTGTACAACATCCGGGAGCAACACAAGGTAGAAAGTTATGTTAAAGGCCAGTTAATACTGACGGGAGGGAATGATGACAGTTGATTCCAGACTGAAACTTGCTAAGATTGTAGTGATTAGGGAAACTTATTTCTTGCCAATCGAATATGAAGAGAATATGGGTAATTTGCTGCTATGTAAGTAACATGACGGGTCCTAGTTGTGAAGGTCAGACCTGGTGGAACCATGCAATGCAGTTTGTCTGATCATTCTCCTTGGTAGTAGCGATAGAGCAGTGAGAGACTCACCATACCCTGCCTGTGAGAGAGAGTATAAAGGTGTGGAAAATAATCATCCCCAACAAGGATACAGAGACACTTTTGAACTCTATCAATAACAATGTCTTTTTGTTATTTTTCCCAAACCCTTTTCTACCATCCCTTTACTCAGTCCCATCAAGTATGTTACATGCTGTTTTCTTATATCTCTCTTTCCCCCTGTGAGCATCAGATTCTCCAAGCCCTCCTTCCTCATAACATGCCCCAGAAATTTCAACTACCTCTTCCTGATGTTAAATATAAGTTACCTTTTTGCTTCTATTTTCTCAAAAACCTCATCATTGTTTACATGGTATCCTCAGCATCTTTCTGCAGAATCACATTTCTGTTGCTTCAAGTCTCTTCTTCATCTTTGAAGAGATTGTCCAGTTTCCATACAGGAGAACAGATATCATGTAACTGTTCAGTACTCTGTTCTTTCCATCCTCTCTTAAAACACTTGCCAGATATTTCAATTTTGATATTTTTTTGATTTTGGCATCCCCAATTTGTAATTAGCATTTTGGGCTTATCTTTTTGCTAACAAACATGCATTTTGTCTTCTTACAATTTATGGTTAGTCCTTTCTTTTCTCTTTTACTAATTTCTGTAGGAATTTTTGCAGTTTTTTTTATGTCTACTATCAACACTGTGTCATCTTCATATCTTATGTTAACTAGAAAGACAAAAAAGTAAATACAATGTATCTAAATACAAACTAGAAAATTCATAAAAATCATTTCATCTTAAATAAATCAACACTGTTTTGTAGCAATTTTTATGATTAACATGAGGTTTCTCTTGTTAAAAAGTTGAATAATTTTAACACATTCAACATTATAAATAATAAAACTAGGGAATTTTATATAGTGTTTTTTTAAAACTTTTCTTTGTTTCATCTGATAGTTTTATTAAATTACAAAAATGACTTTTTAAAACAATAACATTTAACTAGGGAGGACAGTAACAGCAGGATCAAGAAAAATGTGCTTTTCACAAACTAATTTCTTTGCTTGTATCCAACATTAACATTCATTTGCCCACTTAAAACTTGAATATTCCTCTATTATCATCAACTTGTTATCATTAGAAAAAATAATTATTATTATTTATTAATGCTACTTAATTGAATATTTATTGGTTTTTCATATAAACTAAGTTTCCAGCTATCCCAACATTTTACAAATAGCCAAAAACTTATCATGGAATCATTGTTTTAGCTGACATTCAAGTATATTTTTTACTTTCATTAAGGAAAGGATTTCTGTTTATACTCAAAGTAAAATCAGTTTAGGTTCAACTTAATATTAAAAAAAACTAAATAAAGGATGACTATTTAATAATAAAAAAATATCTCATTTAGTAATTAATGAAAATATATAAGCATCATTTCTTAGAATCATTTACTAACAGGAGTAAAAGTAATTCAAAACCTGCTATTTATTTTGCAAGGAGAACTAAATAGACGCAGTTATTCTTAAGTATAAAATATTTTTAAAGATATTATAAAAGTTGAGAAAACAACAAAAACCATTTTGTTCGTTTAAATTATTACTAGTAGTATAGCCCGGCGTTGCTCGAGTGTAATGAAACCTTGAAAACTAATCCATGGTTTTGGAGCTCAGACTCTTTGCACGAAAGACTAAAAAGCAATAGTTGTTTCCAGTTAAAACAAAACCATAGACTGAAAGAAAAATGAATGGATGTAAGTCAAATTTTGATTTCCTGGTAGCGATATCAAATAAGTTTTTTTTGTCGTAAACTGAATTTTGAAGGCTAAATAAGTCCTCTGAGTAAAGGGTATCATGGTTGAGACTAAGAACTACAATTATACCTACTTAGAGCCAAACCCAAAGCAAAAACCAAAATAAAAGGGCTGAAAAAAATACAGACATACAGGCAGATAAACAGACACACACACAAACATCTTGCCTTATATATATTATTGATTTTCTGCACTATTGTAAGAACTGCAACCTTGAAACTTCTGAATATCATTTCTTATGTCTTTGTCTATGAGTGTATCAAATTTGATTAAAATCGTAACACTCCTTCTATAACCCTATTTTTTCAATTATTGATTTTTGATATTTATCGTGGGTACCTCGACACAAAACCTATCTAAGAACATTTGCAGATGCTTATAGTACAACTGTGTAAATTTTTAAGAAAATCGGTTCAGCCATTTCGAAGTCTATAGGTAACGGACACACACACACACACCTTCAAAGCAAGTTTAGATAGATATTGTCATGGGATATGGCATATGTCCAAACTATGAATAATGAAAATATGTAAAGTACTTGATAATATGGCTAGAGTAAACTGTTCTTTTCCAATGTTTGATTCCTGTTGAAAGCTTTTTTTTTCTTGAGAATCATATGATTAATTTAGAATTGATTTCTGTAACCTTGAAATGCTAATTAATAGTACAGAAAGTTTTCCAAAATGATTAGAATGTTAATAAAAAAAATGAAATAACAAAATATATAACAGATTTTGATAATTCCTTAATTACAATTTTTGAAGCTGTGAGCAGGACTTTCTTGAAAAGAAATTTGTTTATATAATTAATGATAATCAGGCTAATAAATGAAACAAAAGAATAAAAGAAAAGTGTATTGAAGATGATCAGAGAGAATTTCTAAAGAATTTTGCATAAAATGTTCCAGATGAGCAAATCAGAAAAGTTATTTGCTCATGACCAAGTATTACATTCTTCACACTTACATAACTAAACTCAAATAAGCCAAAAGAACTTCCAATGTACAGACTTTATTAAACAGGCTAAAATTTCTTAAAATAATATAGATATTAGAGAATAATTTCATGAAAATATCCAAAGTAATATAAGAAGAACATATAAAATGACTGATGAATACATGGTGATGGATGAATAGAGTGCAGGAGTAAGTTAGAAGAAGAGTGGGTGGGAGCTACACAGTGTGTGTGTGAGAGAGAGAGAGAGTGAATTGGTATGAAAAACACCAGAACTCAAATTCTGGTTTGACATGTCCTGTCAGTATACTAAAATTATTTCCCTTTCTCTTGGCCAATAAAACTGTGACATTTTCATGCTGTCAAAGCTTGGTTGTTTTACTTTTAATTTTTCTATATTCTTTGTGATTGCTGACTGAATAAGTTCTGTTCAATGATATTGGTAAAATTTGTTTTTCCTTTTTAACTAGAGAAAATCATTGTAATACAAGAAAACTATGCTCTTTGACTGGAAGATTGTGTTGCACCAAATGAAGAAGGCCTGTTTGCCTTGAAAATCAGCATTCAGAATCCTGGCTTTTATCTCAATTCAAAGACTGATCTCTGGTCCCACATAAGGGTTACAAGATTTCTTTCTTTTTCTACTAATATTTAAAATTGTTAAAAGAAATCTTTGCATAAAATTAATTAGTAAGATTTTTATTTTATTGTTGTATCCCCGAGGTGGATATGATATGCAATGAAAGTGTGATATATTCAGCACAATATCTGGTGCTAAACAGATATACACAGGATAGTAATAGTTATGACAGACAAGACAGAACTGATAACACAAAGAGGAGGAGTTAAGATTAAGTAATCAGTCTGAAAATTATTCAAATGACACTTGAATATTGCACCTCAAATGCTACTATTTTTTTTACTAAAATAGACCTTTTCATCCCATGGACCATTCCATCATTGAGAGTGCTGTAGGGGTGTCAGCCACTCTACAATATTTATCAAATGAGAATTTAAATGATTTTTATACAATTTCTGAAATGAAAGCAAATAATTTCCCTCAAACTTAATCAGCAAGAATCTGAGTTTCTCCAAAGTGGATCAGAATCCTTGTATGAAATGATGTTTTATTTTTGGAATTTGGAATGTTAGTTCCAATCTTTATTTGAATGACAGCAAAATACTTTCCCCTCCCCAATTCATAGACAGAAGCACACAAATGAATACTTGGATGCTAGTCCAGTTCTCAGATTCATCTTAGTCCTGGGTTGTCTTATCTTGAAGTTAGAACATTACATTAATTTATTCGAACTTGTGTCGGGAACTTTTTGCCATATTACTGTTAATTTGCCTTGCATATATTGTTTGCTTGCTTTATATTAATTTTAGCCATTTTCTTTCCTATTTTTTATCTTGTAATTGTTTATTGCAAAATTTGTCAAATCTGTTGGGCAGTTCAGCCATTCATTTATAATTAATCATGGTCATTCATTATACAGCTTTTTTCTCTTGACTGCTAAAATTGAGTAACATTTTTTGTGTCATCAAACTTGGATTGATTTAGTCTTTTTTATTTATTTATTTTTTTGTTTCGTCTTTGTATGCACTTATTGAGTGAGTCCTGTTCATGGATATATGTAAGATTTGTTTTTCATTATCCAATTTAATTAAAAGTTATTTTGGTTCATAAGTATTAACATGGTAGAGTTAAAGATCATTAATGAGATAATGAAGTTTTTTTTTATTGTTAAAGTAGTAATTGTGTGGTTAAATGTAATTAATAGCTAAATTGTAGAAGATACACAATGTAACAACTTTTCTGTACTTAAAGGGAATACATTAGGTCATTATGTAATGGACATGTTTCTCCAGTTAGATACTAGACAGAAGCTGGTCTTAAAAAGGCATTTACAGTAGGCCATTTACAACCTATAGCAAGCTGAGAAAAGTTAATGGACTGGGGAACAATTGAATATTCACAATTACCATGGATTCAATATCTACCTAATGAAATCAGAAGGTGGGCTGGATTGGCTAGATTTACTGGACAGAGGCAGGAAAAAATAATTAATCTTGCATTTCTGACTGGTTTCCCTGATCCTATTTCAATAGGACTGCAACTGCTGCCGGATGTTGAAACCATATCTATGGGAGATTTGGTGGCCAGGACTAGGGTAACAACACTGGCAAAAACCCAAAGTTACAAGGGGATTTGACAAAAAGTATACACTGCCCCACAGCTGAGGTGAGTTGTAATACAAAATCAGTTTTAAAGTGGGGACCTGAGCATGTACACTTGGGCCAAGCATCAAAATTTACCCAGCCCCTGCATATACAGTAACTAGGTACTAAGCTTGTCTTGGCATGTCTAAAACTTTCTTAAACATCTCAGCTTATCTTAATTGTTCTTAGGTGGTCATACATACCCGCCAGATGGCAGCATCTGGCACAAAGTAATGAGTAATCAAGAGGGGAAAGTGTTAATACTGAAGGGTAAGCATTGTTTGAGTAGTAGGGACTACATATGGTTAGGGACAACACAGATATTGTTCCCCAGGAAATGGTCATGGTGAAGCTAATGTACTAGTCCCTACCTCTTCTGGCACTTTTATATTCATTACCACTTTGTGGCCATGTGCCAAACTCTCTTGTAATGATAGTTAATAAATTGCTGATCATAGAAATTCTGGCAGGAGAAGGAGAGTAAGAATCCTTATTGATACAGCATAACTACTTGATTGAAAAGCTGGGGTAAGATAAGTTGCATAAAAAAAGTTAATAGAAAAATAGGCAGAGTTTAGAGTGTTTCACGGTTATATGGGTTTTATTGCTATCACCAAGTGAATGAGTAGAGAAACATAAAAACAGACAGACATGCTGAAAAAGAACCAGATTTTTATTAAACATATTTACAGGAGAGTATAATATAAAGGTTAGTCTTATTCTTGTTCTTCCATTGAGATTAGTCTATTTTTATTTAATTCTATGATAGAGGCATCATTACAGTGGAGTTAATGGTGCATGAGACACAACTCAAACTTCAGGTAAACATTTTAGAATAAATTTTTGATAAAACTGATAGATCTGTCTATATTTCTGAGATGAGGTATTGTAACTATTTACATTATTTGTATTGTTTGAACAGTTGTCCTCAGCTTTACTGTCATATTCAGTACATTTCAACCATTGTATGCTCCAACTTTTTCAGGTGATATATGTTTGAATTTCAAGTCAAACCCTTTATTTAATCCACAATCTACCCACTGTATTAAATAAAGAGTTCAGTTTGAAATTTCAATGTATCTTACCTGAAGAAAGCCAGAGCATACAATGGCCAATAGAGTCTGTAATGTGATAGGTACTGATCTGGCGACTCGTCTGCAGCCACTTTCCCATCGTCGAAATGTGGCCTCCCTCTGTCTCTTCTATAAATACTTTCATGGCTTCTGCTCGGATGAGCTTAAGTCATTGATGCCTCCTCAACAGGTGTTTACCCGTTCAACCAGACTGGCAACTGGGTCCCACCCATTCACAGTCAGGTTAGCCAAACGCAGACGACAATTCTACTCCTGCAGCTTCCTCTCTCGCACTTCCCGCCTGTGGAACTCACTCCCGTATTCTTGCTTTCCTGACGGCTACGACCTCCAGAAATTTTAAAGCAAAGTTAATACTCACCTACTAACCACTGGACTCTAGCTCTCTCCCCTCCCCTGTATAACCTTCCCTTTCTCTCCGCCCATGTACCTGTCATTGCACCTGCTTTCTCAGCTTTCTATTGTTCCTTTCTAACTAGCTTGTACTCCTCACTCTTTTCTAATTAATCTCTTTACATTTATGTAACCCCCTGCACATCAGTGGCGTTTCTGCCTTGCTCGGGGTGAAATGATTAAAAAAAAAAATAAAAATAAAAATAAAAATGAGGACAACAGTCCGAACAAGGTAAATAGTGTAAATAGAATTGATAGAGTTATGACTATGAATATAATTCATCAACTGAGGTGGGAGGGGAGTATTACAGACAATGTAAGAGTTGCAATTAGGAGTGTACTATGTACTACAAATGTATAACCTAAGTGTGAGAACCAGAAAATTGTAAATACAATTCCTAGATATTTCTTGTAAAATTGAAGTCAAGAATTTCTATAATTTTATTAATCAAAAATTTTTTGATATGATGTTTTATCATTATTGTATGCTTTGTTATTTGAACCAGCATTTTCATCTTGATTACAATACTAATGTTTTGTCTATGACAAATTTTAGTCAGAATTCTTGAAATGAGGAAATATCATTATTTATGATCTGCTGTTTGGACCAGCATACTCACGTTGGCTTGTATCATTCTTGGAATTATGAACTGACTCTATTCAATCTCCAAGATAAATTATTCTTGATCTACTTTCAATGTTTAGGGGATATTTCATATCAATTGATACACACGAGTCCTATTCACTGTTGAACTGCTTTTACATTTCTTCTGTTGAAACAGATTATATTTTTTTCAGCACTACCATACCTAAGGATTGATCTTACAATTACCAGGGAACCAGCAATGTAAATATCTATTTTATTACAATGGAAAAAGAAGCAGGAGATCAGTTGGCTTGATTATATAAATAACATGCACAGAGTATAAGTTCATGACATCCATATATCATAAATCAGACAATACCCTCAATTCAATTACCAACTTCTATACAATAACAAGAGATCATCTGCTGCCTACAACATCAGGTCAAACTCATGCACCTGCACAAATATATACCAAGAGGAGCATTAGAAACGCTCTTTAGTGTTACAACTAACCTATAAATAAAGTATCAACAGAAAAAGAAATGTTGGGGATAATAATAAAAAAACTCTGCCAGTCTGTCTATCACATGTAAATGGTGCATCTGAAAACTTTTCTCCTTTGATTAGAGTAAAAATATATAGCAACTTCAAGGAATTTAAATAAAAGATTATCTGAACACAAAAAGAACATTTTACAAAACAATACATGAAATGCATTAGTTTTTCACTGTAATGAAATTGACCACAATTTTGACATAAAAATACTAATCTGATCAAAGAAAAAACAATTCACAAAGACAAATCTTTAGAGAGCACCTTGATTACAAGGTCATCTATGGTAAATTTATGCCCTGGCTCTTACAACATTTCACTATTCCTAGCAGATATTCTGTTAACACGGTGTGGGATATCTAATGACAAAAGTGAGGTGAAAAAAACTTTGCTGCATTCCTCATACAGGCGTATAAGTAGTTGCTCTGAGATAACAAGTTTAGTCTGATGAAGTCCTAAAGGACGAAACATGTCAAATGAAAATTCTTTTCTAATTCGTTCTTGATATGTAAAAATTAATGTATTGTTATCATATGTATATATATATAGAGACAGAGAGAGAACGAGAGAGAGAAAAAGAGACATTTGAAATGAAGAACAGAACAAGTATAGAATGGTGTGTCTTATTAGTATAATAAAATGATTTCCCTATATCTTAGCCAATAAAACTGAATGATATTTTCATTCTGTCATTGCTCGGTTGGTTTACTTTAGTTTTTCTTTGTGATTGCACACTGAATAATTTCTGTTCACTGATATAGCTAAAATTTGTTTTGCTTTTTCCTATTTCACTAGAGAAAATCAACCACTTATTGCCTATGAATACAAGAAAACTATTCGCTTTGACAGTTGCTGGTGATTAACTTCAAACGTTTTCCACCACAGCATTGGATAACATGAAACTTATCTATATATGGTAGAAGGATGAATGAAAGAAAATGTGCAGGAAGATTGTGTTGCACCAACTCTCAAAATGAAGAAGGCTTGCTTGCCTTGAAAATCAGCATTCAAAATCCTGGATTTTATCTCATTTAAAAGATTTTTTTCTACTAATATTTAAAACTTTAAAAAAAAAATCTTTGCATAAAATTAATTAGTAAGATTATTGTTTTATCAGATAATAAAAATCTAAATCATTTTTTATACAATTCATGGAACTAGAAATATTTTTGTAACATGCTGGTGTGTGTTAGAATCTTCACAGTATTTAGTTTTCTTGAAGTTACTGCTGACATTTTTTGTTAAGATTTACAAATTCTGTTTCCTTTAATTTCACAAACTAACAAATGAAATTTGAATAAGCTGATTTGTTTGGAAAAATACTTTAACAAAATCTCTACTTTGCAGTTTGATAATTTCTTTAATTTAATTTTATAGGACTTCATGGTAAACAATATTGTAAAAGAAAATTGATCTTTTTTTCCATTTTTAACAGTGAAGAATAAATTTCTTAGAATTGCTTGCACTCAAGCATGCAACATACAACTAGCCATGTAAATATTTCTTTCTGGGGCCAAATTTCAATTTTTTGATGCATTATGCAGATTCATTGTACTAAGCTACACACCTTAGTAAAATCAACTGCACTTTGCACTTCTTCCAAAATCTTGGTTTTGATCAGTGTATAGCTTGTTTAGAAAGACAGAAGACAAACTAAAAGAAGTCACAGAATTTTATATATAGATAGATGAAATCAGATAACTTCCCTTATTCTGATTGTGATACACTTTTGATAATTCAGTGTCAATGGCACTGTTCAGACTTAAGAATTCTTCTATTTAAAACATTATTTAGCAACAGTGTTTGGCTACTTGAACACTCATATTGTTCCTTGACAACTGGATTGCATAATCATTGATCAGGTGTATTCTAAATTGACTGAAATTTCAGAGAAACTTTACCTTAGTGATTTTCAAATAAACATTTGGCAGAAAGAGCTTATCTTGAGAGTTTAAATTTCTAAATGATCAAATGATGTTCTAATGTATTATCCAACTTAGTTTGCACTGCAACCGTTTTTAGCATTCACACTAGCTTGAGGAATGTTAAAGTAAAACTCTAGTTTTATAATTTCCTTTTTACATTATTTAATTCTTCTTTTTTGTGTTGTTCCCCCTCATGATGTAGGTGATCATGGCTCTACACACCTTCCTATTCCTTGTTGCTCTTAATAAACCTTGTCTTTCTGTTATTTCTCCTAAATCTTGTTCTACCATCCATTTATTCAAGCTCACCAAGTATGTTATGCATTGTTTTCCTCTGGCCAGCTTGCTCTACCCATGAGTATCAGATTTTCATTATGTGCAACAGAAACGTCAAATATATCTTCCTGACGTTAAATGTAAGTTACTTTTTTGTTTCCATTTTTTCTAAAATCTCATCATTACTCACATGTTCGATCCATGATATTCTTAACATCCTTTTTTCTGTTGCTTCAAGTGTCTTTTTCATCTGTGAGGAGATATGTCCATCACTTACTGCCATGCAGTAGGACAGATAGCATATGACGATTCAGTACTTTTTTAATTATTTCTGGAAGAGATTTTTCTATTTCTAAATACTCTGCTTAGCTTTTGGAATTTTCTCTCTAGCCCAACACACCTTTAGATTTCAGTGCTACACTTTCTATTTGATGTTAAAAAACTTTCCAGATATTTAAATTTCTGCACATGTTTGAATTTGGTATCTCTGAACTGAATCTAATAAACATTTATTTCAATTTCACAATCTAGATTCTTTAAAATTGTAAAGCTGTTAAATTTAACCTTCTTAGATTTTATCATATTTGTTTACAGATAAGACTGACTCTATAGCAAAAGGTTTAAGAACGACTATTTTGTGGAACAATCTCCCGCATGGATTCTTTACAAAACACTATAACCTTTGTGTCTAAGGTCAATCATTATCTATCCATCATATCCTTGTAATCTTCACCTTTCTCTTATGTTACATAATTCATTGGTTAACCCTTTACATTGAATGATTCCTGGACCGTGTATTTGGCAAACATTATGAAAACTAAAATGCAAAGTATGATTAATATGCCTCACCAACTCAGTACCTTGTATTTCATAAATATAGCTGAATAAAATTTTTATTAACTATTAGGACCTTGAATAAGTTCTCACTGATTTTTTTATGAAAAGTAATGTTTTATTTACAAAAATTAGTAAGAAACATGTCACTGAAAGCATTGTCTATCGCAAACCATCAGTTTTTCCCATCTTTCTAGCAGCATTTGAATTCCATGTCAGAAAAATGATGTACTTTGAGGCTAACCATAAGTCAACCCATTTTTTGGCATTTCATAAGCATGAAAGTGCTGCTCAGCCAAGTCATGTGCCATCAATCAGAACAAGTCATAATTGGATGAGGCAATGTCTGGTGAATAAGGTGGGTTGGGTAGAATTTAACATTTAAGCTTTTGCAAGTGGGTTTTCACCCATTTTGCAACATGTGACCTAGTGTTTTCATGTTACAAAATCATATTGTGATGTCTCTGCTTGTATAGTGGTCATTTTTTTCTTTAATACTTGGCTCAAATGCATCACTTGTAGTTGTTTGTGATCTCCTTTGATAGTTTTAGTCAGTTTGAGCAGCTCATAATACATTAAATGCAGAGCTGAAGCTTTGAACCATGGATATTCAGCTTTGTCATTGCTGTTGATGCATGGCCAGGCTTACCAGATGGTTTTCTACGCTTAGGGTTATCATAGTGTATCCACTTTTCATTAGCAGTCATGATACAATGCAAAAAACCTTTCTTTTTCTTTCTTTGAAGGAGCTGTTTACACATGATAAGAACCTGTTCAACATCTCTCAGCTTCAACACATGCGGCAACCAATATCCTTACTTTGAATCATTCCTAATGTGTTCAAACGTTTTGAAACTGTTGTGTGATCAACTCCTGATAATTTTGCAAGTTCAGATTGCACTTGACATGAGTCTTCATGAAGTAATGCCTCCAATTCTGTGTCTTCAAACTTATTTGGTGTGCTAGAGCATTTTTTTTTTATTTTCAACATCAGAATTATTATTTTTGAAGCATCTAAACTAATATGTGCATGTTGCTTCCAAGAGAGCATAGTCACCATAAGTCTCAACAAGAATTATGTGTGCTTCTGCTGCAGATTTCTTTTGAATAAATTAGTGCAATAAAATTCCCTACAAATACACTTTCTTTGGCATGAAATCTGACATGTTTAATGTGGTGAAAAACAAAGTTGTTTGCACTTTGGCAAAATAACATACACTGAATTTCAAGCTTGCTTGTAGTACTTCCTTACAGATGCATTGGCATCTGAAATTACATGCACACTATTTTGAGAACTTATTTAAGGTCCTAATAAATTTTTCTGGTGTTTATTCTTTTTTTATGAAACTAGAAGCATTGAAAAAAAAATTATTTTTAATCAGTATCACCTCATGCTGGGCAGTAAAGCCACTAAGACACAAGGCATTACAGGATGTGAAAAAATTAGTAACAGTAATATTTTTAATATCAGTAACAATTACATGAATAATAATAATAAATTATATTATTAATATCAGTAACAATAATGAGCAGAAAGAAAAAAGAGTAATCAGGAGGACAGTAGATAACAATTGACATTGCATTTAAATTTTTAGAAGTTAAAGTTGGCTGGAATGCATGGAGACGGAAGGGAGTACAAGTGAGAAGTGTTTGAAAAGAAACTGTTAGCATAGAATTTACGGCTACAGCTATCCAAATCAACTGAAAATTAATGATCCTGACAGCACTTTATTACAACACTTGAATTAAAATAAACTCTAGGTATTATATCAAAGTGCTCATCTGAACAATTACCATGAAATTATTTATAGAAAAGGCACAGCTGATTCTGCTTTGGATTTTATCAAGGAGCAACTTGACCCACACAAATTGAGCGGCGGTGACGGAATCCCAGTCATAGTACTGAAGAAATGTGCCCCAGAACTCTCCTCTGTCCTCTCTAAACTCTATAACCTCTGCCTATCTGCTTCCTTCTTTCCTGCATGTTGGAAGTCCTCCTGCATAGTTCCTATATTTAAGAATTCTGGCGAACCCTCAGACCCCACCAATTACCGTCCTATTAGTCTCCTTCCGATCTTTGGCAAAGTTTTCGAAGCCATTATTAACGCCGAGGTGATTCAACATCTCACGGCCAACAGGCTTCTCTCTGACAAATAGTACGGGTTTCGCTTCACCAGGTCTACTGCTGATATGCTAACGACCATTACCGAGTACATATACCGGGCACTCGACAAGAATGGTGAAGCCCGAACCGTTGCCTTGGATATCTCCAAAGCATTCGACAGGGTCTGGCATGCTGGCCTCTTGTGCAAACTGCAGAGCTACGGGATAACTGGACATCTGTTTGACCTCATCCAGTCTTTCCTCTCTAACCACACATTGAAGGTGGTATTAAATGGGCATGCCTCCCAAAACTACCATACGAACGCGGGTGTCCCTCAAGGTTCTATCCTAGGTCCCACACTCTTTCTGATCTACATTAATGATCTCCCCGACACCATTAGATCCCAAGTTGGCATGTATGCCAATGACACAACAATCTACTCTCACATCGATCAAAAACCAGGTGTGGTCGACAAAGTGAACCTCTCTGCCGTACTTGAAAGGGACCTCCAATCCGTAGTGGCCCGGGGTAGGAAATGGCTGGTAAATTTCAATGCTTCTAAAACGAAGCTGTTATCAACTAACCACCACAGACACTCGCATCTACCTCCCATTAGCATAGGACAGGCTAGCCTCCCAGAGAGTAAAATACTATGCCTCCTTGGCCTTACACTTTCGGCGGACCTCAAATGGAATGACTATATCGAATCCATTGCCAAATCTGCTGCTATGAAAGTTGGCTCCCTGTGCAGGGCCCGGAAGTTTTTCCCACCTGAATCTATTCTGCATATATACAAATCTACCATCCGCCCGTGTATTGAATATTGCTGCCATATCTGGTCGGGTGCCCCTGCTGCTCTCCTTGGGCTTCTTGACAAAATACAAAGTAGGATCTGTAACGTGGTTGATACTGACTTGGCAGACTGGCTGCAACCACTCTCTCACTGGCATGATGTGGCTTCCCTGTGCCTCTTCTACAAGTACTTTCATGGCTTCTGCTCCGATGAGCTTAGATCACTGGTGCCGCCTAAGCACAAATTTACACGAGATACTAGATTAGCAACTAGGTCCCACCCTTTTACAGTTAAACAAATAAGATGTAACTGTAAATTCTACTCCAACAGCTTCTTTTCTCATGCTTCCCGCCTGTGGAACTCCCTTCCACAAGTCTGCTTTCCTGACAGCTACAATCTCCAGGTGTTTAAATGTAGGGTCAATAGACACCTCCTATCACACTAACTCCCAATTATTCTCAGAACACTCTCATCTACCCAACCCTCATTCTCAGTATCCTTACCTGCCTATCACCCACCCTCTGACATTTTTTATATTTAATCATCCTTTCTCCACTCTATGTAGCCCCCTGCACAGTAGTGGCAGTGACATGCCTTGCTCGGGGTGAAACACTTATAAAAAAAAAAAAAAAAATGGCAGATGCAACCAGACCATATGTAGCACCAATATTCTAAGCACAAGTGAATGATAGACTTATAGATATGCAAGATAGATTCTGGAGATAGAATAGATATTATGTTAAATTTTATAAAGGCATTTTGTACTTGAATTAACAAGAAAATATTTCATATAAAAGTAATTAACGTTTTTTAGCAGGCCAATTGATTTTGTATTGGTTTTTAAAGCCAAGTATTATGACTTAACTTAGATAATTATGCGTATTAAGTTGAGCAGACTTGATAGCTGTGGGGCTTCATTGAGAAGTGACCTTTCTCAGAATATCATTGGTTTCAACAACGGTTAATCTGCTACAAACATGAATATGATTAGAATAAGTGATGCAAATGACTATCGCATTCTTACCTCAGGGAAATGCAAACTCATTTCAATTAAGATAAAAAGACTGCGTTTTCAATTTGCTCAATTGGTGATATGAAAAATAAAAGAGTGAATATTTTTCTCTGTTTCATCAGAGAAAGGTTCGATCTTCAATGCAACCAGAAGAAAAATGCGATATTTTTAGATTTATTAAAATTAAATAGAATTATGCAAAGTTAAAGTCAAAGAAGAATATATTTCGCTAATTTCTTTTTAATTCTCTCAAAAACCAAATTTTCGTATTATTAAGATCTAACAAAATAATTAGAAAACATGTTTTTATTTATATCCAGTAAAGAATTTCCTTGTGAATGGGTTACCAAAAATATTTTTATATGACTTTTGGTTGTGAATTTATGCTAACTCTTCATAATAATAATCAGTTGTCAAGAGAGAGATAAGAATAAGAATAGAATGATCCATTTTTTTTATAAGAAGTTTGTTCTTTAATTTGCGTTGATAAGTATATGATAGATTAGACTCTACCTCTGAAGACTGCATACCTTTTACATTTCATCTTGTTTATTATGGTTAATTCTACAGAAAGATCCTGAAAATTTCATGAATAGAGCAAGTAAACAACAAAGAAGTTTTTTAAAAAAAAGTAACAGAGAAAACACTTTTTTCTATATTTCTGAGATAAGGTATTGTAATTAATTACATTATTTACATTGTTTTGACTGTTGTCCTCATTTCATCATATTCATGATGTTTCAGCCATTGTATGTTCTGGTCTTCTTTGACAAGGCCCATTGGATAATAGTGTTGGTTGAGAAATCCAGTGACTTGGCCCAAAGAGTTGTGAATTCAATACCTGTCCACAGCAAAGGTGAACAAAAACTTGAAGAGTTGAGTTACTAAAGGAAAATAACTAAAACTGAGATATCCAAAAAAGCATTGGTGATTTGGAGAAATGGAGCTTTTCTAAGTGCAGCTTAAATGTGGCAAAGGTATGGGGCTGAGTATAAGGCAACCAGTAAGATTAGAACTCACTATTCAATTGTAACAGATTCTAGCAAGATAGGCTCACTAAACATTACACCAGGTTGAGGTGGCCAATAGATGTGCATTGTGGTGCAGTGGATATCGACTTGGAACACAAAATTGGGAAGCTGAGTTTGAATTCTAGTTTAATTCATTGCATTCACTTATGCTTAAATACACTTGGGAAAGGTATTAATCCATCTCTTCCCTCCAGTTATGGTTTAAATAACAAGACATATTGGGTTCTATAGCCTTGGCTGGCCACCGGTCTACTGCAGAAAGTAATGGCAACCTACTGTGAGATAATCTTCTGCCCAATCAGTCATGTCTCTTTTAAGACATGATCTCCCAAGCGAGTATCACGTATGGTACTTAACTGACTGAGGTGCCCAATGACACATGAAATGAGAACAAATCTACCCCAGTGGACTAACTACAGGGTTAGGTTTGAAATTCCAAAATATATCACCTGAAGAAGATCTGAGTGTACAACAGCTGAAGTGTTGTGAATATGACAAAGATGAGGACAACAGGCCCAACAATGTAAATTGTGTAAATAGAAAGAACATTTATACTCAAAATCAGGAAATGATAGTTGAAATTTCTTGGACACATAATTTAGGAAGGAGGACATGAGAGGCAGAAGCACAACAAGTCACTTACATAAAACGTTTGTGTGGAAGGGAAATAGAATTGGATGGGGATATTTGCAAAGGGAGAAAAACTGCTAAAAGCCATATAAGATAGAAAGTTGTGGAGAGCCATGACACATCCTGAAGGGAAGTGGCACATAGAAGAGAGATGGTGAAATCCATTAAAAACTCATATCACAAAAGTAGTGATAGCTTTATGGATGAAATATGAAATGAACTTTATTTATATTATTATGATATCATCATCTTTGTTGTTATTATGTCAATATTTCAGCTGTTAAGCCTTTTTGGCCTAGAAGTATTTCTCAATATAGTTAACCTTCAAGGAATTTCAAACTGAACTCTTTATTTTATCTCTAGTGGTAGATACCCCTTTTTCTGCTGTCTATGGTTTAATACTTTTTGGTTATTTTTGCCCAGTTTCTACTGAATCTGTATTAACCCAGTCCAGAGATTGAACTCACAATTACTATGCACTAAATTAACAAACCAATACTTTAATGCACTAGGGTATGAATGTCTCATACAAAATTTCTAAATCTTTGAGCTTTAAACCTAATATTCTTTTTTTTCTGTTTGTGTGCTGATGAGGAAACAAAATGAGAAAACAGAACAATAGTTGATAGATATTCATCTGAAAATCTCTTCTATTTGAAAGACGTAATAGAGAGATATTGAGTGCAAAGTAAGTGACTAAGAAAATATTCAATTATTTCAAATGGATACAATACTTTTCTGGTCAAAAATGACAATTTTCATTTTACTTCCTTTTGTCATTTACAAAGATCAATTAAGAAAGGACATATGTTTCTTTAAACTTTGGTTATCTTCAGCTGACATCAATAAAAATTAGTCAGAAGGCACTTTTTATTGTCAACATGATGTTACCAATGCAACAATACATCATATAACAAATAGAAGTCGGGTTATAACATTTGTACTTCAGCTGCAATAAAAAATAAAACAGAAAATATATTGCATTAATGATATTTAGTGATTCCCTCTGGATAGTCTGAAAATATTTGCAATTAATATATAATGTTAATTAGTTTGTGTTCTTTGTTAATTCTTACATTTTTTTTTTCAGGTGTGTCATGCTTATGGATGCAGAAAATAGAATCGGTAAGCTTGGTTCATGTTTATCAATTCACAGATAATTAAGAAAAAGAATCTGTGGTGAACCATGATCCCCTATGTTCTGAAGGGACATGGCATATCACAAATGAAAGTATAGGTTCTCTGTAACAAGAATTATTAGTTTCTTAAAGAAAATAATGTTTATATAGATTTTTCCTGTAACTGAGCACAAAATGTCAATCAAAAAAATATTCCATATTTATATCCATATTTGTTTCAAATAAAACAATTTTTAATTCATTCATACAAATGAATAGAAAATATTTTTCTGCATTTATTAAATATAAATTCATTTATGATATAGTTTATGTTTGTAAGCTAAGCATGTGCAAAATCTTTTAGCATAAAACTAGTTTTCAATTTTTGTTTAGTCTCTTCTTCTATGTGCTGTGTCCCTTCAAGACATAAGGTGATCATAGCTCTCCACAACTTTCTATCTTGTATGACACTTAGGAGTTCTCTCTTTTCTAAGAGCCCCACCCTTATTCTGCCATCCATTCATACAAGTTTGTCAGCTAAGTAACTTGCTGCCACCTCAATAAACCTCATGACATTTAAATTTTACAAGCCTTCCTTCCTCATTATATGTCCTAGAACTTTCAGCTATCATTTCCTGATTTTGAGTATAAATGTTCTTTTTATTTACACTATTTACATTGTTAGGACTGTTGTCCTCATCTTTGTCATATTCACAACATTTCAGCTGTTGTATGATCACGCCTTCTTCAGGTGATTTTTGTTGGAATTTTGAACTGAACCCTGAATTTAGTCCACTGGGGTAGATTTGTTCTCATTCCATGTGCCATGCCTTTTCTGGATATTTCAGTTTCAATTATTTCCTTATAGTAACTCAACTTTTCAAGTTTTTGTTCACCTCTTCTGTAGCCAGGTATTGAACTCACAAATCTTTTGGTCAAACTACTGAATTACTTCAACCAAGACTTTTATCTACTAGGCCTTGTAGAAGAATACCAGAGTGTACAATGGTTGAAACATGAATATGAAAATAAAAATGAGAACAACAGATCGAACAATGTAAATAGTGTCAATAGTTATAATACCTCATCTCAGAAATATAAAAGAAAGGGATCTCTCTGTTATTATTATCTTTAAGACTTCCAAAATTTTTGTTTCTCAGTAATTTGCTTGGCTTTTGGAACAATTCTTTCTGCCAGTTTAATGTATGTTCAGATCTCAGTGCTGCATGTTCTATATTTGAACTTCTGCACCTGCTTGATATTTAAATCTCCATTTTGTTTAGTCTCTATTTAAAAAAAAATAAAAGCTTTAGAAACTTTTGCACACAACTAATAAGTTTTGGTTGCCTGAATTATATGGTGAAAGCAACCAATTAACTGATACCAGAAAAAAAATGCCGCAGAATATATTTCTAAAATATAAATTTTAAACTTTAAGGGCTTAGTTTTTTAAATTATTAAAATATATCAATTAGTTAAATTACAATATGTTCTGTATGTAGCAATGGCAAAAACTTAAAATGTACTAATACTGTTCACAATAATGATATATATCTACATAATAATAAAATCCTATCTTAAAAAAGACTGTAAATATTCATTATAGTCTTTGAAATAATATAAATTTTAAAAAATAACAGATACTTTTTTCTGCAACTTTGACCATTTTAGAATACAGAGTTAAGATTTGTACATGATTAACTTGTTCATATGAAGATATGAAGATATATAAACTCATTTGCATATCTGATGAACAAGTAAGATTTATGAGATCATCATTATTATCATTATAAAAAAATAAAAAGTTTACTGTCTCTGAAACTATTTTTTAATATGATTTCATATGATTTTTATCTCTTAAAGGTTATAAGAATTATATTCCAACCAGATTTGACTTTATAGCATTAAAAGTCTCTTATGACATGCAGACATATTGAGTTTTATATATATATATATATATATATATATATATATGTGTGTGTGTGTATAGACATAGGTAATATTTTTAATTACAAAGATAGCTTAGCATTTTATCAATAAATCGATTGTTTTATGTGGCTAGTAAAAGTCAATAAAAATGTTATATTTTGTTTTAAAACAATGATTCAGTTTTCTTTTATTTAAAGTTATTTTTCTTTAATCTGGAGGTTTGATGTGGACTATTAGATCTTGGCTTAATTCATTCCTCAAAATCAGGCAAAGTAACCACACCTCAGAATTTCTTTTTTTTAGTCTCTCTCTGGTTGATCTTTCTTTTCAGCACCCCTTGTAGGTTCTAGTTTAATCCTCAGCTCCAGACTTTAATTACTACTCCAAAAGGGCAAAGCAGAATCTAAAGTAGATGAGCAACTGTTAAAAGCCATTTTGTAGAAGAAGGAAATAGTTTTATTGCTGTTAAATCTCCATTTATAATTTACTGGCAAAAAAATCTTTGCAGAAGATAGAAAATGGCAAAAAAAAAAGAAATTCATAGTGAATAATTCATATAATCAGTGTAAATTCTCCAATGAGTTTCACAGTCAATTAATTTGAATGAATGTACCAACATTTATTTACTTTATAAGTAAATTCATTAGTTACTTTAGTATGAAATTATTTTATGGTAAAGTTCAATTGGTTATTTTGACTGCTATTGTCTTTGTAATGAAAATTAGCTCTAGTTTATCAGACATGCATAACAATCAAAAAATTATTGTTTTTTTTTAAATCTAAGAACTATCTGAATTTCTGAAATAATGAGTCATCATTATTTACACCTGGACTAACAGGCTTTATCTGTTGTTATTATTACATGATTGCCTCCTATTTGAATTTCTGAGATAGTCATTCTGTATCGAATAAACAATGATCTGGCAATCACTGACACAATTTTGTTTTCAAATTTTGTACTTAGAGAGCTTTATGATACAAATTGAATGGTGCCTATTTTATCTCTAGTTTCAAAGGATTCCTGAGGTATGATCCTTTGACTCTTGCCAAAAAAGGTGCATCTTGTAAATTAGTTCCAAAGTTTAAATATAAATATCTCAATTGTTTTTTCATCTACAAAACTAAATTATTTTAAAGTACATTTGTAGGTCTAAAAGGTGATCTAATTATTCTTTTGTTCAAGACCAAATAAGATGATTTGATCATAACTTTAGACTTTGCCCTTTAATTTCTCAAAAAGTGTATCTTTAATTTTTTTTTCTATGTATTCAGGGCTCAATGGGTAAACTGTCACCTTTTTATACCTTTAATTTCACACATTTTTTGTTTTTGAATTTGTTGACTGCATCGTGTAGGATCAATTGAGCCCTGTTTGTGTGAAAAAGCGCACCATGATACAATCCATTCTGACAGAAATTTAGAAACAAATTTGCAGTATTGCTTAGTATTCACACCAGAAACTCTAATGCAAACATTTCAGGGTGTTTTAGTGTCAATCTGAGGACAGTGCACGGTTTCAGAAAGAGTTAAATAAAACTAATGGCGATTACAAAAGTGTTTGGGGTGATCACTAACGATGGTGCCATTTGGCCTCCAATCATCTTCCTAAAGGGCCTCAAATTCAACACAGAGACCCACATCAAGTGCCTTAAAAATGTAGTGCTACCTTTGGTCAAGAGGGTGGCGACTTGACTGACAGACAGAAGTTCATCTAACATTTTTTTGCAGTAAAGATATTTAAAAATTATTAGACGAATATAACATGAGCACTTTTTAATATAATTTTTAACTACTCAATAATCAAAGTAAGACAGAAGTTTAAATGATTTAAAATTTTATAAATTATTATAATCAAAAATTAAAATAGAGAACAAACTTAAGGTCATTATTCATCAAAAACATTTTTAAGGCAATAGTCTCCATAATATATTTAAGAAAGTAAATACTTTTTTAGAGAAACTGAGCATGACAAATAAAAGGGGGATGCATACAAAATAAAGGAACTAACAGGACAAAAGACCTGCTCAACAACAGGATGTATAAAAGCAAAGGACGGTATACTCATACTAGAAAAAGAAAAAAATACTTGGGATGAGTATACTGGAGACCTTTTCCATGATAAAGGAGAGCAATCAGCAATACACAAAAATACAGATGGACAAGAAATATGAAAAACCAAAGTGGGATTGGCAATGGCCAAATTGAACAGGAAGAAAGCAGCAGGACTGGGTGAAATTGTAACAGAGATGAGGACATCCTTAGACACCTTTGGCGTAGACAGGATCACTTAAATAATAAACAAAATCAACAACAGTGGCAATATGCCAGAGAACCTAAGCAGATCAATTTTCATAGCACTTGCTAAGAAGCCAGGTGCAAAGGATTGTGAACTCCACTGAACAATCAGTTTAATGAACCACATAACAAAACTCATCATCCGGATTCTGATGAACAGAGTGTGCAGCTGAATTGGCCAAGAGATAGGACAAGAACTGTGTGATTTCATTAATACCAGAATGAGTAAGGCAATATTCATGCTCACAATGCTATCTGAAAGAGCAATACAAATGGAAAAGGACATGTCTGTGCTTTATACAAAGTCATTTGATAAAGTATACCACAAAGTCTTGATAGAGATGCTTGACAACCTTGACATTTTTGGAAAAGATATTAGGATTATTGAGAACCAATTTGGCAGCAAGCCACTTGTATATGGATAAAAAATGAATTCAGCAGGTATATAAAAATAGAAAGGGGCGTAAGTCAAGAATGAGTTTTCTCATCTATTCAACTTGTACAGCGAAACAATTCTGAGGGAAATAAACTCCTTACCAGGATTCGTCAATGGTGGCCACAATCTAAGATACACAGATGACACACTACTGAGAGCAGACATGGTAAAGAAAATGCAGGACCTTCTACAGATGGTAGCAGGAGAAAGTGAGAAGAAAGGAGAATCTCATTGGAAACAAAGAAAAGAGTGCTGGATTGTGATATCTGTCCTTCTGTATGGTAGTGAATCTTGGGTGATCTCATCCAGTATGAAAGAAAGGCTCAAAGCAGCAGATATGTGGCTCTACAGAAGGATGCTGAGGATACCATGGACTGAGAATGTAAACAATGATGAGGTGTTGGAAAAGAAGCAAATGAGAAGAAAACTCATACTTCACATCAGGAAGAGACAGCTGAGGTTCCTGGGTCATGTTATGAGGAAGGAGGGCCTGGAGAATTTAATACTCACAGGAGGGATAGAAGGAGAGATAGACAGAGGAAAGCAGCATGAGACATATTTGATAGGCTTGAGCAAATGGATGGCAGAGCAGGGTTTGGGAGGGATGGAAAAATATTGAGTGCGACAAGAGACAGTGCCAAGTGGAAGTCCATGATTGCCTACACCCTGAAGGGACACGACTCATGAACACGCAGTAGTCTTATTGCATTTTTTATTTTACAGGTTAGAGCAGATTCTTGGCAACTAGGGTTTTACAAAAAGGAATTGGTGATTTAAATTTTCAATTATATTCTGTTTTTAACTAATATAAACATTAATGGATATGTGTTGTGGTGCAGTGGATATCAGCTTGGAACAAGAAATCATAGAACTGAGTTCAAATTTCAGTTGAATTCATTGCATTCATTTATGTGAAAATACCTTCCAACTATGGGTTAAATAGCAGGACAGATTGGGTTTTATAGCCTTGGTTAGGAACCAGTCTACTAAAGAAAGTAATGGCAACCTACTGTGGGAAAATATTCTGTCCAGTCTGTCGTGTTTCTTTCAAGACATTGATCGCCCAAGTGTGTATCACATATTGCACTTAACTGACAGACTGAAACATTAAGTAGGTCAAAATTTAATTTCTTAAAATTTAATAAAATTAAGTAAAGTTTAAAGAGAAAATTTTCAAGATTTTCTAAAAACAAACATTTTTTAAATATTTCATTCATTTTTTAATAAATCCTGAAAGTTTAATTAAAATCTGAGAATTACTTGATTTTTAGAAAAATTTCTGAATAAATGTATTTTTCACTGCAAAAAAGATGCTAAAATTTTCTATACTAATTTATAGTCATTCTGCAGGCACAAGAAAAACAAGATTTTTAACAAAATTCTAATGACTGTCAAAAACTATAATTTAATTAAAAAAAACTTCTTTGGCCTTTCTTCTTAATCTTAAAGATTTTGATGATAAAACTTTTTATTAAGTTTAGGTAATTTGTGCAGGACATGGTATGCTCATTTTTTAGTGAGTGAAGGTACCTATATTAAAATGACTTTCTCTGTCATGGTTATACATCAATGCATCTCTCTGTCATGGTTATACATCAATGCATCTCTCTGTCAGAGGTATACTAAAATGCATCTCTCTGTCAGAGGTATACTAAAATGCATTTCTCTGTTAGTTATACAAAGTGCGATGGCTAAATTGTCGTTTAAATTAAGAGAAATGTAAGGAAACTGTCTGACAACCATGACTGGTTTCCTCTGCTTGTGTGATATGATAAAAGTTCTGTTGACAGATACAGGATCTTCCAGCAGCCACTTTCTTGACACAAGGCAGCACAACCTTGTCAAGGCACTTGATGGAGACCTCTGTGTTGAATGTGAGCCTTTGAGGGAAGATGAATGGAGGCATAACATTGCCATCACCAGAGATCAAAGTAAACACCTTCATAATCACTACTATTCTCATCAATCTTTTTCCAAATCCTCTGCACTGTCCACAGATTGACACCCAAATACTCTAAAATATTCATATCAGAGCTTCCAGCGCAAAAGCCAAATAGTACAGTATGCTGTTTCCAAATTTCTGGCAAAGTGAATTGTGTCATGGTACTCTTTTTTCTAACAGACAATGCCCAACTAACCCAACTACACAGCACAGTTGACAATCAAAACCAAACTCATTTGGATAAAATTAGAAATATATAACGGCGGCAAATTACATATTGCACTCTGAAAACAAAAATGCCTTTCTCTATCAGGTAATATGCTAAAATGCCTTTCTTTGTCATATACTATTCTAAAATTAAATCACTAACTCTGGAAACATAAAATTCTGAGGAAATCAATGAGTGAAGTGTGCACAGATTTCTTTTTCATTTTTAAGCTGAATTAATGATACTTTTAAGAGGATTTTATTGAACTTTAATAACTGATAAAAATCTGTTTGGCTGATAGAAAGAAATATGTTAATGATATCCATTTTTGTTATATATAATATTTTCATGCCAATCCAAGAAAAAAATGTATTTATGAAATTTTACTTAATATATTTTGTTTCATTCTGTTAATTTTTATTATTTCATCAATATTTTTAGTTTCATATACAAAGAAAAAACCCCAGAAATTTTTATCACTTAATAAAATTCAGATTAATTGATAGATTTAGATTTTTTTAGAAAACACATATGCTTAAGGAATTCTTTCTTTATACACATAAAAAAGTTGAATGTGGAAGGATATTAAAGCTACTTATCTCCCTTTGGTAGGGATATGTCACATGGGCCACTTCATGAAATCAGTCCCAACAATGAGGAAAAGCAGCAGTCAATTTCAACTCATTTACAGTGGGAAAACTCAAAAAGTTTCAAAGTTGCTTTTTTTTTAGCCTGGATCAAAGGGCCCAGACAGAGACTAAATCTACCACCCCTGCAGCTTACAAGTCCATAGTGCCATTTCCCTCTGTGAATATATCTTTGCAAGATACAGAATGAAACTTCAGCTTGCATTCCTCAATTTGGGGAAACCCAAGACTCACTGTTTCCAGTTTATGGAATATGTCCTTGCTTGAGACAGATGAATCCAGCCCACTTGAATCTGAAGTCATAAACATGGCTTCTGCAGACTCAGGAGTATCTTCATATTATATATAAGACCCTTAATTTTTGTTTTTCCAAATATCCTGCTTTGTTGTGTAGATATATGGGATATATTATTCTCTGCATGGATACAAGTATCTATGTATCTATGTATATAGTTTTGTGCATGTCTTTGCAATATAAAGTCTCTCTGAAAAAAAAAAAAAGCATGTTTGTCATTCTTTTTCCTTTCAGACATTCTATTCTGTTTGTGTAATATTGGTGTTTTTATACCATGGATATAATAATGTCCATAAGTAGGGAAATACAAATGGGAGAATAAATTCATTCTACCATAGCTCTCCTGTTACAAACATAAAAGAAAGTGCTGTTATTTATAAAATTAAGTGACTTCTTTAAAGATTAAAGAGAATTTTAATTTGTGTGTATCACACATTAAACAAAAGGAAACAAATCATTTAAATTAATTAGATTTTAATCATCTCTCTAATATTAAGAAACTATGGTAAATAAACTTGATTCTTCAGTTCAACCCATTATCGTAAACATTTACTACAAGTAAATGTATACATATATGTTGTTTTGGTATTAAATTAAACAAAATATATACAAAAGCAGCAAAACATTGGATTATCTAAGTAAATAAATCTTAAATAACATTAAAAAAACTGGGTATGAACAAATGTGAAATCTATTAAATAATCTGCTTCATGAGTTACATAATGAAAATTAACGAAACTTGGTTATAAACAACCGACAATTTGAAATAATTTGTTTTAAACATTATTTTTGATCGATACTCATATTTAAGTATGTATTCTTTTTTTTTTAATTAAACTGTATTATATATTTATATCTACCGGCCTGATTATTTATGATAAATTTTTATTACAAAAATGTGTGTCATTTGGTAGGATTTGAGCCTGTGACCCCTATCCACATAGGGGAAGCTACTATTTGATCTGGCAATGTCTTAGACCTCTCAACCACGAATGACCTCCAGTCTAAATGAGGTTTTAATCAAGCCTATATAACACAATTTTTGATTCATCGTAACAACCATATCTGCTCTGAAATGTATTGTAATGTCAACAAATGTAAACATGTTACGGAAATTAACAAAGATTAATGAAACTTGGTTATAAACAACTGACAATTTGAAATGATTTGTTTGAACCTTGTTTAGACTGGAGGTCATTCGTGATCAAGAGGTCTAAGATGTTGCCAGATCAAATTGTAGCTTCCCCTATGTGGATAGATGTCGCAGGTTTGAATCCTGCCGAATGACACACATTTTTTTGTCTTTAATGCACGTATAATGATCTTGACAATGGTACCAAATTAATCACAGTTGCTGAATTAGCAACAAAATTATGATCATTCAAATTTAAGAAAACTTTTATCTCATGTGCCATTGAAACTAAAAGTATATTTTTAGCTGTGTATAAATGAAGATGCAGGCTTCAAAACATTTGAACATTGTTATAAATTTAGTGTCATGCAGGTAGTCTTGAAGGTAGTCATATTAGTTAGTCTTGTAGTAAAAGAAAGATAATGCCAATGGAATCAATAATTCTTCGATCAGACCCGCCTAAACATTAGGAAAATTTTTATTCTCAAAACAAAATCATAAAAATATGACACAGAAGGGCAAATTTGTCTGATCATATAAGTTTCATTTCAACAGTTAATGACTTGCAACTTGTTCCTATACTTCATAACATAACAGAGATGAAGTTAATTTTTTTTCACTTGTACTGCAATAAAAAGTCTATATTTGCACCGCATAAATTCAACCAGAAGCACAATTTGACAGTAGGGCAAAAACAGGTCAAAAATATACGACACTGAATTTGCCATAAAAAAGTATCCATTGAAGGTACATACCTGATACTTTGAAAGCTTACTAATTTTGGATTAGGAATTCAACAGAACAGTGGTTTTCATTGTAATATCAATTTTTAAAATCTGACTTGTAGTTGTAAAAAAACTTGCAAGTGATCGACACTTCTGCACAAAAAACAATATCCTGCCTGGTCGAAAAAGCTGCTGGTGGCACCAGAGGTGGCAGTACTTACTTAGCCACCAAAACTGTGTTACCTCTCCTGGTTGGCAGGTGATAAGTGCAGGGAATCCCACATGCTTTCACACGTTGCATGTAGAAAATTGTATCTTATTTTGGAAAATCGCATGAAATTATAATTTTCAACTTGTCAAAAACAGGGTAGTAATGTCGTGTATATTCCAAAATACCTTTCTTTGTCACATATTATTCTAAAAATGAATCAACTCTGGAAACATAAAATTCTGAGGAAATCAATGAGTGAAGTGTGTACAAATTTCTTTTTCATTTTGACTCTGAATTCATAAAACTTTTAAGAGGATTTTATTGAACTTTTTTAACTGATAAAAATCTGTTTGGCTGATAGAAAAAAAATATGTTAGATATCTATTTTGTTAGATGTAATATTTTCATGCCAATCCAAAACAATGGCTTTATAAAGAAATTTGTTTTATGAAAGGAAAACAAATACTTGATAACAGTTCTTTAAACTTTTTCAGTTTTAAAATGAGAGAAAAGGCTTTCTGAATATTGTGAATAGTTCTTCTGAATTTCATTTTCTAACAGTGATTTGCTGACTAAATTTCCTTGATTTCTGGAACACTTCTTATCCATCCATCACTTGAAACTGGCATTACATCAAAGTCCCATGTGAAGACAAATGTTGATTCCACTTGTGCAATATCATCTGACAAAGGTCATTGGAAATAATTATTTCTGCTCTTTGTTGAAGATAAAAACTTTATCACAGCACTGAATGGAAATGCAATATCAATGATTAAGCCAGTGTAAAAGTTGGAGTCATAATATACTCGCTCGCTGGCCTTGGCACTCATAATTGAAGTTCATCTGAGGGAGTTCTTTTCCATCGCAACTATCACAGTTGTTTAAGTAGTAACAACCATTGAGTGCCTTTTCTTACTTTTGTTTTAGAGGTGTGGATGAATCAACTGATTTTCCTGTTGTCAAGTAGTTGGAAAATATAGTTTCCAGTTGAGATTTAATTCCATTAATGATGTTCTGGATACCTAAGAGAACCTTCAGATATTTAAGTTGATCTTTCAGCTTTTCCAAATCACTGCTTGTTCTACATTTTCATAGGATTACCATGCTTGATGACTGAGTTAATGATTTTGTTTCTTTCATCTTTAGCAATGCTTTCCTGTACATGAAGTTTCATAAGTACATCTTGTTGTTTGTGTCTTTGGAACAAATGTTTTGCATGTTTTCTTGAAATCCCCACAACTAATTGTCACTCAGTTGCTGATTTTGCTTCTAGCCAAACTGTAATCTGGTTGTGCTTTAGTCTGGTTTCAGGTTTATCAATGGTGAATTGATGCACGTGATCTGTTCTTGTCAGTTCTACCCCAACTTTCAAATATCATTAACACATTTCAATTTTGAAGGTTTTTCAGAAGAACACTTACATAAAAGACAAATCCCTGAAGATGTTACTTGAGTGAAAAAAATTATTTGATTTCAAACATGAATTGAAAGTTCATAATGAATCTTACCAAATAGTAATTTAATAAAACTAGGAAACTATTTTTGTTGCATAATTTGGAATATTTTAAAATATTTTTTCAATACTTCTGCATACAATTATTATAATTATTTACATTATTCAGAATGTTGTCTTTGTCTGCATTGTCATATTTGTGTTTTGGCTGTCATACAGTTTGACTGTCTTCAGGTGATTGAAATTTAGAACTGAACTCTTTATTTTTATCACTGGGCATATTGTTGTTATTCCATGAGTCATGCCACTTCTGGATGTCTTGGTTATCTCCCTTGAACTCAACTCTCTAAGTTTCTGTTCAGTACTGCTGCAGCCAAGTATTGAACTCAAAACTCTTTAGGTCAAGTCACTGGGTCTAATCAATGTTTTTATCGACTGTGTTCTTGAGAATATCAGTGTATGAATTTTTTGGACTTATAAACCTAATGTCTCAGTAAACAATTTTCCTAGAGCTCATATTGTAATCTTGATGCTATTAGTTTCTCTAGCTCTGTGTTTTACTGGTTTCCATATTGCATTCATTTGTAGGCTTGGTAGATTTTTGTGTCCTAGCACATGCATGGATTCCTTAAATAATTTTCATAATTTTCGGTGATGTTCTCTATCTATTAGTACAACAGCTGAAACATTAGAAATATGGCAATATAGATGAGGACAACAGTTTGAACAATGATACAAAAAAATATATTGAATATCTAATTAAAAATAAATTATAAATAAATCTTATTTGCATTGTTTTCATGTAAATAAGTATTATTTTTAGAAAATCTAGTCAGTTATTCCTTAATTTTTCAGCAAGAAAGGAGATTTGGTGAGTGACTGTGGAATGTTTTAAAAAGTTAAAACAATACTGAAATACACAAAAATTATTTTCTATATTTTTCTTTTTAAAAATTAGCTGTAGGCTATAATCCATTAAAATTTCTATTTTAACTTTTAATGGACAAATGAGAATGAGCAAAATTTAAAGAAGTAAAACAAAATGGTAAATTGTCGTTTAAATTAGGCAAAGATGAAAATAACACTGCCATCTCATTTTAACAGATATATTTACCACAATTACATAAGATACTAAAGAAGAAATTTATTCAATAAAATTGCCATTGGCTTCAATCAAAGCTTCCAGATGAGTTTGGATTCTTCTGCAACTCTTCTGGATTGTCCCCTTGTTTAAGTAGGTAACTGCTGCTATAATCCTTGGTTTCAGATCATCTTTGGTGCTACAAAGAGTTTTGTTTGTCTCTCACTCAACTATGCCACACACATAATAATCAAGGAGTGTGCAGTCTGAGAAGTTAGGTGGCCAAATGTAAGGAGTAATGCAGTTGTAGAAATTGTTTGACCTTCACGACTGGGTTCTCCTACTTGTGTAGAATGGTGCAGAGACCTTTTGCCAGACATAGAATCTTCCAGCAGCCACACTCCTGACCCAGGGCAGAACTATTTCCTCAAGGCACTTGATGTATACTGTTGAATCTAAGGTCTTGTAGGAAGATGAATGGAGACCTAATGTTGCCATCGTTAGTGATCGCTTCAAACACCATCGTAATCACCATTCGACTCATCTCTTTCCAAATTCTCTGCACTGTCAGATTGACACCAAGCACTCTGCTGTACTGCTTGGCATTCACACCAAACAGTACAACATGCCGTTTCCAAAATTCTGGCAGAGTGAATTACATCATGGTATTCTTTTTCTCACAGATGGTGCCCAGTTGACTCAAAATCAAAAACAAAGTGCATGTGCAAAATTAAAAATATAAAGTGGTGACAATTTATCCATCGCGTCCTGTATACCCAGTTTTGTTTTATTTTATTATTTTGGTTAATTTTTATAAGAAAACAAGAAGAATGGAAGAGGCAACAGAAATTCAAGTTGACAGTTTGGACAAAATGAAATAAAACAAATATTTTATTTTATCCTGTCAACTCAAATTTAAAAGTAAATAATTGCTTTACAGTTTTAAAATGCATCACTAAAGAAAATAGAAGAAAAAGATTTAAACTGTAATATTCATCAATGAAACAAGTCTGAATTGAAATATGATTCCATTGCTGATATTCATCCACTTGGTTAGCAATACAAATTTCAATGCATTGGATGTGACGACTTTTTATGAAATAAACACTGTATACCTTCTTTTTCATTTGCATGTGCCTAGAGTTATGTTGGGGTGATGACATGAAACTAACTAATTATTAAAGATGAGATATTTCTCTACAAAGAAGAGTAAACATCATTTTTTTACTTGTTGAATTTCTCTTATATTTTATTCCTCTAAAGTTCTCAACTCACAATAGTTTCTAAAAGATTATTTCAACCCTTACAATTACACCACTAAAATTACAAGTGTCATTTTCCCTTAAGATGCAACTATTTTGATATGAGTAAACATAACTTGGAGTACAAATAATTAAAAAAAACATTATAAATTCATAATTTTTGGAAATATGGAAAATCAGTTTATCATTGAAATAGTGACATAATTTAAACAGATACAGAATAAAAACTAATCATTACACATGAGAAAGAATTGTATCTTCAGGAGAAATTATTAAATTTTGTTTAGATATGAATTTTATCAAAGTTGCCTTGTAAATAAACAAGATACCAGCAGTTGTAATAGAAGGAAATTTCACTACATTGACACGTGTTTGCACTTCAAACTATGGCAATTTGGGAAACAAAATAAGTCAATTCCATGGTCAGAATAACGTCAGAATAAACACTGGCGATGCAGAGAGAACTGTATTTTGATTTATAAGTATCATACAAAGACAATGGATATAGCAAAACATGTAGTAGTTCTTGAAATGTAGGGATGTCATGGAAGTGTGCTTTGTAATCTGTATTGTTAACAAACATTTTATAATAAAGAATTGATAAAGAATATGTTTTCTAACTGGATTTGTTCAACTTATACTGTGAAATGATTTTTAAGAGAACTAGAAGACCTACCAGAATTCATTAACTGCATACTTAACCTTAAAACCATTTACTACACAGATGTGCATTTTTGGTGCAATGCATATTGATATGGAATGAGAAATAGGAGAGTCAAGTTTGAATTCCTGTCACATTCACTTACACGCAAATATCTTTGAGAAAGGTATCTATCTCTTCTCTCTCCAACTATTTGTTGAATAGTTGGATAGATTGTGTTTTATAGCCTTGGTTTTCAATCAGTCTACCTCAGAAAGAAATATCAGCCAACTGCACGAAAATCTCCTGCCCAGTCAGTCATGGATCAAAAGAGGCATGATCACTCAAGTGAGTACTATGTATGGCAGTTAACTGACACAGATTACACAGATGACATTGGAATGAAAGCAGATTCAGAATAAAATGTGAAAACTCTTGAAGACAAGAAAAATTAGGACAAATTGTAAGAAGACAGAATGCATGGTTGCAAGCAAAAGAGACATCTGAAGACATGAGTTACATATCAGATGTCAAATTCAAGTAGGTGCAATAAATCAGCTATCTACATTGAAGATGTGACACAAAAATCCATATGTGTTTAAGACTAGTGGAATCCAGTCTCACAAACTGAGTAGGGTACTGAGTGATCAAAAGATAACATTAGAAATTAAAAAGTGGTTGGACAGTTATGTAATGTCAATAAGGAATTTTTAAGGAGAACAGAAACTCCAAAGAAATTGTTGTTAACATCAGAAAAGATGCAGCTGAAATTTTGGGAATACATAATGAGGAAAAAGGGTATTTTAGTATTTAACATTCGCAGCAAATATTGAAGACAAGTTGTAGAGCCCCATCATTGCTCACATTGTGAAAGGACATGTTACGTAGAGAAGGAAAGATTGGCACTATAAATTTTAAAGTATTAGATGACAAAATTTCTGTTTACTTTGCCTATAAAATGAATTATTTCATTCTTTATTGCTTATAGTAACATTCAGTCATAATTTCAGAACACCTTTTTGAATATAGACTTTGTAAAACTGTAAAAGAAATAATCATATTGGACACTGTAATCTTGAATTCAAATGTACCTCACACTGGAAAATAACACATCACTCAATAAGTCCCGGGACTGACACATAGATGGCACCACTAATAAAAAATTCAGATGGTTTTTATGAAGTACTAACTTTCAAATTTGTGCCCAATCGAATTATTAGTTTACAAATTACAGTTAGTTAAGGGAAGCTACTGCTGCAAATTTTCAGAACAATGGAAAAATCTGCATTTCATGTGTTGATAAAGCATTGCTTTCTAATGGAAAAAATACTGTTCAAACAAAGCACTAGCCTGATAAGTGCTATTCACACTCTGCTCCATTGGAAACAATGTCTAAGAGGTGGTATGCTGACTTTAAACATGGTCGTACAGACGCAAATGATGTTGAATGCTCATGTTGCCCAAAATCTGCAGTTGTGCTGAAAAACACTAAAAAATCCACAAACTCGTTTTGGCCTGTCGTAAATTGAAGTTACATGAGATAGCAGAAGGATTGAACATATCAGAAAAATGTGTATTTACCATTTTGCATTTGTCAATGAGAAAGATGTGTTCAAAGTAGATGCTGTGTTTGCTCACAGTCAATCAAAAAGAAAGGCATGTCAGCAATTCAGAGTGTTGTTTGCAACTGTTTCAATGCAACAAGAAGGAAGTTTTGCATAAATACATGACAATTAATAACGCATGGATCCACCACTTCATGCCAGAGTCAAATCAGCAGTCAACTGAGTGAACAGCAGCAGGTGAAAGCCATCCAAAGTGACCAATAAAACAAATATCATATTTTGAAATGCGCAAGGTATTTTGTTAATTGTGTATCTTGAGAAAGGAAAAATTTTCAATAGCAAAAATTATATAGCATTATTGATGTGTTTGAAGGAAGAAATCACCAAAAAATGACCACAAATGAAAAAGAAAAAGGGATCTCTCAATAAGACAATGCACTGTGTCACAAATTGATTGCAATGATGACAAAACTACATGAATCTCAATTTGAATTGTTTCTGCATCCACCCTATTCTCCAGATTTGGCCCCCAGCGACTACTGGCTGTTTGCAGACCTCAGAAAATGCTCTAGCAAAACAGATTTGGCTCCAATAGAGAAGTGATATTGGAAAATGAGGTATATTTTGAGGCCAAAGACAAAGTGTTATAAAAAAAAAAAAGGCATCAAATTATTAGAGAAGTGTTGGAATCAGTGTATCACCCTAGAAGAAGACTAGGTTGATGAGTAAAGTCAAATTTTCCCTAAAAGGTGTTGTTTTATTCGTTAGGCCTGCGATTTATTGAGTGATGTGTAATTGTGCAAGTTCCTCAAAAATGCTTTTGGTTTGTTAATGAAATTGAATAATAGAAGAAAATATTTCAAAGGATTTATAAATGACTTTTTGTTTGTGATGCAATGATTTATTTTTCCAGTGGAAATTCAATGTAAAATTTTAATCATGCTTATATGTAAAGAAAATTTTCTTAATGATTATATATATATATATATATATATATAATTCTGGCAAATTCTGTAGAATTACTGGTATCTTAATAATCATTCCTTACCAGAGCTCATATTACAATCTAGATTTTGTAAATTGTTTTTCTCTAGTACTCAGTATTACCGATTCCCATATTGTATTTATTTCTATGCTTAGCTGGCTTAGGAGATTTTTTTGGCCTAGCATATATGCTGATTCCTTAAGTTTCCATAATTTGCAGTGTGGCTTTCTGTCTATTATTTCAACTTTATTTTGCAGGGGGCAGTGATCTCTTTTTCCCCTCCATACGTAGCCAGCTATGCTTGATTATTCTATTTCCCCTTGTGTTATGGCCTTGCAGTGTTGTTGTAGCTCTCTCTGAAATGAAAGTTTCTAAACTTGCAAATTTTTAACTTTGACTTTCACATAAGTTTTTCCAGAATATGGCTGAGGTATGACTACTGTTATAACTTTAAGCCCAAAAATCAGAAGTTGAAGATCATGATCTGTATAGAGTAGGTAATAAATCAGAGGCAATTTTTGATAAGCAGTAAGAAATGAATGGCTGTTGAAAAGTGTTTCCAATGTTCTGTCTTCTTCTATGTGCCCTGTCCTTTCAGGATGTAGGCGATCATGGTTCTCCACATCTCCCTATCCCTTGTGGCTCTTAGTATATTTTCTCCTGTTACACCTCGCAACCCCCGTTCTGTCATCTACCTGATAGGTTATCCACTGCCCTCCTCTGTCTCTTTTTCCTTCTATCTAATCTGTCAGTATCAGGTTCTCCAAGCCCTTCTTCCTCATGGCATGTCCCAGGAACTTCAGTTGTCTCTTCCTGATGCTCACTATTAATTTTCTTTTCATTGCCATTCTTTCCAACACATCGTTGCTCGCATGCTTGGCCTACGATATCCACAGCATCCTTCTGTAGAACCACATTTCTGCTACTTCAATTTTTTTCTTCATTTTCGATGATATTGTTCAGCATTCACTGCTGTATTGAAGAACTGACATCACATAGCAATCTAGCACTCTCTTCTTTGTTTCTATTTTCAGCCAGAGCACTTAGTAGAACATTGTGAAAAATATAGGTGCTAAAAATTTCCTCACTTCATACCAGTTTTAACTAAGATTGGATCTAGCAACTCTCCATTTACTCATATCCTGTATGCAAAGAAAAGATGCACTCTGGAAATTTCTCTGGGCATCTTTGCTTTCAAAGTAGACTCCACAAAATTTGTCAGCTGACTATGCCAAAAGCTTTCAAGAGATCGATGAAACACCAGTAAAGGTCAAGTTGTTGTTCTCTTCACTTTTCCTGAACCTGTCTAGCAGTAAAGATCATATTTGTAGTACTGTAATTTGGATGAAACCCTCACTGAGATTTGGCCAGTATATAAATTTGCCATATACTTCAGCAGTTTATTAAGAAGTATTTTTTCAAATATTTTTCTAACAACTGATAAAAGGAAATTCCAACAAAAGTTATCACTGATATCCTCAGAATCCTTTGTAAACAGAAAGACAAAAATTGCAACACTCCACTTTTGAGGGCTTCCGATTAGCATTCGCACTCATTGGCTAATCAAAGGCAGCATTGAGAAAAACTTTTTCTACATTGTTCTACCAGTTCAGCAACAGTACCATTTCTACAAGGAGCTTTCTCAGTGTTTCTACAACTTTAAATTTCTTTAAATAATATAATTAAAATAATTTCTCTGAAATACATCTTTTTTGCATTTTTAGAAATTATAAAGATACACACACACACACACACACACACATATATATATATATAAGAGAGAATGGCAACCTGTGAAACAGAGAGGATAATTTGAAAGATTTTTTTCTAATTAATATAAAGTATCAATTAGATAAAAATAGAAAGCTTAGTGGTTATCATTATATATTGAGAGGGAAACTCAACACATAATTATGTGTTAATTTTTCCTCTCAAGAACTTTTTCCATGTGGAGTAATATATATATATATATATATATATGTGTGTGTGTGTGTGTATGTATATATATATATATGTATATGAAGTGCTAAGAAGTTCTCAGCCTTGCCAAAAACCTTTGATCATAAAAACTGACTTTGCTAATTTGGATAGACCTAGAGAAGTAGGATAGTGAAGAACCTTTCAAAAAGACTTCATGAATGTAAAACTCTGTATATTTAATGTTTTGATCTAAAATGTAAATTGTGTTTGTTGTGTGTGCCATATTGTGCATGTATATATATATATATATATATATATATATATATAATCATGCTTTAAAGAAAAATAGAAACTCACTTTACAACTGCCCATTGTAGTCAACATGTGTCAGATTAAATGATGGTTTCTCCTGCAAAGGGACATGCAAGTTTGAATCCTGCTAGCTGTCACTCAATAATTCTACACACATACGAACATGCATGCAAAAAATTTTATACAGTTATAAGGAAAAAATGTTTAGATATTTATGAAAATATTGCATCTCACCAAATTACCAAATATCACATGTTTTTTGGAAAGACATGTTGGTTCGGCCAAGAACTTTCTCATTGTGGAATAATACACACACACACACACACCAAAATTCATAGGATAGCAGTATGTAAATGTAATTGTAAGTGCTACCACCATACCTTGGCATCATGGAAATACTCAGACATATGATTTGTGATCTGACATTTGGTAAGTCAGTGTAAATACAGGCTAGTTTGCTAATGGCAAGGTGGCATGAATTATTCAAGCTTGAACAGGAATGATAGTGGATACCAGATGGATAGGACATTCCATTTCTTTATTTGTGGGAACATTTAGCGTCAATTGATCTACAGTGTCACGTGTGTACCAGGAATAAATGATGGAAGGCATTACCACTGTGGACAGCACAATAGGCAACCAGGGCTTCTAAATGACGATTATCAGAGGCATTTTGGATAGAATTATCTGCAGTAACAGACAAGCAATACTGGCTCAAATTACATTCACATCTGATACAAGATTCAACAGACACATATTTAGCATATCATTTTAGCTTTTATGGAATATTAGAACAAAAAACATCCCTATGTTAATACCATAATACACCACCTGGGCACATGTTATTGCTAATTGGACCCTGGAGGATTGGCAGTGTGTGATATGGTCTAATGACTCATGGTTCCTGTTGTTTTTAACTGATAATAGGGTTCAGCTGTTGTGGAGACCAAATACAGCCATGGGCTGTATTTTTCAGCAAGACATCATGCAAGCTAGTTGTGGTTCCATAATTGTGTAGCATGAGTCAGGATCTACTGGTTTATCTAAAATCATCACTGACTGGTGACCATTGCTCTATAAAGATTTGCATCTACTCATGAACTCCATGCAAACCCAACAATGATGGGTTATTGTTGTAGGTTAATGCACAATGTCACTGGGCTCAGGTTGCCCAGAATTGATTTAAGGAACATTCTGGAGATTTCCCAAATACAAACTGGCCAACATGTTCACATGACCTAAGCAGAATTGAGCATCCCGGAACATGCTGGAAAAATGCAAGATCTTACCCTTTCAAATATTGGGGAGATGTGGACAGCAATCAAGATGTAGAATCAAATATCTGTTGAGTTGCTGCTCTTTGCCAGGCTAGATAAGTATGACACAACATAATGCAGTTATTCCTGTTTTATCACAGCTCATCATCAGTGAGTATATATATATATATATATATATAGGATTAATGTGGAGAAGTTTGTCACTAAGCTGACAGATTCATGCCAACTTTGAAGTTTCATGAAAACACTGTTGGGTTCTCTTCACTTGTCAGGGCTGAACTTTAATCTACTTTGAATTGAAGTTCAGCCCTGATGAGTGAAGACATCATAATGGTGCCTTCTCAAAAGCTGGCATGAATTTGTCAGTTAAGTGACAGATTTCTCCACATTAATCCTGTTAATGCTCTATCTCTATACTGACATCAAGTTCATTACAACAAAAATCTGTTTGCTAAAATATCTTTTTATCAGTAAATGACTGAAAAACAGCAATCTTGACAGTAAGCATTATCACAACAACACTCTCTCTGTCTGTCTATTATATATAGTGTAAGAAACTCTGCACCAAAGAAGCCTACATTACATTAAAAGACCACAAACCAGATTTCCAGACAAATTTGCCTACGAGAATCATCAACCCAACTAGACCTGAAATTGTTAAAATCAGCAAAATGATTCTAGAACGGATCAATAAACAAATCAAACAGAATCTTGGATTACTCCAGTGAACAAACACAACTGATGTCATAAATTGGTTTAACAACATTAAAGAAAAAAACAACTGTTCTTTGATCCAGTTTGACATAGTTGACTTTCTTCTTCTATGTGCCTTGTCTCTTCAGGACGTAGGCGATCATGGCCTTCCACTTTTCCCTACCCCTGGTGGCTCTGAGCATGCCTTCTCCTGTTACACCATGCAATCCTCGTTGCATCATCCACCTCATTAGGTCCTTCAAATATGTTGTCCATTGCTTTCCCCTATCTCCTTTTCCCTCTATCTGGCCTGTTAGTATCAGATTCTCCAAGCCCTCCTTCCTCATTGCATGTCCCAGGAACTTCAGCTGTCTCTTCTGGATGCTCAGTATTAATTTCCTTTTTGTTTCCATTATTTCCAAGACCTCATCATTGCTCACATGCTCAATCCATGATATTCGCAGCATCCTTCTGTAGAACCAAATTTCAGTTGCTTCAAGTTTTTCCTTCATCTTTGCTGGTATTGTCCAGCATTCACTGCCATATTGAAGGATGGACAGCACGTAGCAATCCAGTACTCTCTTCTTTGTTTCTAGTGAAATTGTCCTGTTTCTTAATACTTTACTCAACTTCTGGAATGCTTCCTTCACCATGCCAATTCACCTTCAGATCTCTGTGTCGCACTTTCCATCTTCTGTTATAACGCTTCCCAGGTATTTAAATATTTGTACCCGCTTGATTCTGGTATCCCCAATCTGTATTTGGCATTTTGAGCTGCCCTTTTTATTGATGACCATGCATTTGGTTTTCATGCAGTTTATTTCTAATCCTTTCTTGTTACTTTCTTCTGCTACCTTCTGTAGGAGGTCTTGTAGTTTCCTTTCTGTGTCTGCTATCAGCACAGTATCATCTGCGTACCTTAGGTTGTTTAAATTGTGGCCTCCGATTACGAATCCAGGCATAACTTCTAGGGTCCTCAAAATATTCTTGCTGTACAAGTTGAACAGATCCAGTGAAAAGACACATCCCTGTCTTACACCTCTTTCTATCTTTGGATATCTATTCAATTCCTTACCTGTCCATATGCAAGTGGTTTGCTGCCAGTAAAGATTCTTTATTACTCTCAAGTCTTTCCCAAATATGTCCAGGCTGCTGAGCATCTCCATCAGTTCTTTGTGGCGTATTTTGTCAAACGCCTTCACTTAATCAATGAAGCACAGGTATAAGTCCTTCTTCATTTGTATTGCCTTTCAGAGAGCATCTTAATCATAAATATGGCATTCCTTGTTCCCGTGTCTTTAACAAAACCACAGTTGACTATTACCCATCAACATCCAAAGACCTCTTCACTTTAGCATTGGAATTTGCCACTTATTACTCAGACTTAACCAAGGACGAATATAATATAATAATGGCCGCCAAGACATCTGTTCTTATCCATAATCAAGAATAATGGATAAAAAATTACCCTGTTAACCATTTTGATATTACAATTGGTGCGTTAGACTCTGCAGAGTCTTCCGATCTCATTGGCTTATTTGCACTATACAATCTTACTGCACAACATGACATAAACACACAAGACATAGGGCTATACAGAGATGACTGTCTCATGCTAGTACAAAATTCCATACATTTTAAAACAGACAAAATATTGAAAACTTATCCACAGAGAATTTAAAAGTTTAAACCTAAAAGTAATAGTCAACAATAATTTAAAAGTAGTAAACTTCCTCGGTGTAACACTCGATTTAGTTAATAATAATTACCAACCATACATAAAACCCAATGAATACCCACTATGCATCCACCCAAAGTCAAATCACCCCCCAATTATAATCAAACATATACCCTCCTCTATAGAATATAAAATTAGTAAAACCTCTTCCAGTGAAGAAATATTTGACAAACATAAAAGTCTTTACAATACGTTCCTAAAAAAAGTGGCTACAAAAACTAAAACATCAAGTATATAACAAACTATAATCATAACAGGAAAAATAGAAATAGAAAAATCATTTGGTACACACCTCCTTTCAACCAAATGGTAAACACCAAGTTAGGACAGAAGTTCCTCAATTTAATTAAAAAACAACCCCACTAACAACATTCTAAGTAAAATTTTAACAAAAATAAACTTAAACTAAGTTACAGTTGCACAAATAGCCTCAAAAAATAATAACTAATCATAACAAATATATCTTAAATCAACAAGTGGATCGAAATAAAATTAACTACCAAAATAATAAAGAGGACAACAATAAAAACTTATGCAATTGTAGAAACCCCCAAAATTGCCCACTACAAAATAGATGTAAATTAAATTCAATTGTCTATCAATGCAATATAACATCAATTGAAAACCCCACTATAAATAAAGTGTATATCGGATCTACAAAGAACACCTTTAAGCAGTGCACTTAACTTCATTCAAAAACAATTTATATCGAAACCAAACATCCCTTTCTGCATATTTTTGGAAATTAAAGGACTCAAAACAGAAACACAAAGTAAAATGGAAAATCCTGGAAAAAACTAGAACCTGCAACTCGCTTAATGACATCTGCCCTTTATGCTTAAGTGAAAAGCTACACATTCTAAAGTACCCCAACAATGGCGAAGTATTGAACTGTAGAGATGAATTAGCAGTGTTATGTAAACCTCAAAAATATTTTTCGTTAAAATTTAATTAACCAAAAAATACCTCATTCACATAAAATAATCCCCTCCAAAAAGGTAATTAATACCCATGTTTAATCCTCAAAATAAAAAAAACAAACATTGTATAAATAACAGATAATAAATTCATACAACACTTATAACAACTTTATTCCATCCACTCATAGATAGTAGTAAAATAAAAAGTATCTACCCTTTCTTAAAAAAACCTTACATCCCAATATAAGAATTACCCAGACAAAACTAAAAAGTGACCTGTCCAAAACTAAAAAGTGACCTGTCCAAAACTAAAAAGTGACCTGTCCAAAACTAAGCTACTCTGCACTCCTCTCCTAACCCAAGACTGTATCACTATGGCTACAAACTGCCTGCTAAATCGTACTAAACTCCCACCCCACATTCACTTACATATCATATTACTAAAAATAAATCCTTTTCACGATTTATTTTTCATTCCAACTTATCACCAGATGAGGAGCACACATAGCTCCGAAACACAAAGATTTTTGTGTAGTGATACTATGCTTTTATAAACCATTGTAACAACCATTACAATATATATATATATATATATATATATATATATATATATATATATATATATTTATTTATTTCCTACACTCCAGATGTTATTTTGTGAATACCCATGTTTGAGCTGATGCCATGTATTGTTTTTTTTTACACCTATAAGTCTGCACATTTCAGAAACTTGAAAATATGTCCTTCATCAAGGTTCAAACATTCATTACACATTTTCCTACAAAGCAGGATGACAGATGTTCAAACTGTCATAGAGAGCATATCATTTTATAAAGTCTCAATGCAAAAGCTGACAGATGTAATCGATGAACAAAATACCCTGCGCATCCCAAAATATGGAGGCCAAAACCTTGCCTGATGATGTTTGCATCTTTGGTCATTTTAGACGGCTTTCACCTGCTGCAGTTTGCATCTTTCGTCATTTTAGAGGGCTTTCACCTGCTGCAGTCTACTCAGCTGCCTACCAATTTGACTACAAAGTGAAGTGCTGGATCCATGTTTCATCCATTGTCATATATTTATGCAAAAACTTTTTTTTGTTCCTTGAAACAGTTGCAAACAACACTCCAAATCATTGACACATTGCTCTTTTTTATTGACTGTGAACAGACGCAGCACTGACTTTGAACACAGCATTCTCATTGACAAATGTTCATGCAAAATGGTGAATACACTTTCTTCTGTTATGTTCTACTTTTCTGTTATCTCATGGAACTTCAATTTACAATCGGTCAAAATGAGTTTGTGGATTTTTTAAAGTTTTCCGAGACAACTGTCAACTTCGGGTGACCTGAGCATTCAGCATCATTTGTGTCAGTATGACGGCATTTAAAGTCAGCATACCATATGTTAACAATTGTTTCTGATAGAGTACAGTCCAAATAACACTTATCAAGCTATTGTTTTGCTTGAACAGTATTTTTATTCATGAGAAAGCAATGCTTTATCAACATATGAAATTCAGGTTTATCTATTGTTTTGAAAATTTGCAACAGTAGCTTCCCTTATATAACTGTAATTTGTAAACTAAAAGTCTGATTGACCCAAAATTTTGTCATGTGCCATTTGAAGGTTAGTATTTCATAAAAATCATATAGATGTTTTATTAGTGGCGTCATCTATATATCTGGCCCGGGACTTATTGTGTGATGTGTTACTCTACTTTTTAAAATTAAACAGTATACTTATTTATATCTACCGGCCTGAATAATTGAGAAATCTTTTTAGCAAAATATGCATCCTCTCACAGGATTTGAACATGCATCCCCTAAGAAAAACTGTCAATTGATCTGACATGTCTTAGACTGTTCTATCATGAAGAACTTACAGTTAAACAAAGTCCAAAATAATGCTTTTAAACACACATTTTCATAATTTATTAAAGAAATGATATCTGCTCTGTTTTCACATTCTAATGTGAACAAATATAAACAAAGAAAATTTGTTTAAAAATTTTATGAAATCTTTTATAAAATGGATTAACTCCAACATATTTTGTTTATTTGTTTTAAACATTATTTTTAATGGATACTCATATATCTTAAACTACAATCCCTGGGGTTAATCCATTTCATAACAGATTTTATAAAATTTGTAAATATATATATATATATATATTGTAATTTCTCTATCTTACTCAGATAATAGAATGGAGTACAGCAGTTACCAAATATATATATATATATATATATATATATATATATATATGGTAATAGCTATATCTTATTCATATGAGAGCTACCTCTTACCTATCACATCATTTTTTATGGCTTCTATCTCATTTCAGTTTCTATGGCCCCTAAAAAGATGCCAGAATTCGATTTCATAGGGATCAGATATATATGATGGATAAACTCTGTATCTTTGATTGGATTGATTGAATTTTCATGCCCTACAACTCTGTGTATCACCATGTATCCCCTCAGTTCAGATGATGATCTGAAAACTCTGTTGTAAATGACAGAATGATGAGTCATGTTGACATAGTTGGATTGCTTCTGTTTGTTATGCTGACCTTTCAAATCGTTTAATAACATGTCTTCAAGAACAACATGTATTCAAACACACTACCTTTTCAAGAATGCATATTAGTTGGCAAATGAGAGTGGATATCACTTCAGAGAATGCACTTGATCTAAGTATAACACAAATATTTATGTGTTTACATACATTTATTCATAAAAATGCTAACATTACATTTAATTATTTACTGGGTACATTATTTGTGCACAGCATCTGTATATATATTGAAATATTAATATTATCCATATATTTTCATAAAAGTTGATGTTGGATTATGTAAACATATATACAAAAATATCATCTCACAGACTGAAGAATGATGAAGGATTTATAAAATTGTCTTTCTTCAAGTGAAAGAAATGCATGATTACAATTAAAGTAATGAGATTTTTGCTTTCATAAACAATTGTGCATATTGCATAATATTTATTCTCAGCAATATTAACAGATTGTAATAATGATATATTGCTTCTATTCTCTTACTTCTTGAGTGTTCTTATTTTTTTAAAATCATTTCAATCCAAGCAAGGTGATAAAGCCACTCAGATACAAGAGCTTACTGAGAGTGAAAGAGTCATTATTAAGGACAATAAAAGATCAGGATCGCAGGAGACAGAAAATTACTATTTAAATTGCATTTTTAAGTTTTGATGATCAACATTTAGTCTAAAATCAGACAGCAGAAGTGAGTTTCACCAGTGAGAAATGTGAAAAAAGGAACTGTTAGCATAAAATTTATACTTAAAAGTGGAAAACAGTTTTAGCAGACAGGGTGTCCATTGGATTGATTGATTCATGAAATTACATCCAAGTCATTATGCTTTCTTGAAAATTCACCCACTATGCAGCACAAAAACCACTCATGGTAGAGTATTATTAAATGTGGTGGTTGATATTAATGTAAGCAGAGATGGAAGGAAGTGAAGATTACAAGGATAATAGAATAGGTAACATTTGAAAAGGCTAAGTTTGTGGTACTTAGGAAAGTGTAAATTGGTTTCATAAAGTTGTAATTCTTGGGGAAATAAATCATTTGGAATTTCTTTCTTACAAATAGAATATGAATGAAACAGGAGTGATTGCACTTCCCCAATGGAAACTCTTAGTTCTAATGGTGGACCTAAACTGGTGGAACTAAAAGTGGAGCACATTTGAAAATATTTCTCCCAAACTAAGCAACCACTGAGAAGAAAACATCATCAAAGCCCCATGTATTCCATCCTATACAATAGTGGCAAGGTTTTGGTTTCAGTTGGCATAAGAATTAATGCAAAAAAAACTTCACCCTCCACAAATTTATAGAAGAATCATACTGCTGCATGCTGAGATTTCTTTGTAGCCAATAAAAAAGGCACTTCTTGATTTCATTCACCATATTTTTGCTCTTTTTTAACTCAAAGTCAAAACCTTGTGAACACTTTTCTGTATCCTGTTTGTGTTTTAACACTATTTTTAGTTTGTGAATTGTTTGCCTCATTACTGTTGCTTTGCCTACTATTTGTTTTGCATATATTATTTGCTTCATATTATTTTCGCCTAGTTCTTTACTTTCTTTTCTTATCATATATTAAAAACTTTGTTTAATGGGTATTTCTTGCCAGTTATATTTAGTCATGACCAATTACTTTACACAAGGAATTCAAAGAAGAGACCAGTCAAAATCTAAAAGTAAGAGTGGAAGAGCATCAAACATCTGGTATGAGAGATACTGAAATCAAGCATGGCTGATCATATATAGAAGAAATAAGAGTATATACGAACAGAGAACAACGCTGGAGGATAGAATGACGATAAGAATCAGTATAACTTCTAAATTAGACTTGGCATACTGTTAGGACTTTTGAGCAAGGTCCTGTAGAGTGCTAATTGGGTCTTTGGCCTAAAACTAAAGGAACAACAGGTTCAACTAAGAAAATAAAAAATTATAATTTTGAAGAAATAACTTTGAATTTCTCAATTCACTTCATAGAACTTCAAAACCTTTCTTTAACTCTGATTCAAGTTTTAAAACAAATTCTGTCTGAAAAACTGATTTGGACCAAAATTCTAATTTAGGCCAAAAATTGAGTTCTTCAAATCTCAAACTCAGCAGAACATCAAAACCTCATGTCATGAAACTTTTTACTTTAACTTTGATTCCTTGGCATTTTGAAGAAATAAAATTGATTTAAACTGAATTTATAACAAAAATTTTTAAATTCACAAAGTTTTTTGTTACTTTAAACTCAATAAAAATTTTAAAATTTGAACATAACTAATTCTTTTCACTATTGACATTATCTCAGATAATGTCAATAGTGAAAAGAAGACAAATAATTTTTTGGGTTATCTTCAAATTTCAATTTTTAAATGTTCCATCCTCATCTAGGTACAAATCTCAATACTGAATCTTCAAGCACAAAATGAAGGGTAGATTTTTAATCCTGAGGTCATCTTAATTCCAAAAAGATATAATATGTTTATGTAGAGCAGTTGTGGCCAGAGTTAGAGGGTTTTCAGACACATGGTCAAACAGAATTTGCTGTTTATTACTGTTTAGATAGAAGAAGAAAAACAAAAATTTGCACCAACTGAATCAGGACACTCCTATCATTCCTACCACTTGAGTATACATATTAGATTTAAGGTTTTATAATTTCACCACTAGATTGACACATGGCTTTAAGGATTAAAGCTCTGGTTAAAACATAGCTAGATCCCCGGTAGCTGTGAGTTCAATGCCTTGGTTTGGTAGTGCTAAAGAGTGGTTCCAATGCCTTGGCCTGGTAGTGCTAAAGAGTGGTTCAGTAGAAGAAAGTGGCAAAAAACTTAATAAAACAGATGAGTATACAGTAACTAGAAAGTGAAAGGAGAAGTTTTTGGTTCAGAATTCAAACAAGGTTACCAAGTGTGAAGACAAACACCTGTTTTTCAACATAGTTTCTTTCTTTGCCAGTGCACTTAATTCACTGTATTGAATGTGTGTAGAATTAGCAGTTGAGAAAGAAAAGTCAGAATGCTGAGTTTGAATTCTGGCTTAGGTTGTTATATACACTTTCACACAAATTCCTTTGGAAATGGTATGAACCCATCTCTTCTCCTACCTGTTGGAAATTTACAGATATAACAGGTCTCCTGATTGGTCGAAGACCCGAACCTCGTCTTGGACTTGAGGCGGGCCTTTACGCCAGGAAGAGGCTCGCGCCTTTTTTTTCAGCCTTTTCCTTTTTTTGCTTTTTTTTGGACGGACTTGCTTGCTCGGTTGGCACGGACAGCTTCGGAGATCTACGTGCCGAGATTCAACCAGCGGGGCCAACAGTTGGCACCCTCATGTCTCGCTATATCGAGACCATCTCTCCATAGTATTGGAGACCCATTGGGCTAACAGCCTCAACCTTAACAGAGAAAATATCTCGACATCCTTCCTTTCTTATAAGGAAACCCTTTGGGCAATGCCTATCCTTCTGAGAGAAAAATTCTCTAAGAACTATCGACTTTCGACCGAATGGAACTGCAGAAGAAGCTGACCCCAGAATTTCCTGTACGTCGCGGACCGCCGTTCCTCGTGGTTTCCCATACCCTTCTCAGACGAAGGAACTAACAAGCTACGCAGCGAGAAGGACTATACCAGGCTACGAAGTAGCCGCAAAATCAGTTTTTGCAAGACAATAAATTGTTTTACTTTATCAGGTATGTCTTGTTTGTCAGACTGTTTCCTTCCACTGCCTAAGCACTGAGTTATGTGTGAATATTTCTCACATACCAGCTATAAGTTCAATAGTAGAACATATTGAACTCTCTAGCCATGATTGACAACTAGTGTAAATGAAAGAAAAGTGAATTCAAAACCATATGTAGCTCTGATAAAGTAGCCATTAAACAGCCATAGAAAGAATTTTGGAGTTCACAATTAACTGTGGTACATAGTTGTGAACGTCACTGAGCTTGCTAAAAAAATCAGTTTTGTATGTTATTAATATAGACTGAACATTAGCAGTATAAATTTCACATTAAATTTCAGCTAATACCCGTCTTTAACTACAGTCTCATTGATCCACCCATTTTTATTTTATCATTTCACCCCTTGCAAGGCTATGATGCCACCAAGATGTAAGGGGTTACTTGGAATTTTAAAAGAAAAATGTCCTGAAAAGGGAGAAAAGGACATTAAAGAAACTGGTTTCAGGGAGAGTGAAGATGACAATTAGTTTTGTATGTTATTAATATAGACTGAACATTAGCAGTATAAATTTCATATTAAATTTCAGCTAATACCCGTCTTTAACTACAGTCTCATTGATCCACCCATTTTTTTTTAATCATTTCACCCCTTGCAAGGCTATGATGCCACCAAGATGTAAGGGGTTACTTGGAATTTTAAAAGAAAAATGTCCTGAAAAGGGAGAAAAGGACATTAAAGAAATTGGTTTCAGGGAGAGTGAAGATGACAATTAGCATTGCATTTAAATATTTGAAGATTGTTAGTTGCAAAGAAGCAAGAAATGAAAGGGGAATTCTACAGGTGGGAAGTGTAAGAAAAGAAAATGTTGGAGTAGAAGTGACAGTTGCCTCTAGCTATGTAAACAGTAAAACAGTGAAACTTGGTTGATAATCTAAAATTCATGTAGTCAAGGCAGTCGGGGAAAAAGTATTATCAGAACAGTTTCCACAAAAATATTTATAGAAAATATAGAGGAAAGCCACATCATATTGGTGAGAAAATGACTGAAGTCAAGATGCCAGATCCAGATCAAATCCATTACATACCCTTCAAGGGGTTTTGTGAAGAATGTTGAAATGCACAGTAGAAGCGACAAATTAGATATAACAGCAGTATTTGATGCATAGACGAATAGTAAGATTCATAAATATGCAAGATTGATCCTCAGAAGAAAAATTTTCTAGCACTACACACTTAACCAACTTTCCTAGCAGTAGATATAGCAAATTGATTCAATAGAGTCATTTTATTTCATGTTAGAGGAAAATGTGAACACAAAAAGGCATAGTGTTGCTTTCTTAGGGTTTAGTAACAGCCATGCTGAAAAAGTTCTCTGTAATGATTAAATTATCGTATCATTTTGATCAAGTTAAAATTGAAAAGCCATTTCTTATCCCAGTTAACCACTGATTAGAGGTCCTTTTCAAGAGCAGTTGACAGTTGATCTTTTATTGGATATGTTGGATTTGCTACTAAGACCTGGGTGACTGGTTGTGTCATCCACATAAATACTCAGTTGGAAACTAATAAGATCAGCTTATAAGTTGTTTTAACTTGGTATTTATATTAATGTAACCATTTAATTTTTTTTATCTCTACATTTTTAAATGGTTTTAGTTCTTTAACGTTTTTTACTTGCTCTTTCTTCAGCATTGACATCAATTATACTGCTTTTTAGTTCTCAGTTCCCTTACTTTTACATTCACAAGTCAATATAAAATACAGGTATTCACTTTATTTTTTAAAAAATAAAGCAATATTTTTACTGTTTTGAAGGTTTAGATTTTTCAATTATTTTTTTTTACCCCAAAAAACTTATTCGTGTTCAAGTGGCTTTTCACTGAGTTTTTATCAGATGTGGTAAATATTCAAATACTGTTTGTCATGTTTGTTAAATTCTAAGCTAAAGCAAGTGATCCTACTTAATTTTTCACATCACCCCCAGCTCTCTATTAGGTCTAGAGTGTTCTTACCTTCAGTATGTGAAAATTGACTTTCTTTAATTGCATTCCTGGTGGGCCAGTGTGACTTGAGGTATCTTCCTGATGTACACTTAACAGAAATGGTCATTCTACAATGTACACTTGTGATAACAGTAATATCAAGGTTGGTAAAAAATGTTGAATTTAGTTGCATATCATAATAATATAATTGCTCTCACAGATTTCCTAATTAGATACAAACTAATTTGAACATCAAGTGATTGCAATCAAGTAATTAAAAAGATAGGTTCTTCATATTTATTTAATGCAGTGGCAAATGCATTTGATAATTTCTCATAAAAAAACTGAATATTATATTTAAGAATATTTTTTTTAAACTGATAAATTTTAAGATCAAAAAGATCTGTGAAAGTATTCTTATTATTATCAAGTTGTGACAGATGTAAAAATATCACAGATGTATTTGTGGTATATCCTTTAGTCAATAAAATATGATGATTGATTTATCAGCCTTTTGAGGGGTTATTAAAAGCCTGATAGTATTTGAAGAATTTTTATTGAAGATAATAAAGATTTAGTAATACAAGTTTTAATAATTAACCCATAGCTGGGAGAGGAGTAGAGGTGGATTCATACTTTTCCCATTGGTATTTGTGTATAAGCAAATATAATGGTACAAAAAGGTGGTTTTTTTTCCTCTTTTTGCAAAATACAAAAATGTAATATTTTTATTTTTTTTAATATTTGATATTGCATGCATCTGCTAGCAGTCCACTTTGATTGACATTGACTAAAAATTAGATTAATGGAGACATGGTGGAATGGTAGACATGGATAGTGACTTGGACTGAGGAATCGGAGAACTGAGTTTGAATCCCAGTCAGATTCATTACATTCACTTACATGCTAATACCTTTGGGAAAGGTATGAATCCATTTCATATCCCCCAAGATATGGGTAAAATAGCCCAAAGAAAAACCACTTCTACTGCGGCTGCAGTATATTTGGTGCCCCTACAATTCTAATGAGTCAAAGGATATCTGGATCTGGAATATAATGAAACCAACGAAAATTGGAATTTGGAACTATGGTTAACAATTCTAAGGTATTATCCATTACTCCATCTGCACATCCAAGTTTACAGCATTAGATATTCACAAGCAGTCACCTATCTGAGTACTGACTACCTTGGTATTGCTTAACTTTGGTGATCATGCGGGAACCAGTTTTTCAACATGATATGGCCGTAAGCCAAAATATGATCTTCTTCATTTCTAAACATAAGACAGCTTTACAGCAGATAAGAAAATTGAAATTGTTCATTAAAACAAGTAGTAGTCATTTATATAAAAATTATCAAAAGGGAAATGTTATTTAAGAAGTTTTTATTATTGGAAACAAAGAAAAGAGTACTGAACTGTTATGTAGCATATGGCAGTTAATGCTAAATAATCTTGTCACAGATGAAGAGAATTAATGCAACAGAAATGTGGTTCTACAGAAGAATAGTGAGAACACTGTTGACTGAAAATATAAACAATGACACAATTTTAGAGAAACTGGAAACAAAAATAAACAATTAAAAGTAGCATCAGAAAGTGGCAGTTGAAATTTGTAATGAGGAAAGAGGCTATGGAAAATTTGCAATTCACAAGACATATTGAAGGCAAGAGGGACAGAAGAAAGCAGTTTATGGCCTACCTAGTGAGCTTATATAAATGGTTGGCAGAAGAGGAATTAGGAGATATAGCAAAAAGACAAAATTTGCTCTGGGCTACAAAAGATCAGAAGTTGTGGAGAGCCATAATCGTCCACATTTTGAAGGGACACAGTACACAAAAGATTATAAAATAGATATTTTAAATTTTGCAATGGAACTAATCAATGCTAAAAGGTTAATTAATAATTTGAACATAAATAAGCTACACAGCACAAAATTTGTCTATTATGATAGAAATCTAAAGTATAACAAAGAAATTCCCATTAATTCAAAGGATTAAATATTGAGTAGAATTAAAAATACATGGGACAAAATGAAGTATTTCTGTACATGGAACTTGAATTATAGGCCTTGTAACCAAGGTCAATGCAGTCCTAGAAGGAGACAATAAAAAAGATGCTTTTTATAAAGACAGGAATTTTGCATTCATTAAGTATTCCAGAGATTTGCAAGAAATGAATGTAAGCCATTTGTGGAAATTTGAAGAAGTACTATTCCTTTATGGAATTCTTTAAGTTTGGAGTTCATGATCACAAATGTTAGGGTATTGTCAATTTAATTCTCAGTGCGGAAATTCAAGAACAGACTTTATTGGGCACTAAATAACCAAGCTTTAGAATAAATGCAGAACATACTTTGAATATGAAGATTACTTTTCACACTTTTGTTCCACTGATGTATTCAGCACTTTTTTGCTTCTATATGCATAGAAACTGGAATCAAATTCTTTATTGTTGAGTTTTTGATCCATAGTTTTATTATATTCTAATTTGTTGAATATATTTTCTGTCAATGCAGTGGACACTTGTTCCCAAATTTACACATTTTTTTCTTTTTGATTGTTTCACTCCAAGCAAGGGAATAAATCCTCTAAGATGCAAAGGGTTACTGAGCATGTGAAACAATGACATTGTGTTTAAATGTTTGGAAAGTAAGAAGTCCGAAGAGATTTCCATAAGTGAGAAGTGGAAGAGAAGGAACTCTTAAGATAGAACTTAAGGTTATATCCAACTATTTCATCTATAAAATGATGAGGCATTGCCACCAATCTAATACTGTGCTTAAATTCATAAGGTACCATAGAGGAAAGTAATGTTTATTTTGTGTAATACAAAAATGTGGCACAAGGCCAAAAGGGGAGATAGGGAAAGGTTGGTCTTCAATCTGTCTTATCTTAAACTTAGCTAGCAACAATTATTGAGACACTCATACCACTGTATTCCTCGCACCAAATCAACACATTCTTACTTACCATCCTTACTATAGCCACCATAATACCTCAGAGTCTCCATGTTGTCCTAACTAGTTCCAATATCTACAATTTTAAGATAGCAACATTTAAAAATAAACCCCAATGAATATTTACAATAATTAGAGGAAAGTTTATTAAAACAATTACCATGAAAATATTTTAAGAAAAGAACCTGGGAAGCTACTTTATGGCAGTTGAAAGATGTCTAAAATTGTGATGTCATTGCCAATTGGATATTTTTCAGGAGTTCCTAAATATACAGCAGAAACACAAGACTAAATATGACAGCAATATTCAGTGCATGGATAAATGGTAAACTATAAGATAATTTTTCTTGCCAGAAACTATCTAGCACAACATAGTGAACCAACTTTCCTAGCAAGCAGGCCTAGCAATTGATTCAATATAATCTTTCCACTTCATGTCAGCAAAACTTCTTAAGCTGATAATTCCAATTCTGAAACATATCACTTACTTCAAAATTCCTTCAGAAGAAAATATATTTCTCATCATAAAGGTGGTAATTCTAGAATAATCATAATAGTAATTTGGTTTCATAGCAACATTAACTTATATCCACTTTTTTAATTGAACAGAACCAGCTAATGATGAAGAATGGTAATAATGTTCTTGTATTCTAAATATCTAGAAAGAATTTAGTCTAATGAGATAGCTCTACTGTTATTCAAATAATCTCTATATTCCCAAGTCAGTGCTGATGTGAAGTCATTTTAGAGGCAAACATACTAATTACAGACACAAAATATCCAAGTAATTTATTTTAAAACACATTTGACAGATATTTATGATGTCCTGAAAAATGATTGAAAATATTGTCCATAACAAGAACAGCCATTAATATTTATCTATACTTCTGAGATGAGGTGGTATTTACATTATTTATATTGTTTGGACAGTTCTTCGCATCTTTATTGACATATTCATATTCAAGATATTTCAGCTGTTGTACACTACTACTTTCTTCAAGTGATTGGCATTTGAAACTGAACCCTATTCTTTGATCACTTGGGTATATTGTTCTTGTTCCATGAGCCATGTCACTTCTGGATGTCTTAATGGCATGGCTCATGGAATGAGAACAATACACCCCAGTGATTAAAATAAAGAGTTTGGTTCAAATTCTAATCACCTAAAGAAGGCCAGAGTGTATAATTATAAATATCATGAATATGGCAATAAAGTGTAAGACAACAGTCTAAACAATGTATATATATATATATATATATATATATATATATATATATATATATATATACAATATTGTTACAAAAAATGTTGTTAATCTAATGCCTGAGATATCTGTTTTTTATCCATGACCATGATTATACAGCTATAACTACAGCTGAGATGGAAAAACCTGGTATGTTGGATCATATCTGAAAAGAGAAGGGCACACATGTCTTTGCTCAGAGTTCATTAATGGGATTAAGAAAACTGAAGGAGGAAGCCTATATGTGTCTTCTGACCAAATTTATGAGCTGGGCTACCATTTGTTTTACAAGTTTGTCGTTTCCTTTTTTCCATAAAGATAGCATTTAAGAGTTGCGATACTTGGAAATCAAATAGTCTTAATGAACAATTTCTGCTATCTGCTGTTTTTTCTTGAATAAGGAGATCAAAATTCAAATTCAGTTCACTAATCTTTTTAATTTTAAGCTGTTAGCTCTTTAAAAAAACACAGCCAACATGAATGAGCAGGTGGATAAAGAAAGGATTAAAACCTTTAATAAACCTACTTATAACATTTATAAACTTACCATCTGTGTATTGAATACTGTTGCCATATTTTGTTGGGTGCTCCTGCTATTCATCTTAAGGTTCTTAACAAAATCTGAAAGAGGACTGCAATATAATCAATCCTGACTAGGCAGCTCACCTTCAGTCAATATATTGTGGCTTCCCTCTATCTTTTCTACAAGTATTTTCATGGCAACGCCTCTGGCAATCTTTTTTCCTGGTTCTTCAACCACATGAATTTATGTGTGCTACTAGATTGGCATCAAGTTACCACCTTTTTACTATTGAAACAGTTAAATGTAACTGCCTTTTCTATTCCAACAGTTTCTTTTCTCGCACTTCTCATTTGTGGAACTCTCTTCCATTTGCTTGTTTCCCTGATAGCTACAATCTTCAAAAGTTTAATTACCACTTTGATTACCATCCATCTTTTATCCTTTCTTTGACATCCTCGGCACCCCCCTTGTTTTCTCTCTCACTGTAACCCCCTGTGCACATGTGGTGATCTTGCTTTGCTTGGGGTGAAATGATTATAAAAAAACAAAAAACTCAAATTTTTAATTGATTTTTGAGATGAGGAATCATCAAGATACTTTTAGAAACTTGATTTACTTTTCCTATTGTTCTTATTTTTGTTTACTTTTAGCCATCTTCAGTTGTTCATTATTTTTTTATCTGTTAAGGGGTAATTTATGTGTTGATTGTATTATTTGTTGTTGTGATGCTGATGCTTGTTCATTTCTACTAAAACAGAATATATTCTCTTCATTTGAATGTTCCTAAAATAAACCAACCTTTTGAATGTTCTCAAAATGTTTCAATATTTTTAATCATCTCATGGCAGTGTGTTTCTCTTGGTATTTGCACAGAACTTTTTATTAGTATTTTGAACGTTTTTTAAGTTATTTTTCTCCCTTCAAAGTTTATTTAAAATATCTTGTGCTCAACAGCTCTTGAAGATGTGTAAATACCTTTCATGCTTGTGATGTTGCATTTTGCTCAACAACATGCAGATTCAGTAGCAAATATCAGTAAAATCTTTGAGCAAAGATATAAATATAGATATATTCTCATTACAGATAAACATATAGATATATTCTAATTTAATGTAAATATATATATATATATATAAATTGACAGATACATGTTATAACTTGTATTATATATAGATAGATAAATATATAGATTCATGAGATATTTATGTATAAATATATATATATATTCTTAAGATAAGTATATATAGACATATATATATATATTCTTAAGATATATAAGCATAGATATATATATTAAGATACGTATTTATTGATATATATTAAGACATGTATGTATAGGTATTAAGATATATATGTATATATATTAAGATAGGTATGTATAGATATTTAAACATATTTGTATAGACATGTATATTCTTATCATATGTGTATAAATATATATATTCTTAAGATGTATATGCACAGATATATATATATATATATATATATATATATATATATATTCATAATATATATATATATTCATAATATATATACTCATAATATATTTGTATACATATACATATTCATAAAATATGTATACATATACATATTCATAATATATATACATGTATAGATATATATATTCTTACTTAAGATATAGGGTGTGATGAATAAATTGGGATCTTAATTACACAAAAATGGAAATAACAGATATCTCATTTTAACAGATATATTTACCAAAATTACACAAAAATATCTTGAAATACTAAAGAGTAAACTTACTCAATAAAATCACAACTGACTTCAACCATGACCTCCTGAATCTCCTCCCACACTTCTGGATGCTCTCCATGTTTTTGTTGGTGAATGCTACCATAATGCTTGCCTTCCCTTCATCTTTGGCATTACTATGAGTTTTAGTTTCTTGCTCAACTGTGCCCTACACATAATGATCAAGGGGCTTGCATTCTGGGTAGTTACGTAGCCAGATGTGAGGGTTGATAATTTCTGTGGTTGCAGAAATTGTCTGACAGAAATGACTGGATTCTCCTGCCTGTGTGTTATGGTGTGGAGTCCTGTTGCCAGACATAGGGTCTTCCAGCAATGACCCTCTTGATCCAGGGCAGCACTACTTCCCTGGCTATGAACCTGATTGATTTGGAGGGATTGTTTTCAATGAAGGCCTGGAAATCATCAACAAATGAATTGCATCCCAGTGCTCTTTTTTTGCACAGATGTTTCATTAGTAAATAATTTAGAAAGTTTCTCTTGGAAAATTTGTGATGAAAAATGTTCATTTGTATACAGTCTAGTTGATTAAAGTATTGGTTAAAACATATTTAATTCCTTGTTAGTTCAAGATTTGTGTCTGGTTGTGCTGAAACATCATATACTCAGCTTCAATGGAAGAAACAAATAAGCAATACCAAGTTGAATAAGACTGGTGAGTATTAACAAGTATGAATTCTCACTGACCAAGGAAAAGTGAATGAGTATATTTTATTGAGTCAAGTAAATAAAGTGTTTAGTTCAAATCACCCAAGAGGTATAATGAAAACAGACAGCTGAAAAAGACAACCTGTATGTATAACAGCTAAGATGGACATACTGATCTGAATAGCAAAGCATATAATAAAAATATTTTTGAAGGATTATCTTTAAATGCAGACAAGTAAAATAACTAAATATATAGGAAATAATTATTCAGAAGAATAATATATGTATTTTATTTCATTTTGGCCATAAATAAAAATAAAACTTCAAAAATATTCTTGTGACAGCAGATGCATTTTGAAAAACAGATAAGACTAATGCAATTCACATGTTGAAGCATATTTCTTCTTGAGAAAGTTGCAGGCTGTAGAATTACAATGAAGCAGAAAATGACATTTGCCTGTGTCTACGATGCTGAAACAAAGCCCACCTGTCATGATGAGAAGGAAAACGTCTAATGAACCCAATAAAAATTATATCATAAGAACTGAAATATAATCTTTGTTCTCTCTCTTCTATTTCCTTTTTTTCTTTTTTTTTCATATTTTCATCCAAGGTTCATACATTTGTAGATCTTCTACACAATTTTGGGAGCATTGCTGCTACGAGAATTATTTATTTTTTTTTTTGTGTACAAGAAGAAAAGAAGCTGACATGAATAGATTTAGTCTTTTCTATAGAATGAGATTAGCTAGGTTCATTAGGAAGTAGAATGTTGCATCAGTATTATGGTGTCTCTGCTTTGATCATTACATCATCTGCATGAAGTAGGCTTATAATCATGAGACAAAGTATATTAATGAACTTCCTTACTGAAGCCCTGTTTGATATAGCAATTGTACTATTAGGAACTGAACACACCCTGGATATGTTCTCTTGATTCCGATATAGAACACAGAAAATAAAGAAGGAAGCAAAAAGAATGCTGAAAGGCGTGTAAATGAATAAGCAAAATGAATAATAAGCATTGTGAGCAACCAAGATTGATATGCACAAATAGATAAGTACGCACACACACACACAATCAAAATACAGGAAAAGTTGAGGTTTGATGTGAGTTTTCATATAATTCACCTAAGTAGATCCACTCTTTTCTTACATAGTGTGTTTTTAAAAGTACTGCTGAACAATGCACAGTACTATCTTACATATTTATAAGTCTATGCTTAGAATATTGCTGACTCATATGGTCCAGTGACCCTGCTAGTTACTTTGAGCACCTTGATCAAATCCAAAGAAGAATGAGCATTATTATAAGTCCTGATCTTGTGGCTTAGATTTAGTCACTTTTTCACTGCTTTAAAATTGCCTTTCTGTTCCTTTTCTATTAATAATTTCATGATAATTGTTTGGATGAGCTCCTCGTTATGGTACTTAAACTTTTTGAATTTAAGCACAGTACTAGACTGGTGTCAAGATATCATCAATTAACATCTGGCTGGATGTAACTGCAAATTCTGTGCTAACAGTTTCTTTTCTCACACTTCTCACTTATGGAAATCCCTTCCAGCTCCATGCAATGTCAATCACTATCTATGTCCTCTTGATTATTCTTTCCTCTTTCCACTCATTATTAATATTTTTTTATTTCATACCCTGTAACCCCTTGTATCTTAGTGACTTTACAGCCTTCATGGGCTTATACCAATTAACAAAAAGAAAAAACTGCTGGACAATGCATAGTACTAGATATTACTTTGTCATGTCAATTTAGTGGTAGGCTTTCCCCACTTCCTTTCAAAGTCTTTATCTTTTTTTAAATAAACCATGTATAATTATTTTCCGCCCCTACAACCACTTTTTCACAGACAAAACATTGCAAGACTCTCTCTTTTACCATAAAAATGATCCACCAATTCTAATCCTTACAGTTAAGACCCGCCATGTCACTTACACAGAGTTGAACCTTATTGTCTTTGTATTTTATTAGTAAGAAGAAAGTTGCACTCAGACATATGCTTCCCAAGAACTGCTAGTTTGTAGAAGAAACTCCCTAGATGATGCTTTCTCCACCAATTCACTCTTAATGTCTAGGGTTAAGTTATTTTCCAACAGATTCTTATAAACTGCATTCCTTATCTCTTACTCTTAATGAGTGGATATTAGGCCTTGTATAAGGTGAACATTAGTAAAAGAAACAAAAAAATTGTAATACATATATGTGTGTGTGTGTGTAATGTATTCTCACTGACATTTGTGAGATTGACATTGATGGTCAATAAAACATTTAATTCATACATAAAAGTTTTCATAAACTTTATTTCATTGGAAAGAAAAATAACTGGAGAACATTCTAATGTAAATATATTTTATTCCAACAAACAGGAATGCTTGTAAGAATTTTATTTTGTTAAAAAAATTAACTAACAAAACAAACAGTATTTGAAAATTTATTATATCTGATGAAATTTCAATGAAAAGTCATTTGATCATGAATATGTTTTCATTTTTGGGTAACAAATATGTCTAATTGGAAAAACCAAACCGTCAAAACAATGTAAAATATTGCCTTATTTAGCAGATGTTAAGTTTTATTTGTTAAATTATATTGTAAATTTGTTCATGTGGTGTTGGTATATAAAAACAATATTGTCTTTTATAAAGATTTTTAGAACTCTCAAAATCTTTGTTTTATTTTATCTACCAATGAGCAGATTTGAAATACTGTTATTAAACAGTTGAAGTTTTTAAAATGTTAACAAAGAATACATCATTAATAATTCTCTTACTGTAAAAATTTTATTCACAATATGGGACAAATTTAGCATACAGAGAGTCATGGACATTCACAATTTATCAGTATTTCTGTTATGAGACTGACATGTTTGAATGTGACAGATGTTTGTAAATTTATGTCCATTTAGACGGTAGTAATTTGGAATAAGGAAATGTTATCTTCAGCTGCCATCTGCAAAATATCCAAATGAATATTTTTCATATATATATATATATATATATATCGAATTCAAATTTTTCTTGTCAGACCTCATCTTCCGGATTCATAAATCAATCACTCGCCCGTGCATTGAATACTGTTGCTCTATCTGGTTGCGTGCTCCTGTTACTTACCTTGAGGTTTTTGACAAAATAAAAAGAAGAATCTGCAATGTAATCAGTACTGTTTTGGCATCTTGACTTCAGTCACTTTCTCACTAATGTATCGTGGCTTCCCTCCATCTTTTCTACAAATATTTTCATCGCAACTGTTCTGACAAACTTTTTTCCGTGGTACCTCTTGCTTTCAATATGTCCTGTGAGTACCACATTTTCTAAACTTTCTTTTTCTGTGTCTTAAAAATTGCTATATCTGGTTGGGTATTCTTGTTATTCATCTCAATGTTCTCCACAAAATACAGAGAATCTGACTTGGTATCTCGTATTCAATCACTCTCTCACTGACATGATGTAGCTTCCCTCAACTTTTTCTACAAATATTTTCATGGCAACTGCTCTTTTTCCTTGGTATCTCATCCAATTGACTTTAAACATTCTTCTAGATTGACATCTAGGTCCCACCTTTTACCACTGAAATAGTTAAATGTAAATGCTGCTTCTACTCTAACAGTCTCTTTTTTGCACTTCCTGCTTGTAGAACTCTCTTCTGCTTACTTGCTTCCCTAATAGCTACAACCTTCAAAAGTTTAAATTCAATGTCACTTGCTATCTTCTATCTCCTTGAATTCCATCCATCTTTTATTCTTACTTCCACACACCTTGTACTATATTTCTTTTTTGTTCTCTCTCAGTAACCCTCACCTTGCATACTACTAGAAGTCCCACCTTGGTAGGGGTGTAATGATTAAAATCTGTATATGATTCATCATAATCTATGAATTGTCTTATATCACAAGTCAATTTATTGTCAAAGAAAGAAAACCCAAGAAAAAAGAAGTTTCTTATAACATATATCAGCCACTCCAGAACGCCAACTGCATTCACTGCTTTTATCACTATCTACAAATTGTCATGTATCCCTATCTAAATCAGTGCTGAGTAACAAGCCCTGGAACAAAGACATTTCTCACAAGATATTTCCTTGTTGAATGGTGAAAAAAGTCCATATGTGTGTGTGTGTGTGTGTGTGTGTGTGTGTGTGTGAATATATGAAGGCTGTCTACTTGATTTCAAGCATGACTAGTTAATTAAATCAAGCTTGGCTCTTTCATATAAGGAAGTAGCTGTAACTTAGAAAGATTATAGCGATAGATACTTGTACAACATGATCTCTCTCTCTCTCAAAATCAACTACTTATAATCCAGTGACAACAAAAAAATTACCAAATTAACTAGGAATAGTTTTAGTCACAGGTTTTGACTTACCCAGTATGTTCTACTATTCAACTCACAGCTGGGGTGGAAGTGATAGATTCATGCCTTTGTTAAGGGAATTTGTATGAAACAGATTGTAACAAACTTGATTAGAATTCAGACTCAGATCTCTGACCCATATTCTGAGCCACTGTTATATTGCTTGTGTATTCATATATATATATATATATATATATATATATATATTTACATTTACAATGTATTCATATATGTTTGTGTGTGTGTATATATATATATATATATATATATATATATATATACACACATACACATATATGAATACATTGTAAATCACCTGAAGACACAACATGGTAGAAACATAAGTCATGTAATAACCCATTTACAAATGAAAAAAAGTATATATATATCATAGAGGTGTTATAACTATGAGTAAATTATTAGAAACCCTCTCACATCAATATATACAAAAATACACATAAGAATGAAAAACAGCAAGATGTGGAAATGATAAAATGAGTATCATTTATTATCTAATTGTCATGGGGTATTGGAGATGGACATGACAGACAATATTACTGAGTAAAATTGTGAATTTAGGGTGAAATGTAGATTAAATATAGATCAGAATCCAACAGATTGATAAGATAAAGAATAAGTAAAGTGTATACAGTCTCTTTTGTATATATTTTTTTATAAATGTGTGTAATGAGTGTACAGGTTATTTAATTAAAAAATGCAATAAGTATCTCAGTTTTCTTACCTCAAATTTTTGTTGAGTGCTAAAAGGTAAATGTTACTATTATGGCCTGAAAAGGAAAAGACAAAATTTTCATTGATGCATGTGTTAATAACCTGTCCATGTGAACTGCTTGCCTGGTAGAGAGAATGTCACATGTTTTGTGTGTAGAGGAGAAAAGTGATGTTGATTCTCACTGGTTTTGAAAGAGTGAATTACTGATAATTCTTATAATTACTTTATTATAATTATTTTTTTGACATTATAATTAATTTTGTTTATTTATTTTTTATGGACCCTACAATAATGCTTTATACCTATTTTCTCTTACCTTTGCTGCATTTTCCTTTGGCAATGGAGGTTGTCTAATATATTTTCTGTTTCTTTGTTACCCTACCAGCTGCCTCTTATTTTGCATTGATAGTATCTGAATGCACTGAAGATATGGCTCCTTTGCAAGTGACCAGAGTCTGGTTCCCCAAAAAAGAGAGTCTCATCCATCATTTTTGCCATGTTCCTATCTCACTACGGTTGAATCTTGCAACATTTGGGAACCAAGCTAACTCTAGAAGTTTTGTGATGAAATCACCTATTTGAACTTTTAGAATAGTATGGAGGCCACAATGACTGAAGTTATTAACTACTCATAAATTGTTCTCGCATATGATCCAGGATTTAGCATTTTTATAGGAGTGGGGATAGAATAAAATCATTCAACTGGTTTTTGTGAGATTTGCATTGTGGCAGAAATGTTTGTATATTCTACTAAAATATGCTTAGTCTTGGTTATCCTGCTGCCTATTTCTTTGTCTGGGTTGACTTTGGAGAGTATGATACCTATATGATAGATGAAACCCTGGACCCTTCCAGCTTAGGCTGATGAAAAAGGCTGGTAGGTGATGATTTTTTTGGTGCATATTGATCAAGAAAGACAATTCTTTTATGGCTAAACTCCATGCAGAAGAGTTCTGTGACATTTGAAGAACAGAACACTTTTTGACTGTGCTAGATTACTAAAAGGGTATACAAAAAGTATTCTTGTTTTTTTTAATTAACTGACTGCTTTTGAAGGCTTATGTAAAGCTCTGCATATGCTATCCTTGATCTTCTTAGTTATGAAGTTTTTAAAGTCTTAATGGTTTGCTTACCTTTTAACTTGTATTTTAAAGTACCATGACAACTGATGGTCATCCAATTGTAGGTTTTATTTCAAAAGATAAAGCACAATGCTAAAAATACATGAGCCAGTTTTCAATGGAATAGTCAGAAATTATTAAATTTCCTTCCCCTTCCCAATTTCTGTGGTCAACTTCAGTGGCACTGAATCCCATTTTAGAATGATAACTCAAAAATCTCAGTAATTTACCAAAATTTCAGTAATTTTTTCTACAATTATAACGTTTGAAACAAAAGATATAAATGAATGATATTGATAAGGACATATTCAGTGTTGGCATCTTGCTGGTTTACATGAACTGATACTTGAAATTATTAAAGCTTAACAAACCACTTGTTAGATTATTCAAAAATTATCTTTAATATTAATAGCCGATGGTCTATGTAAAATATTTGTTATCCTAGATATAGACAAGTATTATAAAAGTCAAAAACACTGATACAAAATCAGGACCAAATTCAAAAGATAACATTTTGAAGCCATTCCTGCTATTTATATCTGCTAATTTATTCTGACAAAAGATATCATCTTGAAGTTAAAAATGTGGCAAATCTTCTAGTCATAAATTTGATAAATCTTTCATTGGATCTTTGTGACTATAGGAATGCAGTTCAAATGTGGCATAGCTGATGACACTAAACTAAAAAAGCATCATACTTTCGAACAGAAATATTACAAAAACAGAATTTCAATTCTGGAAATATCTTAATAAATAAATGTTTTCTATTAAATTATCAAAATGGTTTAATTCTTTTGAGACTATAAAGTGATTTGTTTCCATTTTCAAACTAAAAAGAAAATAAGCAGAATAGCAATAGATTAATTGCCTTTATAATACTAGTTTCTGGAAATTTGGGATCCCATTATTGTCTAAATGACAATATGAAATTATAGTCTTTCGATTCATGCATGAAATAAGTTTTTGAGTAAAGTCTGTAAAAAATTAAAATACTTTCACTAAACTCTAATTATGATTTTGCATTCTACTTTTAACAAATGTAAAGTTTTCTGAATAATGCATATTGATGATAATCCATTATGCCCAAAAATGTCTTAAAGTAAAAATTAATTTTGATTATCATCTTTTAGAATGTAACAGAAATCTAAATTGGTATAAATTCAGCTAACCAAACCAAATTAAAATGATATTTGTTATTGAGTTAGTTATAACACTTTACTTATTTTATCTAAGTTTTTAGGTATCAGTCATATTTTTAAACAAATATCAATAAGCTATTAACAAAAACTTTTTTGCATTATTTAATTTCCATACACATAAAAAAACAGTGTATCAAAAGGATGGTTATTCTCTTGATGTTGTTATTACTTTTGACTGTCTCAGCAATGTTTATTTACAAAATTATAAACATATATAAACAAAGTGATATTATTTACCTTTTATAAAGAAATAAATTCGAATTATTATTAAAGATAATATAAAAATCACACAATTATCAAAATAGTTGAACCAAAAAATACAGACATTCTCTAGTTCTGCACAAGGAAAACATATCTACTAAATGAATAGTTAGTTACACACTCAAAATATTGAGTGCTTGTAGTTTGCCAAAAATTTAAAATTAAAAGAATGCTTGGTTCAATAAAATGACATTATATGGAGAGTGCAAATGATCAAAATACCCAGAAAAGGTAATTTTCTTGTTCATAGTTATTTTTATGAAATTGTGAATATAAAATTTTCTTTTTATGCTTATTCTTTTATAAAATGATAATTAAGAAATATTACATGATAGTTGATTCATATGTTTTATATCATGAATGTAAAAGTTATTTTTTATGTAAGTAATCTAATAAAAATAATTTATATTTGTTGTCAACTGTGAAGAATAAAGAAGATATGATTGCTGTTTTTAAAGAATAACATTTCCATGTGAATCAAAAATGTATATAATAGCAGTGTTATCAAGGGAATAATCATCCTTTTAACAC